>JAHWGI010001209.1:0-402500 GCA_029379305.1 Frankliniella fusca
GTAAGAGGGACAAGTTACTGGTCTGAGCGGGCTTTTACACGCCTCTCGATCTTTACACTTGTATGAAGATTTAAGCTTTAACAGTCAATGAAACCTATATTTTCTTGAAGCGAAAAGTTGAATCTTGTGTCAGCTCTAAGTCAAAATCCAATACACGTCGGAATAATTTATGTGAAGCCCGTCGAAAAGCAGGGTCTAGGAACTGGCCGTTTCCGACCATCATACGTACTTTTAAGAATCGGAGGGAGGGAGCGGGGTGGGTGCGGGGGAGAGTGCGGTATGGGCCGGCAGACGACGCAGGCTTCCGTGACGTTTGAGAGAGTCGGCCGATTTGGTCGAGGTAATATTTATTACAACTGTTTAGCATTTTTCTGTCCTGCTGGGAGTAAATAATGTTATGGAAGCACGACAATATTTAATAATTGACTCTCTCGGTACCTTGAATTTGCATAAAAAGCTCTAGTTTTCTTTAAATTCGTAAAGTAAGTGACCCACCCAGGACCCGGTGGGGGTTATGGTTTGGTTTCTTCACAAACGTTGACGTTATGGTTTCTGTACGGAAACGCTTAACCAGAAGACCAAAAAAATCAAAAGTGTCCAGTGGGACGGAAGACAGTGAAAAAGAAAATTTCCTCAATGTAAGTTCATAAATGTTTTCTGAGCTCTGATTTATGAAAGTACTCATGTCATTTACAATGTTTTTGTGTCATATTTGTGTTATATCTCATAGGAACTTCCCATTGCACCGTTGAATGACAATTCATTTTCTCTACCCTCAACAAGTGCAGTGGAAAATAATGACGGTACTAGACCCTCTCCTGTGCAAGTGTTGGGGGAGAAATGTTTTAGTCCTCGTAGAGCCATAGGCCTACCACCTGTCAGCCTAGGATCACCAAACCCCCTTCATGGATTCCCAGATTGCATAATTTCTTCCAGTACTGGAATCCTTAAGAGTCGAAACGACATTTCCCTTAATGGTGATACTTTTGAAGAGGTGCGTAAAATGTGATTTCTGTCTTACTGTGTACTTTTTAATGTTATTATCAAGACTTGGAAAGCTCACGTTATCCACAGGGAGCACTTTTCAACTCTACACCGACTAAAAACTATTCAGGTGGACCACTTGATGATGATGGAAGTGCACTTTCATTTTCGAGTGATGCCTTTGAAGAGGTGAGTAATTTTGCGCTCCCCATGTCCCTATGAAATTTTATTGTGATTAAGAATGTTTCCTAGTATATGTGCATTTCAATATGTGCTCTCAGCAAAGACTGCAGTCGCCAACACCTGTCACTTCTCAGACAGAAAACAATGGAAATTCCCAACTAAGTGTGGATGATCACAGTAGCAGTAAGAAATTGTTCACTGTGTCAAGCATGTGTCTCGTTGATGCATCAAGCTCAGGAATTTATCCATGTCCCCCTAAGCTCGAGGTCTGTTTCCATATGACTCTGTTGTGATTGGTTTTACTTGGCCCAATGCAAGTTGTTATAATTTATGTGCCTCTATCTCTCTACTCAGGTTTCCAACGCTGGGAACTCATCGTCCAAGCAAAACCATCCATCTCAGACTGTGCAGGATCTGCTGATCTCCCAATTACCTCCAGCTTGGGAGTTGGCTGCTGGACCTAGCTCGAGGACGTCTTTCATGTTGGGAATGAATGCATCTGAGGATTTGTGGTGTTCAAAGCAGAGAAGTGTTCTCATTGGTAAGGATGGAACAGTTCAAATTGCTGTACATGGCCATTTCATGAGCTTGGATCATCCTATTTGGCAGGAATTACCATGCAGGGTAGGTCTTACCGATATGGAATCAGTTGATGAATTTGTGAATTATATACTTGGGGTTGTGAAAGTGATCCGCTCTTTTGTGATATGCATTGGACTTCCAGAGTCTCATTTTGCTATACGGGCTGCCAAGCACCCTGGCTTAGTGTTTGATCCTAATCCTTTCAGGGAGTCAAGGTACACAGTAACATATAGGTCAGTAAGCTGCGAGATGTTGCTGTCCACTAAAATTCGAACCAGAAAATATTGCTCCTTCTGTTATAAAATTAGGCATGCATTATTTCGTAGGAGTTTGGCTAAGGATACTGCACATAGTCCCCATGCAAAGGTGGCAAATAAATGGCTAGACTCCACCCAGAAAAAGCAGAAACTGGGTAAACTTTCAAGGAGTGTTAAAAACTCACACAAAAGGGAAGATTATCATCGGGCTAAAGCTGCAGCTCTTCTTGAAAGGCATGGGGTGGATGTTGATGTTAACACCAGCAGTTTTTTTAAAGCTGGCCTTGACAAGCACTTTGAAGAATTAGATAAGGAAGAACATACTTTCCAGAGGATATTTATAGAACAGCAGTTGAAAGCCTCGAAGGTAAAGGGCCCAACTGGAATGAGGTGGCATCCTCTCATGATCAGGTTGGCTCTGAGAATACATATGGCTTCTCCTGCTGCACTTGATGCAATAGCAGGCAGTGGTATTATTCATTTACCATCATCAAGGACTCTCTTTGATTACTCTCATTTCGCAGGCAAAGTAAAACAGGGCATTAATTTTGCTGCCATGAAAGTAGTTGTAGACAAAGCAAATGAGCATGGTCCAGACCATCATAAAAGGTACTTTATTCTGCTCATGGATGAGATGAGCATTTCTCAGAATCTTGTGTACAGCAGAGCAACTGGGGAAATGGTGGGGTTTGCTCACTTAGATAAAGTGGACCGTGAGGTGGCTGCATTGGAAAGGGAAATGGAGACTTGTGACTCCTCACCCGCAGGCTCAACTACTGGTCATGCTAGTCAGTTGTTGCAATGGCAGCGGCTTCAGGAGGAGAATGAGTATGGGGATGTCATTCCTGATGTCAGTCAGAAAGTACTATGCTACATGGCTGTTGGTGTCACAAATGGTTTAAAGCAGGTTGTAGCTTCCTATGGTGTGACTAATATTACTGCATACGGATTGAGTAGATATACCTGGGATATTGTTCAATGCATGGAGGGTAATGATGCACATGTACTGGGTCTTGTTTGTGATGGACATCCAGTGAATCGGAAATTTATTACACTGCACACACCTTTCACACGAGGTGTATCGAATATTGTTTTTGATACTGGTAACAGATATCGTCCCGGTACCCCATTTTACTTTTTTTCAGATGTCCCTCATCTTTTGAAAACTATACGAAACTGCTTTCATAACTCTGAAGCAGGATCAAAGAGCAGGCTTCTAAAAAAGGATGGGGAGTGCATAACATGGAGAACAATTATTGATCTTTATGAACAGGAAAAAGACAATGAAGTACGTATGGCTCACAAACTTAATGCTCAGGTAGTGTACTTAAACTCTTATTCACGAATGAAGGTCTCATATGCTGCACGTGTCTTTAGTAGAACAGTTGCCAATGCTATTAAGGAAAAGTTCCCTGAAAGGAAGGTTACTATTGACTTCATCACCAGAGTGAATGACTTCTTTGATTGTCTTAATGGTGCTGCACTTCTGCATGGCTCGCATAAGAGGAACAAACTACTTGAACCTTACCGCTCAGAAAATGATGAAAGATTTCGTATGTTGAAGGCATTCAACCATTACCTTAAATCATGGCGTAAAGAGTGCCAGTTTGAGCCGCATAAGTGTATAAGTGATGAGACTCTCTTAGGAGTAGAAATGACTGTGCATTCTTTTGACGGGGCTGTTAAGTTCATGTTGAGAAAGGGGGCAAAGTTCGTCTTAGCTCGAGTATTTTGTCAGGACCCCCTGGAGCAACACTTTAGTAAGCAGAGGGGTGCTTGTGGTGGTAATAGGAATCCCAACTTGGCAACTTGTCTCCAAAATGAAAACAAATTATTGAATCTGAAAAACTTGGGTTTCAGAAGGCAGAGAGGCAATACTACTCAGGTTGTTCGTGATGCTGACTATGCTGACAGAATATGTGCGCCTCTTCTTAAGCGCAGGAGGTCTCTTGAAAGAGAGAAGCGGGTCAACATGATTAGGAAAGCACTTTCGTCTTCTTCTGGTTTTGAAGGATGATTCCGGTAAGATGTGAAATACTATTTATAAGTAGATTATTTATTGACGAAAATAAAACATTAGTAAAAAATGAAACAGTTTCCCCGTTTTCCAGTCATTGCAATCACTGCACCCACCAAGCTTGCTAAAAATTGCAACTATCACAACTAACTGCTACAAAATCACAATGATTAATCACAATCATTTGTCTTTTGGTCAGCTGACAAATTTACAGAGTGATGAAAGTACTTCAATACATTCATACATTGGAATCATGGAACCACTTTCAGGTGTATGACTTGATACTAGAACTTATTCTACATCATCACATTGATTTTTCACAATGATTCTTCTTTTGGTCATAAGCTGTAAATGCTCATTTACAACCGCCTGCATGACATGTACACAAATATACTTTAATTTATGAATAACACTCCAAGCATGGCACATTTACATTGTACTTTAAAAAAATAAAAATAATTATAGGACACGTCATGGAAATGACAGTAGGATTAAAATATAATTAACTGTGGTAACTCCACTGTTAATTTAATGCAACAATGAACAATTTGGCATTCTTGCTTTGTACTTTTCAAATAAGAAAATTGTACTATATGAAAAATAGTCTAAATCTTCAGAGAAAAATAAATTTCAATAATATCAGGGTTTTTCAGTTGTTGCAATCACTGCACCCATCAAGCTTGCAAAAAATTGCAACTATCACAACTAACTGCTACAAAATCACTATGATTTATCACAATCATTTGTCTTTTGGTCAGCTGTATCTTTACCTGACAAGTTTTACAGAGTGATGAAAGTACTTCAATACATTCAATGCTCTTTGGAGTCATGGAACCACTTTCAGGTGTATGACTTGATACTAGAACTTATTCTACATCATCACATTGATTTTTCACAATGATTCTTCTTTTGGTCATAAGCTGTATCTGCTCATTTACAACCGCCTGCATGACATGTACACAAATATACTTTAATTTATGAATAACACTCCAAGCATGGCACATTTACTTTGTGCTTTAAAAAATAAAAATATTTATAGGCCACATCATGGAAATGACAGTAGTATTATAATATAATTAACTGTGGTAACTCCACCGTTAATTTAATGCAACAATGAACAATTTGGCATTCTTGCTTTGTACTTTTCAAATAAGAAAATTGTACTATATGGAAAATAGTCTAAATATTCAGAGAAAAATAAATTACAATAATATCACAGTTCACAGAACTTATGAAAAGTCATAGCAGACCATGAGCAAGACATTCAATAAAAATTTTTTTAAAAAGAAGAAAACAACAAGGACAACCGGTCATTTTAAAGTGATATGTTATTAAGAACCTATCTTGCCAACAGAGAGACAAACGAACTCATTGATAAAAGTAGGGAAGTTCTGCCACCTCATGGTTTTGCAGCCCTACTTACCCCAGCAAGGTTTGGCCGGAGTGCAACAGAGATGCCACTTTTTGGCAATTTAGTATTAATAATTTTATTTTTAACCCCAGTCATAAAAATATTAGTGACTTTTCTGATGTAGAATTCTAAACTATGGAAAGAGCCATCAGAGGCAAAGCGCTCTTCCCCAACAATATCCTTCCACAAATCCAGCACCTGTCTATCTTTAAGTATTAGAGGAAGCAATTCATTATGTGATGTTGAAAAGTCAGAGACAATTTTCTTCCAAGCATGCCCTTTCAAAAAAATGATTAAAGCCTTAGCAAATCTGTAAAATTCTACATTTACTAGAATAATCCCACCCCTATTTTGATTGCTGGTAAAATTACTAATGTGACTGGCAACAGTACCTCCTTCAGTGAAGCATGAAGGATCAAGCCGGGCATTGGCATCAGAAGGGCGGCACCTCTGGTCACTCCGGACAACACTGCCAATGGCATACATTACACTTGCACACATAGATTGTGGCAGAGTGTTCTTGTTAACGATTGGTGGTGAAGCAGCAGCAGGTGAGGCAGTTACCTTCTTTCTCATCTGCTGCAACATCCAAACAAGGATTTCAGAGCACATCTGTGTCAGATAGGTGTGACGCGCGGTTTTCCCGGGGTGCGGGGTTTGCCTTAGTTGGCCGGTTCCGCCCCCGGTAGGGGGGTTAGCGGCCGCGATCCCCCTTCGAATTCGCGCGTCACTTTCTGCCACCTAGTTTCGCCTGATCGCCGGTGGGCGCGCAGGTGTGCCGGTCCAGCAGACGACATAGTCAGCTGACCGGCATGGCCAATGGGTGCAAGCGAGAGCGAGGTGCGGGGGGAGGAGCGGGGTCCGGGCCGGTGGCTAGCCGCGCCGACCCGGACACTCGGAGAGCTTCAGCGGTGCGAGAGGGTCAGCCTCGAACCCGAGCACGCCGTCCGGACTGTTTACCAACCGTGCATTCTTTGCACATGTGCTCGGTGAGTGCTGTCTGTGGCCTCGTCTCCTCCCTCTAAATCTGTGATATCCAGGGGCTAATGAGTCGTCCTCTTTTGCAGGGTTTTTAGTTGCCCGTTTGAGTTTCCGATGTCACCTCCTGAGAATACTTGGCAGTTTAGCACCTCCGCCGCCCGCCCCGCCGGGGCCGGGTCGGCGAGGTTGTAATTGAAGATGTCATCTCTCTCTCTCCAGCATCGTGTTTTGGTGTGTCAAGTGCTATGTGTGCTTAGTTTTGTTTCTCACTTTCGGTCTCGCGGCGGTAGCATCTTTTTGTTTTGATTTGTATAGTGCTTTTATTTGGTGTACCGGCGGAGGGCGGGGGCGCGGGCGAGGCCCTTGCGCGTTGTAGATTGCGGCGCGCCCGGCTCGCTCCCTCTCCCTCCCGGTTGCGCCGTTTTGCGTTTGTATGCGCTATTGTTTGCTATTTCTGAGATGTACCGTCCGCGGGCCGATTGGGTGGCCTACCTTCCGGGGGTCCGACATGTTGCCTGTGTGGGCTGTCGTAAAGTTCTCTCTGCCGTGCGTGTATAGTTTTTGATTTGTATAACTTCTTGAGTGAGTTTTTGTTTTAGTCTATCACGCACGGTTAGAGTTGAGCCCTAGTTTGACTTTAAACCCCGGTTTTGGATCAGCAGCAGTTCGCCAGTGCTTTCTCAGTTTTAATAATAAACAATCATTTAGAGCTACTTTGTTTGTTGTGATGGTTTTTTTGGAGAGATGCCTTGCATCTCTGGCGCCCTGTAAATATAAATCCAAGAAACTCACGCCACTCTACCTTTTTGGGCAATTGCTAGCCAGTGGGCAAACTTTTGTAGCGGTGACGAAAAGTGCACGTTACATTTTTGGCGCCCAACGTGGGGCATGCCTAGTGTTGATAATGGCGCTTTTGTTTGATTTTGTGTTGCTGCTGATCTAATTATTGTAATTTATTTTAATTTTTAGTCTGGTAGGCCATTTTGTTTTGTGTTGTGTGTGAGAGAGAGATTTTATTACTTTGTTGCTGTGTGCGTCTACGGTAGGCCATTTCAGGGAGTGGACTTGATCTGTTGTTATGTGCTTTTGTATGCTAGAAGCTATTCTTAGATATGAATTGTTCTGGTTTGTTTCTAACGCTCCTTTGGGTTTTGTGTTGGGCTTTGTTGCTGTTGAGCAACGTTTTTGTTGAGAGGGGGTGCTCTGTGTCATGACCAGACACCACCCTGTTTTGCGTCCCTCTGGGAGTTTGTTTTCTCCTGAGTGGAATTTGTGCGACCGTGTGTCGACTTTTTTTGGCGATTTTAGATCGCTTGTTGCGGCTCTTAGCCGGAAGTTTGCCGTTTAGCGGTATGCCCCGCTTCCGGGCTACTGGGGGGTGGTGTGGCGCCTGTAATGCGACTTTGCACCATTGGCCTCCGCGAGCAGAGGGGTTGCCCATTCCCAAATGAAGGAGGCGTTTTCGATGTGAGCCTATTTGTGCTCCATCGGTGCATATTTTGCTTGTTGCCTGTTGGCGTTCAAGTATTTAGTCCACTCCCGTGTGAGTTCAGGAGAAACTATTTTTGTCAGTTATTTTACGGTTTTGGCATTTTTATAGATTTGTTGCAGTTTGTTCTGCTTTTGAATATATGCTATTCTGTATTATATCTTGTGTAACTCGTGATGCTGGGGAGAGGAGAAATTTTATTTTGTAATTTTGCCAAATTTATATTATCTTTGAGGAGACGGTCTACGTTAGCGTTCTGGATATCCCTTTTAGTTTAAAGTTAGCTGCTATCTTTTCGAGTAACTTTAATTTGCCCTGCGCTCTCGCATTAGGTTTTTCGTTGTTTTGGTTTGAACCATTTTTGGGTTCAGTAGAGATTTAGTATGCAGTAAGTTGGCCAGTTTGAGATGAGGGCATCTCCTTATAAGGTAGGGGGGGATGTGACGCGCGGTTTTCCCGGGGTGCGGGGTTTGCCTTAGTTGGCCGGTTCCGCCCCCGGTAGGGGGGTTAGCGGCCGCGATCCCCCTTCGAATTCGCGCGTCACTTTCTGCCACCTAGTTTCGCCTGATCGCCGGTGGGCGCGCAGGTGTGCCGGTCCAGCAGACGACATAGTCAGCTGACCGGCATGGCCAATGGGTGCAAGCGAGAGCGAGGTGCGGGGGGAGGAGCGGGGTCCGGGCCGGTGGCTAGCCGCGCCGACCCGGACACTCGGAGAGCTTCAGCGGTGCGAGAGGGTCAGCCTCGAACCCGAGCACGCCGTCCGGACTGTTTACCAACCGTGCATTCTTTGCACATGTGCTCGGTGAGTGCTGTCTGTGGCCTCGTCTCCTCCCTCTAAATCTGTGATATCCAGGGGCTAATGAGTCGTCCTCTTTTGCAGGGTTTTTAGTTGCCCGTTTGAGTTTCCGATGTCACCTCCTGAGAATACTTGGCAGTTTAGCACCTCCGCCGCCCGCCCCGCCGGGGCCGGGTCGGCGAGGTTGTAATTGAAGATGTCATCTCTCTCTCTCCAGCATCGTGTTTTGGTGTGTCAAGTGCTATGTGTGCTTAGTTTTGTTTCTCACTTTCGGTCTCGCGGCGGTAGCATCTTTTTGTTTTGATTTGTATAGTGCTTTTATTTGGTGTACCGGCGGAGGGCGGGGGCGCGGGCGAGGCCCTTGCGCGTTGTAGATTGCGGCGCGCCCGGCTCGCTCCCTCTCCCTCCCGGTTGCGCCGTTTTGCGTTTGTATGCGCTATTGTTTGCTATTTCTGAGATGTACCGTCCGCGGGCCGATTGGGTGGCCTACCTTCCGGGGGTCCGACATGTTGCCTGTGTGGGCTGTCGTAAAGTTCTCTCTGCCGTGCGTGTATAGTTTTTGATTTGTATAACTTCTTGAGTGAGTTTTTGTTTTAGTCTATCACGCACGGTTAGAGTTGAGCCCTAGTTTGACTTTAAACCCCGGTTTTGGATCAGCAGCAGTTCGCCAGTGCTTTCTCAGTTTTAATAATAAACAATCATTTAGAGCTACTTTGTTTGTTGTGATGGTTTTTTGGAGAGATGCCTTGCATCTCTGGCGCCCTGTAAATATAAATCCAAGAAACTCACGCCACTCTACCTTTTTGGGCAATTGCTAGCCAGTGGGCAAACTTTTGTAGCGGTGACGAAAAGTGCACGTTACATAGGTGCTCAGAAAAAAAAGGCCTGCAGGGTTGTCCATGTCAACAGACTCTTCTTCCAGAATCTTCTTCAGCTCCTCCACAAGAGACTCCATGAACATCACATTTGAAGTCATGGCACTTAGTCCTTTCTCACATTCTGTTGGTAGATCTATGGGGGCCTCTATGTTTACCCTGTTCTTGAAGACATCACAGATGCTTAAAGCAATTGAACAAATTAACAAAATCACACTTTCTTTGCCACTTTCGAATGACACACAGACGGCCTCCCCAATCTTCTTAAGTTTTTCAGTGCGCCTGTCTCCCAAAAACTGCGACTCGGAAGAAGCCAACTTCTTTAAAACTTGAGGTGTCCTCTCCGTCACCTCCGACACTATTTCCTCGTCATCGGGAAGCGACGCAACAGCAATTGCTACGAAAAATATGAAGGGAATACGTGAGAAACGTACAATAACAAAACAGCTGAGGCAAGGCACAAAGGTAATAAGTGGAGAGAAACGCTTACCAGTTTTGGGAGTGATTGTATGTTCTTTCTTCACGTGTTCACTTAAGTACCCCTTGGAGAACTCTCGCTCGCACATGGAACATCGAACTTTGGGGTGACTGGTCCTAGTCTTTTTAGGTTTGCTAGGGCCAGCCTCCCCAGAGACGACCCGCCCCCGCTGCGGTGCTACCGGTAGCAACGAGGGCTGCCTTAAGGGCCTTAAAATTACCACTTGGCTGCTGACACTTTCAGCAGCCGACAGGACCGAAATCCCAGACATATTTACAAGGGAATGGTCCGGGTCGGAAAGAACCGAAAAACCTAGTTCTTCCTCGATGTCTGCCATGGCTTGCGAGTTACCAGGGGTACTTTGCAATCTCAGCGCACTTCTGCTCCTCCCACCTGATGGTCAGCGAATGAATCGTGTTTGTACTTGCTCATTGTATCAATGGACCTGTACCGTTATCCCCCGGTCCGTACCGAGCCGCACCTTGCGCTCCGTGCGATTCTCCCGCGTTTCGCCCCTCCACTACCTTCCCCATGCCCCCACCATGCCCCACCATCCCCTCAACACAGGTCGTTTTCTCTCACGAAGGCGGTGTGTAGAAGGTTCCTATGATGGCCGGGAGCCAGCGCCGACCTTCCGGTCCCTCTTACTATATGTCTCCTGGTCTCACTCACTCACTCACAGCTTCAGCAGCCAAGGGCTTGAACCAAGCCTGCCCTCTGCCAAACGACTAGTCCTGGTCCAGACGCGGTCACTTACGGTCGCTCTGCTTAACGAGCATCAGGAACGTACCTGTAAACGCGTAAATTTGAATTTCTGGCGCGCCCGTTGACAGATATATTGTTCAATAACCTTTGTTCTTCGTGCTTCTCTGAACACATTTACAACTCTTCAGATTTGTATTACTCGTTAGGTAACTCTCTAAGTTGCAGTTTAGATCGCAATGAAGAAGAAAGCTCAAGACCTGTCTAAAAGTCGGAAAAAACTGTCGTTTACCACAACTCGACGCTCCCATGATCTTCGACGTTCTTTATTGGGAAGGAAATCGGTCGGGGATGTCAGCCAAATTGATTCCGTCTTTTCGGAGCAAGATTCTTTGTCTAGCTCTACCTCCAATGACAGTTGTCACATTAACGCTGATTCAGGAGTTGTTGATTATCGCATAGCTGGTACGAAAGTCGGTGCAGCAGTTCTGTTTTAAAGTTTTCTTAGTGTACTTATGCCTCTCTTTAAACTGATAAAATTCTTTGCCTGCGTTTATTCTCTCATTTGTTTGACAGACAATCCTGAAAGGTTGAAAAACCTTCCTCAAGACATTCAAGCAAGTGAGGAGAGTATACTTCAGGCCTATCAGAATGAAAGAGATGCAAGGCTCTCAAATGAATCAAACATATCCATGCTGGATATATCACTTGACAAGCGTAAAATACATGAGGTATTCAACTGTTCAGTTGTTCTGCGCAGGGTCGATGACATCGCAAATAGGTTCATATCTTTATTTCAAATCTTAATTTCTACATATTCTGTGCAACATTCAAGTAAAGTTTGTGTGCAAAGTAGCTTTTTTCAATTATTGCTGCCTTTCAGAGATTCAGAAAAGGCAGTTAGCAGGGCTTCAACATCTGTCAATGAAGCTTTGTCTTTAGGAATGCCTCTATACAAACCTAATACTCTAAGGATATTGCAATGGGAAAGAGCTGCCAAAGAGTTACCGGAAGAAATTCCTAAGCGCAAACCTAATTTGTTTAGGAGGACACCAAGAGAAAGAAATCACAAATCTCTTGACCCTGAGTTAAGAAAGGCACCAGAAGACAGTGATAATACAGAGGTTGCAGCTGAACAACTTGATGATTCATTAAATTTATCCTGTGGCATGCCTTTAGGGGCTGAATCATGCAATATCAAGTAAGAGCCCTCTCTGATGCTTTCTTTTATCTTCTCTACTTACTTGTGTGCGTAGGTTGTATTTTAATCCAGGAATCCTCATCATGTCAAACATACTTCTTTTTTTCCTTCTTTTTAATTTTTTTAAATTTTTTTTTATTTTAAATAATTATTTTGAAGTGGTTTGCTGACAAATGAACCTCAAATGATGAAGCACCTCTTGAAGGAAAACAGAGTGTCCAAAGGCAGTGACATTGTTGCATTGGCTGAATCGTCCTTAGAAAAGTAAGTGCATTTGTGTTGGTTGCATATTTTCATGTGTTACCTTTTATTGCAATTTTCTTTTTAATTTTGCAGGGCAGCTAAATTAGTTATCAAAAATGATAAACCCATTTCAAGTTTAAATTCTAATGTATCAAGAGAAGATCATAGAAGACAATCTGTACAAGATTTAGTGCTTTCCAAAAATGCTCCTCCAGATCTTTCAGTATCATTAGATAGTAGTATACCATCTCCTATAAATGCAATTGTTCCCTTGACACATCTTTCTTTGGCTCAAAATGTTGCCCCTCTTTCCCCTAAAGAATCTCTGGCCACAGAAATGATAAGAGAGAGTTTCCAGAAGAAATTAGATAATGAAAATCTTAGTGGGACAAGACATGAAAGTTGTTCTTCTACCAGGAACTCAGACTTGCATGGAGCAGACAGTTTTCATAGCTCCGCTACCACTTTATCTTTACCATCAAATGTCACTGGTTTTGACTCTCTGTTCACCACCACCACACAAAGTACTGGTGTGAAAAAATCCAAGGATACAATAGAATCAAGTCTCTCAAGTAATGACCTACCATCAACAAATGTCCGTGAAGTCAAACAAGATGGAAATAATACATGGACTGAAGATCCATTTCCAGACAGGACATTCAGCAGTCATGAAGGTACATATGAGGCTGAAGAGGATTCCACTTCATCGATTGATGATGGGAGTGAGGAAGGATATGGAAATGAAGGAGAAGGATCTTATCTTTCAGAAAACCCAAACATGTCTTCCATACAATTTCAGTTGTCTGACATAACTTCTGTCAATGAAACGCCTTTGTCAGATATCCCCGCACTTTGTGCCCCATCCCCCCTGCTCCTCAGCTTCATGAAATTCATGAAAGTAACTACAGTGACTTGAAACATCATAACAATGGTCCACAAAATTTTCGAGCTGTTCAGCCATATTTTGTGAAATCCAAGAAAATTAATGCTGCTCTCAAGGCACCATCCAGAAAGCTTACAGAAACAGAAATGGAAACTGTAAGATCAGGCTTGAAACAATGGATGGATAATATAAAGAAAGATGCACTCTCTGTTGTTAAAGAAAGTCACCCTGCTTCAACGTCAAAGGCTTCTATTTTACAGATGCCAATTTCAACGGCATCTAAGACAGTCAAGAGGAAGGTTCCTGATCCCCTTTTTGGAGATTATCGTCCGCCCAAGAGAGTTAAGCCTAAACCCTATGTTACTGACAGAATGTACAAATTTCTTGAAAAAAAACTGGAAGACAAATTTGGCCTTGAGTCAAGAATTAAAGCTGAAGAGTTTGTATTGTGCTTATGTAATCTTGTGCAAAAGACAATCACACTGAAAAATAAGGCAAAATATCATCGTTTGGTGTTTAAGCTGCGTGATAAAATGGTGAAACTGGGCCTTATCAAAACCCAATTTGACTACCATTTGTTTATTGAGGATTACCTTCCAATGGCTTTTCGTGTCAAAGCCATTCCCTGTTACGGATGTTTTAAAGGTCCTACTCTTGATGTTCGAGATTTGCATATGGACCTCTAGGTTTTGGGCCCCTCTACAATAAGAAGTTATTTAGATATCAATGACAACTTTATTTTCTTTCTTTAAGTAGTTTTTATTGTTTTTTATCCGACCTCTGGGTCCTCACTCTTTCTGAGCTTGAACCTTTCAGGAAATAGTGTTCACATTTTCCTAACTTGCTTCTGTACAATAAAGTTAATTTTTATTTTTTGATTGTTTTATATGAAATAAAAAATGTTTCCATAAAAGAGCTCACATTTCCATCCTCCAAATCCATCAGGGCAGACAGTTTCATATTTTTTTTCTCTTTATAAACACAGTGCTGTGCAATATCTGCCGAGAAGCTTTGTTTGTAGGCAGTATCTTATACTGAAATCCCCATCTCGTGTACAGTACACAAAAGATATGATTTTCCAAAATAACGGGAAAAAAAAAAGACAGCTTTGTGGCTTAGCCTATCTTTGAGCCAGTATCAGATCTGCACCTGTAGTGAACAAGTAGCCTACTCTGGTGAAATCACTAAACGTTTTCTGCCAGGGTGGCTCGCCTTTTCTGAAGCTTCGAGTCAAGCCACGGGTTCACATGCCAAACCGAAGGCCCTCTTGGCGGTGACTGAATCAAATTAAATCCCTCTCGCGCCGAGCAGCTACTGCTCGCTTAATGCTCTCTATCATCGGGATATTGGGCTCTGGCTCTGACTCTGATGCAGTGTTGAAGAAGAGGGCTGGGCTGGCTGACCAGACTGTACCAGACGGGGAAGTCAAGGGAGGGCGAGACGGAGTCTGCTTCACCCGTCTGCCACCGACGCCAGCGCCAACACCCGACTCCCCTTCGCCTCGCGCTCGGCTCGGCTCGGCTGCTCCCTGCTCGGCCCTTCGGCTTCGGTTCGGCTCGAGTCGCTCGCTACTTCAGTGTTCGGCTGGAAGCCATCCGCTGGGGACGACACTCTGTCGTTCCCAGTTTTCGGTTTATCACTGATCACTTCAACCCCAAGAAACAATACTTTTGTTTTCCCACGAACTTTGCAACTAAGATTGACAGTTATTAAGTACGTTTGAAGTGGTTATCTCCTTCGGCGAAGAGGAACGAGAAGTGAATATGGGACAGACCTAACCCTTCTGCAACATGATTGGCAGAACCGAAAGCAGCAGCATCAACATTGGATATATTTGTCGTCGGACCCGATCTGTGCGCGTGTGATAATCCTATCAAATGTGGCTCTAACCGCAAAGTTTTGATCAATATTTTTTTTATTATTTCACCGGTGCAATTTTTTTTTAAATATATTCGCCTTTAGTGGAAGTGAGAGTGGTTAGGAAACCACTGTTTGAGGCTATCGGTGGTGGTGTTGCGTGAAATTTTTAAGTGTCGAGTGCTTGTGTGGGTGCGTGTGCCAGCGGCGGAGTGAGTGGATGTGATTTGGGAGGAAGAAAAAAGAAGCACGACGGTGGTTGTGATCGCCTCGGCGGCCACTTGATGGCGGTGGTTGGGCCTTCGCGCCACCAGCGGCACTCCATGTCGGTGTCTATGATGCAAGGGGGCGGGGGTGGTGCCCAACACCAACAGGCTATCCTGGCCGCGGCCCAACCCTTCTACCACCCTCAGCCGTCGTCACATCAACCTGCAACCCCTGCAGCGCACACCCAGGATGTGCAGCCTGACAGACCCATCGGATATGGTGCATTCGGAGTAGTATGGTGAGTAACGATTTTCTGTTCTACGGGGAGTTTGGCCATGAATTTGAATTTAATCTTGATTAGTGAAAGCCTAAGTGTTGTTATGGTTTATCATGGTATTCTGTTCACTATTTCATAATATCACATATGTTCCGGCTATCCTGACACAAATTTTTATGTCTAGTTCATTTAATATACTTGAATATATCATGTTCCTCACTTGAACATGAATTATTTTATTACGAAAGATAAAATACTTTTCAAGTGTACTTGATTCAAGCAGCTGAGAGCAGCTCAGTCTCGTCAAGTTTCATTGTTGGCATTTTAAATGGAAACATACGGTGCTAAAAAACTATACTGTACACTCCAGCAAATGCGAATTACTAGCAGCCTCAGTGCTTTTCCAGACAGACCCACCTCTCCCACTTGAGGGAAGATGTAAAAACACCAGCTGGTGACTAGAATCAAGTCGCCTGCGCATCATACTTTTGATTTGTTGACACCTCTTTGGTGGATCGCATTTCTGAAACCACCATAGGCTTGTTGCCCTTGTCTCGCACTGTCCCTCCTGTACCCGACAAGCTGTGCTGCGGGGCTGGGCTGCGCTGCACACCAAGTGCATTCTCCGCTCGGCTCGGCGTGTGGGCTGCGCTCATGAGCTCATGAGCGGGCCGGAGCGTCATGGGGGCGTCCTATTGGTTGTCCATCCCATCTTATGCAACCAGCTGTTGGCAGTGTACGTACAGCTTGAGACACGCCATGTGAGCGTCATGAGGTCATGAGGCGCTATAGTCTGGCAGCCGCAAGGAAGGGCAGGCGGGGCGGGGCGGGGCGGGGCGGGGCAGGGCAGGGCAGGGCAGGGCAGGGCAGGGCGGGCTCATGACAGCCCGGCGCAGCGCGTGCGAGGCCGGATGTACGATGTACGCGTGCTGTCCTGCCCCTGCCCCTCCTGGCCGGGCTGTTGTGGGCTGGGCTCGGAGCGCCATGAGGCGACAGAGGGAGCGGGAGCGGGATAAAGCACCTGTGAGGCGATGCTAGGGCGGGGCGGGGCTGGGCTGGGCTCGTGTCCGCGTCCCGTTGAGTCGCGCTACGTCGACGTCCTTGCGGCCCGCCCCGCCCCGCCCCGCCCCGCCCCGCCCTGCCACGCCCCGCCACTCCCCGACCCGCGTCGCGTCGAGGCGCCCACTCGCCTACACACATATACTGTATGTACGGCTTTGGAATGGATGGCTGGCGCTGCCCTGGCCGGGCACAGCTGTTCGCTGTAGGGGCCCGTCCCGTCGCCGCTGTCCCCGTGCTGGGCTGCGCCGGGCTGAGCTGGGCTGGGCATTCCCTCTGAACTGCCCGGCCCGGCCCCGGCCGGCCGTTTACGTAGTGGAGGTCGGGATGGGGTCGAGATCCATAGGTGGGCTGCTTGGCGATTTGGCTGGTATCTCCTGCCCGGCTCGGGCCGGAGCTGGAGCGACCGAGGCTCTTGTCACGTTTTCATATGGCGAGTTGTTTTCTCCCTCATTCCCAGTCTGAGCCCGTCTGAGCGCCTGCTCTACCGCGCAGCAGATGCGGGCAGTGCCTGCCTGTGCCTCCACAAGTAGTGCGTCTACCCCGTGGTCGTTGTCCTCTCCTCGTGCTGCGCCCCGTGTCGTGCCGTGCGGCGCGCCCCGCGACTGTCGCCCAGCACAGCCGTGCTCCGGCCCGGCCCGGCCCGGCCGTGGCGAAACGTTTTGCTTTCACAAGACGTGCTAATGGCGAGGTCGCGAGGCGGCGCGGGCCAGGCGCCTCGCCGCGGGCGGCAGTGTCGTCGGAACAGGGCGGGGGAGAGCGGAGATAGGGCCATCGGAATAAGATCCTTTTACCTCCCCTGTTATCGTCATCGTTTTGCTCGGCCCGCCCGGCCCGGCCCGGCCCGGCCCCACTGGCGGGCCAGCCGTTCACGGATCACGCCCCAGTGCGATGTGCTCCCCTCCTCACCTGCGCGGCAGCCGGGGGCCGGGGGCCGGGGGCCGGGGCCCTTATGGCTGCCTTACAGGTAGAGCCTGGCCGCCCCCGCGCCCCGCGCTGCACCAGGATGCGCTGCCCTGGGCCCTGGGCTGCGCGGTACACGTACGACGGCGCAACCTCTTTGTTCGGCTGCCCCGATCCGCCCCGCCCAGCTCAGCGCTCAGCTCGGCTGGCTGCCCCTGCCTGCCCCGCAGCAGGTCCTGCTGCCTGCCTGCCTGCGCGGCTGGCTGGCTGGCTGCCAGCCCCGGCTGGCCGCAGTCCGTCTGGCTTGGGCGCTCGCTCCCCGCCGTGCTGCCTGCGGGGCCGTCCGCCCCGCGCCCTGTGGGCCCTGCGAGCTCTGTTGGGCCGTCATCAGGAGTATAAGGATGGAGCCTGGGGCAGCCTTGTGGGCGGAGCGGGGCGCGGTCGAGACGTCGTGTGAAGGGCCTTGAGAGCATTGACGCTCTCGCAAAAGGCCGCCACGTGTACTGTAACACGCTCTGTAACGCCCAGCCGTAGGCGACTTGACTCGTCGGAAAATGAAGGCAGTGAACTGAGGAGCTTCCAGAGGAGGTGGTTGGCCAGGCCCCGCGCGGTCTTCCCCCGCAGCAGCACACAGTTGCGATGTGTGCCGGGCGCAATAGCTCGCAAACTTCTTCAGTACGTGTGTATGGGCGCGCTCGTGTGTGTGTGTGTGTGGAACCTGTCTCATCGCGCCGCGATTCGCTTGTTTTGGAATGCGCCTGCTGGTCGCGCCACGGCCAACTGCGAGTACCAGCGACCCGCCCCAGCCAGCCAGCCAGCCAGCCAGCCAGCCCGGCAGCAAGACGACAAAGACAACGACCCTCGGCCCCGCCTGGCCGCTGGCCGGGGCCGGTCGCCTCGTGGTCGCTTTTGCTCGTCGCTGCTCCGGTGCAGTGTATATGTACCGAAAAGGGCCGCTGAGGTGGGTTTGTTGTTAAATCATCCCTTTCTCTGAACACTCCATACAGCCATTACCAAGGGGAATAGGCTGGGATTGAAGTTCACCAACTGCGACCTTGAATGAATGAATGAATGAATGAATTTCTCGCGGAGCCTGTTTCCGCGGTGTCCGCCCGAGGGGTCACTAACTTCGGAATTTCGTGTAGACCGAATATTGAATATGGTTGAATATTGATGAATATCGGTGAAATATTTGTAAATTTAAGTTAAGCTTGTCTAGATATGGGTGAAATATTAGAAAATGGCTAAAATATTTTTAGATTAGTATGAAATATTGCTGAAAATGGGTGAATTTAGCTGAATACTGAACTGATTACCGCAGGCCTGTACACTTGAGTATGCAAAGTTGTTGACCCCTCGTGTCCGCCTCCATCCGTGGTCCGTGCCAGGCCGCCGAGAGGGAAACAACGACTCTGAAATTTTTGTGCACCTCGTAATTCCCGAAAATTTCAGAGAATTCAGGAAAATTCTCCAAAAAAGTATTCAGAACACTTTAGGATAATTCAGGAAAATTCACAAAAATTTAATAAAAAAAGAAATTATGAAAAGTTCTAGTGAACATTCACGAAACTTATCAAATTCATAAAATTTGCACACCAAAATTCGTAGTCGTTTCCCCCTTCGCAGGTCGCATTTCCCTGTGCTCCGGGGGCGACTAGCGCTCGCGTCCGTCCTGGCAGGGCGGGCTGGGGGCGGAGCAGGTTCACTGCGGGTGACCTTTCTGCTGGAGCGCCGTGACTCAAGACGAGACGTACTCGGTCGCCTCTATGACGTGGCGCTGCGGCGCCGTGCACGTGCGTGGGCGGACTTGACGGGGCGAGTACCGGTGCGTCACCGGGTCCGTGTCGTCGTGTTGGTCGCGTCCTGTGCACCACGGGGAACACGGCCCGGCCCAGGGCGTGAGTGTACCTGGGCAGGGCAGGCCAGGGCCTTATGGGGGCGTTCCGAGGGGGGGAGGAATTATACTTCGAAATGTCATATTGTACGGTCTACAAAAAATCATTTTACAAATCAAAAACTATTATAAAAGAAATAATTCAATGAACAAAAAAGCTACAGAAAAAAATCCAAAAAATCAAGAAAAATGCACAGTAAAAGAGGAATAAAAAACGAGAACAAAATTTAAAAAGTCAGAAATGATAAAAAAGATGAAAAAGTGACAGAAGTTGTAACTAGGCCTATTCTCTTAGCAATAAAAAAACTCAAAAGGATTTTTTTAAAATTTATTTTTTAACATTGTACGCGCACCAGTATGAATGATCCCGCTCTCGGGACGTCCCCTGTCCGCCGTGCTCTCTCCAAGAGGAGGACTAGGACCACGAGCGCCATACCGACCTAGTGACATCGCGCCACTCCAGATCGGTTTTCGGTCTATCGGCTCGGCGGCGCTGCGCGGCCGGCGGTTCTGCCCTGACCCTGCGCAACACGCGGCCGGCCCGGGCCGGGCACAACAGCCATTCATTCGCCATACGTCGGCGGAGTAGTCTGCTGCTGCCTGTCTCCCTTTCTTCCCATTCCCTCTTCTCTTCACCGTTCATTCTTCTCCTTGTCGAAGTTTTATTTCCGTTCATTCGCCTGCTGTGCACCGCCACCGTAGCGGGGACGCCACGCCAGTCCAGCAGCTTGCGGCGCGGTGGCAGCGGAAAAGAAGTGAAGAGTCCTGTTCTGTGCCTCCCTCCCCGTCCCCCCCCCCTCCCCGGAGCTCCTGGTTGCGCGCTAATTAGGAACGTTTTAGATCTTGATCCCCTTCCTCCCTCCCTCCCTTTTCCCTCTCTCCCTGCCTCCCCCCCTTGCTCCGCGAATTGCAGCCACCCCTCGCTCCACCTGGTCGACTTCTCGCGGGGCCGGCGAAACGTTTTTCTCCATCTCCCTCTTTCTCTCTCTCTCTTTTAATTTTTTTCCATGAATGCACACTCAAGTACTTTTCTGCCCTGTCCAACACGTGTGTGCGCAGAGACTGCAGCGGCGTGCTGGTCGGTTCCAGCGTCGCTCCAAAGCTCAGCGTCGCGTCGTCGGAAACAGATGGAAAAATTGTACTCTGTAGCTCAGCTCAGCTCTCGGATTTACGACGGGGCGCAGGATGAAGTCGTGCCGGCTGCCTACCCTCCAGGCGGGCGCGCTCGGTTCGACCCCGACTCATGGCGCTCACAGAATGTTGTTGGTTTTACTGCCGCTCGGTGTTTTGATGCCGAGGTTGGTGCGCCGCTGCGCCGCCTGGGAGCAGCAGCACGGCGCTGGGCTGCCGTCTCATTCAGAAGATCGCTCTTGTACCTCCGTCCTTGTCACACTCATCGAGACGAGGGCGAAACGACGCTGAATTATGTTGTACACATTTCGTGAATTTTAATAGAAGTTTTGTGAATTTTCACTTCAATTTTACCTCTTTGTTTTGCAATTTTTCCTGAATTTTTGTGATTTATTCTTCTTTTAAATTTTTCTGAACCTTTCTAAACTACGAGGTGCGTACAAAAATTTCACAGTTGTTTGCCCCTCGCATGGGGACCTGCCACCTGCCACCTCATTATGTTGAACCGCCGTATAGGTGCGATAAGGACGGAGGTATGCGAGAGCGATCTTCGGAATCAGACACGGTTGTGGTGTTGGCCTGGGCTCGTGGGGGTCAGTGGCTCCACGTCGCGCGGTGAAGGCCGCTGAGGCTGAGGAAAAGGAGGAAAGAGGAGGTGTGTGGGGATTGGGGGGGGGGCGCCCGCAGGAGGAGGCCGCCAACCTCAGCGCCGGGCCGGGCCAGGCTGGGGTGCGGCGACACCCACGCGCCTCGGGCCGCCCCGCGCCGCGGTGTACTCGCATCAGCTCATGTTCGGTGTATTTGGTTCGCCCTGTGTGTCGTGGGGACAGCGGCGGCGGCGGCTATCCGCTGCCACACTAGATATGTCGACTTGTGAAGCGCATGCGCGCACACTAAACCCTGTATTCTGTATGCATTCTATTTGTGCTTAAACATGCTGTACTGCATGGGTTACTCTGCTGGGAGGGAGTGCTGCCCAGGGACGCTGTACTGCATGGGTTACTCTGCTGGGAGGGAGTGCTGCCCAGGGGCGCTGTACTGCATGGGTTACTCCACTGGGAGGGATCGAGTGCTGCCCAGGAGGGCTGTACTGCATGGGTTACTCTGCTGGGAGGGAGTGCTGCCCAGGGGGGCGTGGCGCGGCGTGGCTTGGCGTGCAGGTAACTGCTTTCTTCCTCTGCACTGCCGCCGCGCGCGCCCCGCCACCTAGTACGTATCATTATTTTATCATTTCCACTCTTCTTTATTATTTTTATCGTTTATTATTATATTCTTATTCTTCTTACTATGACAACATTTTCCCCATACCTTTTATTTTTGCTTGTGCACGTGTATTTATTCTTCTTGTTTAAATCGCGTGGCTGGTCGGGTAGCCGCAGTGCGGTTAGGTGCGCGCAGTGGTGTGATGTGATGAGATTGCCTTTCCCCTTCCCGGCCGTCACCCCTCTCAACCGTCAGGGTGCCCCTCTCTCGTACTCCCTGCAGCAAACGGTCGACGCGGTCGCAACGTCACTGACACACGCGCACGTTACAGTAAATAAGATAACGCGACGATAGTATAATGTATAACGAATGTACCGAGTGCAACAATCAGCTCCAGCCCCGTGGCCCGTGGCGTGTCCCTATATATTCGCTCGTGCGGCGTTCGTTCTTTTCTCTCCCTGGAGCCTCGGGCGCGAGGGGTCAACCACTTAGATATTCCATTTACACACTGAAAAATTTTCCAAAAATATTCCAAAATATTCCAGATATTCCACAAAAAATTATACAAATATTCCATAAATATTCCAGATATTCCCAAAATATTCCAAAAATATTCCAGATAATCCAAAAATATTCCAGATATTCCCAAAATATTCCAGAAATCCTTCAAATATTCCAGATATTCCATGTACACCGGTCGACCCCTCGCTCGGGCGCGAGGAGGGGTCCGCATAACTCCGGTCCAGGAATGCACACACGATTACCAGTGATTACCCACAGTTTTCGCGGTTAAAAGTTTCGAAAGAAACGTTGAAATTTACGGAATGTGTTTGCATATTTCATAGAGGGAAAACCCAAAACAGCGTGAAAAAGAAAACAAAAAAGAAGACTTTCGGGGATGTGATTACACCGCGGTAGTTATCGGACAAAGTGCACACTCAAAGATTATACCAGAGCGGTGGTGGACCCCGCGCTCGCTCGCTCGGGCCCGGTGCGCGCTTTGTTTCTCGCAGTGTACTTGAGATTAACGCGGGCTGAGGCGGGCTGAGGCGGGCTGAGGCGGGCTGAGGTGTGGGATGGGCGCCCATAATGAGTGCGTCCCGACGCGACCCGTCCCGCGGCGGTGCAGGGCGAGACGCCCGCCGTTGCGAAAGTGAGCGCGCGTCGCGGCGGTGGCGGCGTTGCGGGGCGTCCTCCCACGCGTTGCCTAGCGACGCCTGGCGACGCCGGCGCCGCCCTCGCGGGACGTCCTCGCCTCGTCCTTGCTTTGCCTTGTGGCTGCCGGGCCGGGCCGGGCCGGGCCGGGGCGGCGGGGTGCGGTCCAGCCGTCTGATTCCGGAAAGCGGTTAGGAGTATCCTTTCTCTCCTTCCTAATGGATTCGCCCCATGAGTGCGACAAGGACAGAGAGACGAAACACGCGGACGAAACCGACTCTCGGAATCTGACGGCAGTGCAGTGCAGACGCTCCATGTGGCGCGGTGCAGACCGGAGGTCCGCGGTCCGCAGGTGTCTCAGCGACGGGAAAAAGCGAGGGAAGATAGTCACTTCGAAAAAAAATCACTGTACGCCCAAAAAAAAACATTAAAAAGAAATCAAAATACATTTTAGAAGAAAGATACAAAAAAAATCGACAAATCAAGAACTAATAAACATAAAAACGACATAAAGTTGAAAAAAATTAAGAAATTGGGGAAATGAGCATAAGTGGTCAATAACTGGCGTGCATATTTAAGTGTGGAACACTACGTTGAACACTGTTAGGTGCTTGCCTGGAAATTGGCATTCTAGAAAGTGTTAAACAGTATATTTGAACACCTGAAAGTGTTCTTGAGGGTTAAACGTTCAGGTTAAGACACCATAAAGTGTTCAAATTAACTGTTCATCACTTTTAAGAATGCAATTTTCCAGTCATCACATGAAAGTGTGCAACGTATTGTTAAACACTTCAATGTGCACGCCAGTTGAGCACTTTTATCTCCAGTGAAAAAGTGACAAATTTTCTTGAAAAATCGAAAAAATTCATCATTGTACACATTGAGTTTTCCGTGCGCCCGCTGTGTCGTTTACTCAGCGCTCGGTTAGGCCGACTCGGCGGCACCATACGCACTGCACTTGTGTGTGCTCCTTGTTCCTAATCGAGTAACGATTAATCATCAAGTTCGGGGGAGGGGGGGGGGTTACACTCGCGTCAGCCAGCGGGCAGGCAGGCGCTGCGCGATGCTCCACGACATTGTCTTGCCCACGCGGCCGTCTGTCTGTCTGTCCGTCCGTCCGGCTGCGCGGTTCTTTGTCCGGCCCGTATCTGATACTGTACTGTGATGTGGGGCGAGGCCGTGTGGGGCCCCCCGGGGGCAGGCCGCGCCCCGCCCCGCCCCGCCCCGCCCCGCCCCGCCACGGAGGTAAGGAAGGTGAGCTGAGCAGCACTGAGCATGCAGGCGACCCCAAAGTCTCGCTGCTTTGCATTGCCTCAGCAATGGGGGCGCGCGCGCGCGGGCGTTCGCATTACGCTGCCTTTCCTGCTTGCGCCCCCGCTCGTACCCCAGCAGGGGCCCTGCAGCGCCCCGCCCCGCCCCGCCCCACCTGCTCGGCGCGGCCTTGCTGCGGGCGGGGCGCGGGGCGCGGGGCGCGGGCCGGCCAGCGCGATGGCCTGGGCGACAGGCCATCGGCTACAGTCGTGAGATTTGCATGGCGTGGCGTGCCAGCGGGGTGTATTGTTTGTGTGATATCGTACCGAGAGCGAGCTAGCTAGGGCGGCATAGGCGAGCGGCGCTAAGCTTTTAGTGGGTCACTAACTTAGGCGGCGCCCCGCTCCGCCCCGCCCCGCCCCGCCCCGGCCCCGCGCAGTCTGAAGCGCAGACCGTCGCGCTCTGGCCGGTCCGGGCACGGCCGCGACGCCACACACTGCGATTTTTCTTATTGCGGGGTCGTTGTCCCCTCTCCGCGCGCAAAGCTTGGAAGTGACGTAGGTTCTGGTCTGGTCGCGGCTCGGTTAGGCTCGGCGCGGCGCAGGCTTCTGTCTGCTGCTGTGCGGCGCGCGGCGGGACCGAGGCGAGCGGGAAGTCTCTTCGAAAGATCTGTGTACGCCCCCCCACCCCCCACCCCCCCAAAAAAAAGGCATTTAAAAAAATCAAAAATTGTGAAAAACATTAGAATAAATTGCAGAAGAAAGATAGAGAAAATACGAAAAAAAATCAAGAACAAATGCACAGAAAATTGAAAAACAAAAGTTTTAAAAGGCGGCACCAGGGGGAAATGATCAAAATGTAGCAAAAAGTGACAGAAATTTCTCTTGAAAAATTAAAATAAAAAATCTAAACAAAAACTCAATGAAAGAATAAAATCAACAGTATCAGTGTACACATTTTGTATGGGTGATTCCTCCCCTCGCGGGCGCAGGCAGGCAGGCGGGGCGGAGTCGAGGCCAGGTTAGCATTAGCGTTGTTTCTTTCCTCTTCCCCTTTGGCGACACGGGCGGCCCGGGCCGCGAGGCGTGAGCCGTGAGATAGCCCGGCCCGGCCCAGCGCAACGCAGCCCGCATACCTTACCTATGTACATACATCCATGCCGATGAATGAAACATGTCGCCGCAGCTGAGCGGAGAGTGGCGTGTCGGTGTGCGGGCGCCGCCGCGCCCCGCCCCGCCGCGCCCCGCCCCGCCCCACCCCACCCCACCCCGCCCAGCCAGAGGTCAGTGGCGTTTGCGTCGGTCGTGGCGGAGGTACAGCGGGTAGGCGCGGTGTGGGGTGCGGCGGGGCGGGGCCTTCGCGCTGCCCTTGAGAAGGACGCGCCAACGGTCCAGGAGGGGGCATTGCCGCGGGCTTTGCGGATAAAGTGGGGAGACGGGTTGGGTTGGGTTGGGGGTGGGGGGCGGTTTCGATTGAGAGAGAGGGCTGCATGGGGAAAGAGGAAGAGAGAGAAAGAGAGATAGCTGCTCCCTCCTGCTCGCGTCTCGCGTCGCCCTGCACAACGACGCTAGTTGTGTGTACCGCACCAGCGTCTTGTATGAAGCACCTCGTATGGAAATGCAGAAAAAAATTGCAAAAAAATACAAAAAAAAATTCAAGCAAAAATCGCCTTTGAATTCAGAAAAAAATACCAAATGTGTGCTCCAAAATTTCGAGCTGTTTCCCTCACTCGCTGTGCGCCACGCGCCGAGGTAGCGTTGGCGACCGTCCGGAACATTTCACTTTGATGCTGACTTGCGTCAATCACCGCCGCCGCGCCACTCCACGCCACACGCCGTGCGACTGATATTAATTTGGCGCCGCCGAAACAACGGCTCCTCGTCTGGGGGCGATGCCCCTCGCCGCCGTGCTCGCCGTGCTCGCCTGCTCTACGGCGGACAGGTTCCGGGGCGGGACGCGGGACGGTCTGCTGGCTGGCGGGCTGGCTGGTGGGTGAGACTGTGTTGGAATTGGCAGTGCCCCTGTGCACGGTGCGGCGGCAGGACTGCGGGGCGTGGCGTGGCGTGGCCGGCGGAGTTCTGGAGACCAGACCGGATGCCACGCTCGGCTCCCTTCCCTTCCTTTCCCTTCCCTTGGCTCCGCTTGCGCCCCGATCAGTCCATATACTGTACACTTCAGCGGAACGGGTGTGTGTGTGTGTGTTTAAAGCGAAAAGGGTTGGGGGGGGGGGGGGGCATGTGTCGGAGGAGGTGCTGTGCTGCAGTATTTGGAGCCCCAGCCAAGTCTGCGACGCTGTCCGAGAGCGAGAACTCGCCGTCGTCGCCGCCCCCTTGCCCTGCCCGACCAAAGTGATTTAGTCTACGTGCGACTGTGCGTTAGCGCAATGGGCCGGCGGCGCGGCGGGGCGGGGCGGGTGGCGTGCAGGACAGCACCACGGCGGCCCCCTCTCTCTACACCTCGTATCCCCTTGGTACCCTCGCCTCGGTTCCCCCCCCCCCGGTGCCCCTTCACACAGGCCGTGGCGAAGCGCGGCGCGGCAGTGAGTGGGGGGGGGAGGGCTTAGAGCCCGGCCAGGATGTTGACCCCATCCGCCGACCTCCCTCCTGCACCGCAGCGCTGCGCCACCCCCCTTCCCCGGCGCGCCCTTCCCCGCCGCGACGCCCCACCCCGCCCCACCCCGCCGCGCCGCCACGCCCAGGCCCGACGGCTGAGTCCACCGCTCCGCCGCCGCCGCGCCCAACCCAAACCAACTCCAAACCGTCCACCCACCCCCAACGGGGAGGGGCGGCGCGGCGCGCCCAGCGCGGGTCCAACGAATCAGGGAGGGCAGGGCATGCGGCGGGGCTCGCTCGGGGAGGGAGGACGCCGTCGACGGGCAGGTGCGCGTCGTGGACCGGGCCGCGCTGCCGGGGGCTCGGGCGATCGATTGGCCGCAACGTCGAGAGCGGGGCAGGGTGGGGCGGGGCGGGGCTGGGCAGGGCGGGGCGTCGGGCCCACCCCGCCCCGACAGATAGGATGAGGGGTACACAGGGATGAGAGAGGGGGAGGGGGGTAGTGGCAACCCTCTAAAAAAATTCAAGTTGCGCGAATTTTTGCTCGCCTCTATCGTATTGGAAGTTGCGCCCCCCGGCGAGAGGGAAACAACCGGAAACAACTCTGAATTGTAGTGTTTAAATTTTGTGATTTTTTTGGGGGAGATTTTATTGAATTTTTCTGAATTTTTGCTTGAATTTGATCTAAGTTTGGTGAATTTTTCAGAATAGTCCCGAATTTTTCTGAATTTTTCTGAATTTCTCTGAATTTTCCTAAATTACGAGGTGTGCGAAAAATTTCCGAGTTGTTTCCCCCTTAGCCCCTCCGGGGAGAGGGGGTGGGGGCTGGGCTGGGCTGTGTGTACGGCGCCGGCGCCCCGCTCAGCCTCACGCGATATTTCCTGGCGCGGTCCGATGCTGCTCGGCCCCGGCCCGGCTCGGCCTGGTCCGGTCGGCCACCGCATCATGCAGTGCGCTCGTTTCATGTTTGCTCTTTTCTCTTTGGTTGCAGGTGAGTTAGCGCTCGTGCGCTGCACGATGCGGTGCCGGCGGACGGGACGGACCAGTTTGGCGGCCAGCCCGTGCCGTGCCCGTGCCCGTGTCCGGCCTTGGGGGCGAAGCGAGGCGAGTTGTCGACGCCCTCCTCCTGGTGGGGGAGAGCAGCGCAGGTCGGGCCGGCCCGGGCTGCTTCCTCTGAGGAAACCTCTTTTCGCTTAGTTTCGTACCGCATCGGCTTATCGCCGCCGCCTTCTCGAGAGGGAAACAACTCTGAAATGTTTGCACACCTCGTAATTCAGATAAAATTCAGCATCATTCAGGAAAATGTAGAAAAATTCTTGAGAATTTTCAAAAATTCTCAAAAAAAAACAACGTAAAATTCAAGCAAAATTCACAAGAATTCAAGAAAATGCCACAAAAATTCACTTAAATTCAGAGTTGTTTCCCTCTCGCGCCGTCCTCTCCTGCTGGACGTCTGGGCGGGCGTGTGTTCCAATGGTTCCACGTCGTGCCATTCAACGCCGCTGCTTGCTCTCCGGTGCGGCCGGCCTGCCCGGTAGAGTCGAGTTTCGGGTCGCCACGACGGTTGTGCTGATGGTGGCGCGGTGCGTTTGCTCAATGGGGTTGGCCTGGGACTTCTGTCTTACGCGGTCGGCGAAGGTAGCACTTACGACGGTTGTTGAAAATTCGATACATTGATTGTGTCGAGCCGCGCGGACGTACGCGTTGCAGAGCATGCGCGCTGTGCATTATCATTAGGGTTCGCGTGCGCTACAGCGTAAGACGCGAAGCCCACGGCAATCACTAAGTCAGAATACACTTTCGTGTGCCACAAGCCCGGCCCCCCACGTGCTCGCTCGCTGCTTTGTACACCTTGCGAAGAGTCTTGTCGTCCACTGCGAAGCAGGTGTGTCGTCCAGGCAAGGGGGTGGGGGGCAGATCGTCATTATTTGACCATCGACTGTTTATGACCCGAAATTTAAAAGTTTAGAAATGAGTAATTGGCCTCTCGTTAACCATCGGGATGGGCCCATTCGCCACAAAATATTTTTGGAACTCTCTACACTTGCTCGAGCACTAGGCATGTTACCGGACTGCGCGCCTTTGATGCAGGTCCTCGCCGCGTCCCTACCGAGGGGGAAACAACTCTGAAATTATTGTACTCCTCGTAGTTCAGAAAAAAATCAGGTAAAATTCAGCAAGAATCAGGAAAATTCACAAAATTTGAAAAGAAACTCAAGCAAAAATTCACTAAAAATTCACAAAATTTGTACACCAAGATTCAGAGTTGTTTCCCTTTCCCTCGGTCCCTACCCGGCTGTTTGGTGGTGGTGGAGCCCGGTAGGCACTTGTGTCCCGGCTCGGAGAGGGATCCCGCCTTATTGTGCCCGCCTCTGAATATTCTTTGTTGGTCGGGCGCAGAGAAGCCACGCCGCCGAGGCGAGGCTGCTCTCTAAGACTTTTCACGATACACACCTCTTTGTCGTGGAAAATGTGTCGTAGTGTTCTGCGGGCCGGGGTGGGGGTGGGGTGGTGGTGGTATACGGTGTGCTGGTCTCTCCTCCCCGTGGAGGGTACCACCACGTCGTCGCCCTCCCCGCCACCGGTGCTTGTCAGCTGATACCGGGCGGCAGGCTACGCCCCGCCCCCGCCCGCCCCGCCCCGCCCCCGCCCCCGGCCCCGTCCCGCCCCGGTCCCGCCCCGCCCCGCCCCGCCCCGCCCCGCCTCGCCGCGACGTGTTCTGCGCAGCCGGCCATTGTTCGCCCCTGCTGCCCTGGCCCGGAGCTTCCGCCGGGGCCCGGCCCGACCCGACCCGACCCGACAGGGGCCCTCTTGGTGTCGGTATTGGCGTGCATACATGCATGAGCGGCAATAATTATTATTGAGATCGAACTTGAAAAAGAGCAGGCCATGACAAAGTTCGCTAATACCCAACTGTGAGGATTTTCTTTTATCCTTACTGTTGTACGGTTTATGGGCGATGGTGGTGGTACAGGGGGTGGAAAAAGCAAGTGGCCGCTCGCTCGCCCACGCCTGTCCCGCCGTCTCCACTCCCTCGCCCACATCTTCGCCCACCCTCTCGCTCGCTCGCCCACACCCGCTCGCCCACTCACTCACTCACTCACTCACTCACTCCACTGCCGTGGGACCCGCCTGGCCTGGCCTGGCCTGGCCAGGACTGGACTGTAAATCACACTGCTGGCCGGGCCGTGGAGCTCAGAATGTTCGACCTGCTATAGTGAGTGCTCGTTTTGTTTTTCCGAGAACGGCGTCTGGCGGGTTTTGTGTGTGTGAGTGAGAGAGTGTGTGTGTGTGTAATTTGCAGAGCGTTGGGCGGGTTGCTTTTTACCGTCCGGGTATCGTCTTGTCGTCGCTCGTCGCCTGCCCTCTGGGTAGCGTTGTCGACGGCCACCTCACCTCCTCGTCGGCATCGTCGTGTATAGCGGACGATGATGTCGCCCCTGTATATCGACCTCCGCGGGCAGACTCTGCTCCGGCGGGTGCTCCGTCCGGGGGCGGCTAGAGGACCCCGGGAAGCACCTAACCTAGATTGACGAGTGGAAGAGGAGAGCAGAGAGAAAGAGAAAAGAGAGAGAGAGAAAAGAGAGAGAGAGAAAAGAGAGAGAGAAAAGAGAGAGAGAAAAGAGAGAGAGAAAAGAGAGAGAGAGAGAGAGAGAGAGAGAGAGAGAGAGAGAGAGAGAGAGAGAGAGAGAGAGAGAGAGAGAGAGAAAAGAGAGAGAGAAAAGAGAGAGAGAGAAAAGAGAGAGAGAAAAGAGAGAGAGAGAGAGAAAAGAGAGAGAGAGAGAGAAAAGAGAGAGAGAGAGAGAGAGAGAGAGAGAGAGAGAGAGAGAGAGAGAGAGAGAGGAAGGAGGGAGGGAGGATGAGAAGGACGGTACGGAGACACAGAGGGAGAGGGAGAAGAACAGAGAGTGTGCGAGAGCGAAAGGTGATGCCCGCATAGGATCGCAACGGCCGAGAGGGCTGAACTGGAAGAGGAAGGAAGGGAGGAGGGAATTGGAGTCGAGCGGACGCGGGGCGGCGGCGGCGCGCAAGGAAATGAATTTCCTCGCCAATGAATGGAGCTTGAATTGGCGCCGACGGCCGGGCCGGGCCGGCGACGACTGCGACGCTTATTCGCACTCCGCGCCTCGCACTCTGCGTCCTGCGCCGCCGCGCCGCGCCGCGCCACGCCACGCCACGCCACGCCACGCCACGCCGCGCCACGCCACGCCACTGCCCTCTATCTCCCTCTCACGAGCAGGAAGGGCCCTCCACAGCTGCGGGAAGTGTATAGAGTCCAGCGCGTGAGATATTAGCACCTCGCACAAGTGTTATACCGGGCGGAGCCCACACTGGTAAAACAAGTGTTTAATATTGTACGCGTCAATTGACGTTTAAGTTCAAGTGTGCATTTTCTCAACACTTTGTGACGTTTAACTAGGTTAAACGTCAATTGATGTTTAAATTTTAAACACTTCCGAAAAGCTCCCATATGGTTTCTACTGATAACATAGAACTGTGTGCGTCCAAGTGTTCAGAATTTAAACGTTTAGTAAAGATCAATTTTTTTTCCAAAAGTGACAGAAATTTTCCTTGAATAATCAAAAGGAAAATCAGAACAATAAAACTAAAGTCAAAAAGATCATACACACTTTGTATGAGTGATTCCCCGGTTCCTTTATGTCAGGGCCGGGCCAGGGGCATTTAAATGCGGTTTGGCGCAGGGGCGGCGTGGAGTATTCGCCCGTTTGGGCCGGGCTGGGCGTTCTGCTGGGCTGGGCTGTCGCTGCAGTGTTGGTGGGGGTGCCTCCCCTCCCCTCCCCTCCCCTCCCCTCCCCTCTCGCACGTACACTGCCAACGACCGACCCCGGGCCCGCGGCGCGGCGCTGTGCGGCGGCGGGGTGGTGAGGGCTGCGGGGTCATTCACCACCGTACCGTGTGCGTCGCGGAGGGGAGGGGAGGAGGTGGCTGAGAACTCCAGCGTCTGTCTGTCGGTCGGTTTCGTCGTGCGCGCGTTTTGTTCCGTTGGACGAACGACGTCTCGCATCATCGCCCGCTTGCTTTGCCTTGGCGATCAATAATGTACGTATACCGCGGTGGTTGTGTAACGGGCGATCAGCTGTCCGCTGCAGAGGCGGGGCGGGGCGGGGCGGGGCGGGGCGGGGCGGGGCGGGCGTGTCGCGGCGCGGTGACGGGTTCAACTCTTTTGGCAGGGTTGGAAGCTGGAGGCTGGTGTGTGCGACGGGGGTGGCTGGCGGTAGACCCGCTCGCGCCCCGCACTCCGCGCCCCGCACCCCGCGCACTGAGCCCGTTCCCGTGTCCAGCGGAGGGTAACTTTAGTGCAGTCGCCTGACACTCTCCAGATTACCGCGAGCCTTTTACGGCGGCTCTGATTTACGGGCGGTGCACGGCGAGGCGGAGCGCGGACGACTCGTATCTCTCTCTCTCTCTCTCTCTCTCTCTCTCTCTCTCTCTCTCTCTCTCTCTCTCTCTCTCTCACTCTCTCTCTCTCAGTCTCTCTCTCCCTCTCACTCACTCCCTCTGCAGTGTAACTCTGCCGGCGCGCCCTGCCAGTTGCGTGGTTTTCTCTCTGTCAGCCGCCGCCGCCTGTTACGCCCCTGGAGGCTGCGTGTCTAGGGGTCCTTGAAGTTGCGCCGTGAGCTGCGCGGCTGGGCGGGGCGGCGGCGAGCGGGTGTGCCCCGCCCCGCCCCGCGCCGCCCGGGCGTGCATTGCGGTGCAGCGGTGTGGGTAACACGTTCCAGGACGTGTTTTCTTGAACATCAAGTCTCTTGTTTCGGCCGTCGCGTGGCGGGCTGGGGGAGGGTGAGTAAGACGTCGCGGGTCATTGGCCGCGCGGCATTGCGTTTGCGCCTAGCCGACCTCCTTTGCATTATTCCTATCGCATGTCGTTGGGCAGGAGAGAGAGAGGAGGCGCTGCTCTGCATGCCGCGCTGGTCCCTGTCGTGCGGTGGGGCGGGGCGGGGTGGGCGGGGCGGGGTGGGCGGGGCGGGGCGGGCAGCGTGTCGCGTGCAGCAGCAGCAGACGGTACTGGACGGGTTTGAGTTGATCGCGGGGGTCGAGTCCAGTCCGGTCCTCTGCCCTTCTGCGCCTGCTGATAAGCGACCTGGCGGGAGGGAGAGAGAGAGTGACAGGGTGGAGATAAGGACGGAGGGATGCCAGAGCACGATGGCAGGCAGGCACGCATGCACGCTGAGATGAGAGAGACGGTTTGCGAATAAACGCGGCGGTATGACGAGAGGTGGCTCTGCCCCCTGACGCTCCCCTGCCGGCTCTCCGGCCCGGTCCGACCCGCTCTCCTCCCTCCTTCCTGCGTGTGCTGCTGCTGCTGCTGCTGCTCGATCTGAAATGCCCTCTCTCTCGGGACGACTGGAATTCCTTCCTCGCCGGCCTGTGGAATCCGTCATCAGGCCGATCATCTCTCTGCCACCCTCTCTCTTCCCCTTCCCCCTCTCCCTCTCTCCCCCGCTCCCTCTCTCCCTCTCCCTGCCTGCTTGCTCTCGACCGGACCGCCGCGCGCCGGGCGTGGCATGGCCGTTTGTCCAGACTCCGCTGGGCTGCTCTGGACCTTTACAGCACTTGGCCGCTTCGATCGTCATTAGTTGTCGCGCTGTGTACATCTGCGGCGGCGCCCTCTCGCTCACCATAGTGTCTCCGTCTCTCTCTCGCTGTCGCGGGGCGGGGCGGCGCCTTCCTCTTCCATCTCCCTCCCTCTCCCTCGGCGTGCGGCCCGTTCGCCCCTCCCCATGGGCGTCGTCGCCATGGCAACGCCGCGGCCGCCGCCATGCAGCGTACGTCTGCACCGCGGGCCGCGGGCCGGGCCGGGCCGGGCCGGGTGAGAGGTGGGGAGGGCGCGATCAGCTGGCCGCGTGGGGCGGGGCGGGGCGGGGCGGGGCGGGGCGGGGCGGGGCGGGGCGGGGCGGGGCGGGGCCCACACAGTACCCAGCTGTCGTGCGTGCGCTGGCGCTACCCTCCTGCGCAGCGCTTGGTACTTTACTCGCACTTACGGCCGGTCTCCCGACCCCAGCCCGCATAATGCAACTCCAAATTTTGATTTAATATCGAATGTATTTTATTCGAATCGATGATCGGGCATTTGTAATTTATATCGACGTGATGTGTCGATCGTCGAGATCAAATCGTTTCGATGATGTCAGTTCTACTTCATAGACGGTGAATCTACATGGATTTCGATGACAAATGTCCGTCGAGTCTAGTAAAAATTTCGATATTGAACCCATTTGTACATTTCGTTTTTATTTGGGGGAGTCGCGGCTATCGCGGAAGCCCCGCGTATCGCGTCAGGGGTACACTGACAGGGGTGCGTAAGTAAACCTCGTTCTCTGTCTCTCTCTTGTCGGGCCTACGACTCGCGTATTTCGAGGACACTTGTCGTCTTGAACCGAAGAGCACTCGGGCTTTGCGGGATACGGAGCTAGCCACCATGCCTGCTGACCCGGGCCTGCGGGCCTGGGGCGGGCGCTCAAAGAACCTGCGGGGGAAATGGGGACCTCGGGGCGCTGCCGCGTGGGTCGGGGCGGGGGGGGGTGGGCGGGCGGGGTCGAGGCGCGCGCTTTGAAGGTTCCGCTACGCCCCGCAGAATGGGGTCGGCAAAGCAAAGCTACTGGGACAGGGCGCGGTCGGATTATAGGCCTAACAGACGACGTCCATGTTGTGGTCGAGAGTACATTTTCTTTTTATTTTGTGTGTTTGCACAAGCAAGCTGCAAGCGGATCAAACCTTTTTCTTTCAGTCCCCGTGGTTTCCTTTGAAAGGTTTTGCCTCCCCCCCCCCTCCCCGCCAAAAGCCCCTGGTGTTGCTGGTCTCCAGTGCGTGGTGTGCCCGTCAGCTGATTTTACGCGTGTCTTTATGAATCGGCGGCGATATTCTTTCGGCCCGGCCCGGTGCACCCCTGTGCTCGTTATCTGTTGACATTGTACTTGGGCTCGGCGGGGCGGGGCGGGGCGGGGCGGCGTCCCACCCGCCGGAGCCGCGCCGCAACCCCGACGAACACGACCGTCGCTTTCTCGCGGCAAATTGCGCTTCGCCGCTGCAACAACGCTGCGCCACCGGGGGCACCGAGAGATAGCATGGCGGGCTTTGTCTGGTGCTGGTGGGGCGGGGGCGGGGTGGGGTGGGTCCAGTAGAGAGGGGCGTACCAGCAGCAGCGCCAGTGGCCGCCGCCGCACGCAGCTGTCACGTCTGTGACGCAATGCGAAGCCTCTCCGCGCCCCGCCCCACCTCACCTCCGCGATGCAGCCTCCCATCACGGAACACCTCGCAGCCTCCGCACGATGCGCAGTGCGGTACGCCCGCGACCTCGTGTCCACGCCCTCACCCCGCTGCTCCACGCGGACGTCCCACACTTGGTAATGATCATACACGGGAAAAAAAAGAATTAGTCCTCAGAACCAACAAATTGGCTGATTTGGGAATTGAGAATCCCGAGTTCACTGTGGCACCTAACAGTCGGCTGCCACAGTCAGGAGTTTAGTTGCCACAGTCAAGAGTTAGTTGCCACAGCGAAGCTGTCGCTGCAGGAGCCAACCAATCTGTTCTGACAGCGAAACACCCCATCTCCCATTACTTGTCAGAACAAACCGGTTAGTTCCTGCAGCAACAACATCGCTGTGCCAACTAATTCATGACTGTGGTAGCCAACTCTTAGCTGCCACAGCAAATTTCTTGTATATCCCAAAATTAGCTAATTTATTAGTCCTGACAACAATTTTTTTTTTCGTGTACAAATTAGGCCCCCTATAGTACTTGTAACTGCTACACCGACAGCGTGCTGCTGTATACGGCGAGCGTGGTGGTGATGTTTTTTGCCCAGCGCAGCAGTCTCGTCCGGTTGGGTTCGGACCCGCAGCACAGCTGGCCGTGGTGCTGGTGGTACTCGGCCCGCGCTCAGCTACACCCCCACCCCACCCCAGCCCGCCGGGCCGCTCCGGCAGCGAACTTGGCCCAATTAAAAAGTGGAGTGGAGAGCCATCACCATGCCGCCTCCGCCTCCGCTCCGCTTCGCCTGGCCTGTCACGGGGAAAGGCAGGACAGGACTGGAGTTATGTAAAGGCAAAGCAGGGGGGCCTCTGCGGCGGACGTGGCTGGCGTGGCGGGGCGTAGCTGCGCTCTGCCTCCCCGTAACAAACCCGCGTTGCACTTGGGTGTCACGCCCCGCCCCGCCCTGCCCTGCGGTCTACGGTCGCCGCGCGCCGCGCAGGACTCGGTTTTCATCGTGTATGATATCAGTGTCGTGGGAAGAGAGGTTCGGCCGGACAGCAGCCAGCGGCCTGATGCTGCTGCGGTCCTTCCCTCCTCGTGGGGGAGCGGGGAGCGGGGGCAAGCCGAGAGGGAAACGACTCTGGAGTTAGCTGTTCTGAAAATTTCCGTGGATTTTTCTTGAACTTTTGCTTACACGTTACCTAATTTTTTTTTGAAGTTTGTAAAATTTTGTGATTTTTTGGGGTGTAAATTTTCCTGATTTTTTTCTGAATTACGAGGTGTTCAAAAATTCTAGAGTTGTTTCCCCCTGGGCGCAAGCAGAGGGATGATGGTCGTCCGCAGCACTATTTCCGACGGCGCGGCGCGCGTCTTGCGGCAGCTAGCCTCCGCCGCCGCCGCCCCGCGCACGTCGCGCGCGACGCCTCGCGCGACGCCTTATAAATAGTGGCGCCGCGAGTGTCAGCGCACCCTCTGCCATTGTGTGGGACCCTCCCCCCACCACCACCACCCCACGGCTCGGATGGCCGACCCCCTGTGGCGCGGCCAAGGGGTCCTTCACTATAAATTCAAGCGTACACCAATTTTTCAGATTTTTTCTGTTTTTTATCTTTATGATTGTGTGTAGAAATGACGCTGCTGCGGCGTGCTCATAATGTTTTTGTTGTGGAAACGAATTGAAAAGGAAACACTAACAACAAAAACGAGGTTATTGCTAGTCGAATGCGGCCGCCAGGGGCCAGCAGGGCGCACCATAGCAGGGTCTATTGCAACGAGACGCCAGCGCGTTTTGTTGATCGTGCACAAGGTGTTAAAATGTTTACTGTGCTGATCTTGGGCGACTATATATGCGCGCCGCGGACGAAGTGCGCGATAGCTCCACGTGTTAATATGTGTGTGTGTGTGTGTGTTTTGTTTGTGTTTGTTTGTTTTTGGGTTTAGACCGACGGGGAAACAACTCTTAAATTTTTGTACACATCGTAATTCAGGAAAATTAAGAGCAATATACTAAAATTAAGGAAAACTTCAGAAAAATTCACGAAATTTTAGGTGAAATTCAAGTAGAAATGTACCAAGTTTCTCTCAAAATTCACGAAAAATTACGAAAATTTACACAAATTTACAAAATGTGTACACCAAAATTCTGAGCTGCTTCTCATTCGCGGTTCGTACTCAAACCCTCTTTATTTATTTCTTATTGTCTCTTGTCTGGTGGAATGTGAAGCACGTTGTACTGCGCACATGCGCCGCGGCGGGCGCAGGCAGACTGACACAGCATGGTTATCTCTGGGTGCATAGCAGGCTGTGCTGTAGGTCTGTGGAGCGCAGCGCCTGCCTGCCGGTGCTGGTCTCCTGCAGGCGTGCACGTGCAGGGCGCGGTGCAAGGCGCGCTGCGCTCAGCCCGGCCAGCACATGTGCGCGGGGAAGGCCGCGCCGCGCCGCGCCACGCCACGCCACGTCACAGCGCGGCCGCAGGCAGGGTCAGGTATCCGCGGCCGCGGCGGCCACACTGCGACGGCACGTGGTGGACTTTTTATTGTGAGGATAAAGGGGATGATGGGTCTGCCCATCCTATGGCGGCGTATCATCGGTGGTGGTATGGACGTTATCGAGGAGGAAAGCGAAATGCGCGTGGAGAGAGCGAGCGAGAGAGTAAGTGGTGCACTATATCGAGGAGACACACTGCGAGGAGGGGCGGGAGAGCTGTCGGTAAGAGAGAGAAGTCGACTCGGGACCAGCACCACGCCACGCCACGTGGCGCTCCAGCACGTGTTGGTATCGCGGCCCATGATAAGAAGAAGAAGAAGAAGAAGAAGAAGGGATTTGGGAAAAAGTGAGAGTGCGCTGGGACTAGCGGCCCGCGGGGCAGTGCTGTATGTGGAAGACCAGCGTCCAGCGTGACCGGCGCCCCGTACCCTGGAGCAGGGTCTACCACAAGTCTGGAAAATCATGGAAATTGCGGGGACGGTCATGGAAAAATTCGGATGACGAAGGAAATATTTCAGGTGCCCCGCAAAGAATTTTCAACTGTAAATTTGCCGATCATCCCTTAGAAATTTACGTACGGAAGAATCAATGAAATTTTGAAAACTTGATCTTGAGCCATAGAAAAGTAATGAAACAGGGCCTGGAGCCAAAATGCTAAAATGCAGGCCAAAAAACGCCCTGTTTAGCGTTTCTCGGCAGGGTACTTTGGGCCCCATGTCCCCCTGATGGGGCGTCTGTCTGGATACCACCTGCTTTAGGAGAAGTAGAGGGGGCCCCATTGGGTCTGCGCCGGGCCTCGCCTCGGGGCGTTCAGCGTGCGCCCGCCTCCAGACGGTCGGCAGACAGCGCCAGGTGCCCGCGCGTCTGTGTGTGTGTGTGTGTGTGTGTGTGTGTGTGAGTGAGTAAACTGCGTCACCCACCTGCAAACACAGCCGTAGAACGACGTCGCTGATGATTATTGTAATGGCGATGATAAGTGGACCATCGGCGGACCATCGCCTGATTGTCAGCTGTTCGGTGCTGCTGACCGCTATGCCCTCTGACTTTGGCAATCAGACGAGTGTCAATGTCTCGGTGGATCCCGGGTGGGGAGGTGCGAGGCGAGGCTGTCGGCAGGTGGCGACACACAGCCTGAGGGGAGGGGGGAGGGGGGGGGGTCACTTCGAAAAATCATTGTACGTCCCACCCCACCCCCACCCCCACCCCCCAAAAAAAAACATTTAAAGAATCCGAAGAAAAATTTAAAAAATCAAAATTTAATCAAGAAGAATGATATAGAAAAATCCGAAATAAAATTGAAAGTTTTTAGAAAAGAGGGTAAAAGATCAAAATTTATCAAAAAATTTCCTTGTAAAATCAAGAGAAAAATCAAAACAAAAAATCAAAAAATTCACAAGTAAAAAAAAAAATTCATTGTACACATTTTGTATGAGTGATCTCTGCTCTTACTGTGTTAAAAGGGGGAACACATCAGCGACTTTCTTTCGTCTTAAAGTCCTGGAAAAGTCTGGGAAAATGGGAATGGGGATCTGGTCTTGCCTCGGGCGCAGGTCACGGCCAGGCAGGCAGAGGCAGCTCTGTCTGCTAGCCTGTCTGTCTAGCTCCTGACTCTGCAGTCTAGCTCGGCCTGTCTCAAGTTTATCATCATCCCCCTATTCCACCCTTATACGTGTGAGTGTGAGTGAGCGTGTTATGTGACTCAGCTCAGCTCGAGAGGAAGGAGAGACGCTTCGGCAGCACTGCCTCCGCTGTGTGTGTGTGTGTGTGTGTGTGTGTGTGTGTGTGTGTTGCCAGTCCAGCAACACACCAGATGCAGCAGCTGGGGTGGCAGCCAGCGCCGCCCCTCCTTCCCTCCCTCCCTCCCTCCCTCCCCTCCTTCCCTCCCACGCTGCACCCTCCTCCCTTCCCCTCACCATTCTCCACTTTTCTCTCCTCAGGGCGCGCGGGTCTGGCTCCGGTTTCTCTCCGTCGGGTGGTTGGCGGAGGTGGTGGTGGTGGTGGTGGTGGTTTTTGTCAGGGGCATACAGAGACACGCACACTTCACCACACACACGCAGCTGCGCCCAGAGAGTGGTAGAACAATAAAGTTCTCATTGAGGCTCTAATTGCAGCTTACGGGACCTCCTCTGGTCGCTGCAGCTGCTGCTGCAGTTGGTGCCCCCCCCGGACCTGTCGGGCAGTGCCCGAGGAGTCCTTCACTGCTTTAGAAACAGTGTACACTCTAAAACAAAATCAGTAAAAAATCAAGTAAAAATCAGTAAAAACAAATCTGTAAAAATCAAGAAATATCACGAAAAAAATCGGGGTAAGCTTGGATTTATAGCGAAGGACCCCTCGCCAGTTCCCCCGCTTCGCCCGACTGGTGTGCTGCGGGCTGCCCGCAGCCACGGCGCCCCTGACTGGGACAGGCGCTGCTTGTGGTCGGTCCACGTGTGTGCAAGTCACGTGTGTCGTACACTGCGCGTCGGTGATGCGGCACCTCACCGTCGCGCACCTCAACCCCCCGCCGCACCACCCTTCCTTCTGCCTTATTTGTTGAATGAATACGTCTAAATGTGCCAAGCTCAGTCGAATGAAGCGCAGGCGGGTCGAGTTTCACACCCTCAGTCCTCAATGGATAAATTTATTTCAGTCTGTTGACGAATTTCTACTCGGCTTACTAAGCGGTTTGTGCAACTATAATGCCAACCTTTTTATTATTTGACTACCCAGTTTTCTCTGTAACCTATATATAAGTTAATTCTTCATGACAATAGCTAGAGAGAAAAGGGTATGTATTATGGATATTTGCAAATGTCTTAACGCCTGGTTGTGAAAAAGGTCTAGTAAGAATCTGAGAGTGCGGCGACTTCGCTTGTGTGTGTGTGTGTGTGTGTGTGTGTGTGTGTGTGTGTAAGCGCCCCCGCGACGTGTGTAGCAGTGTACCCAGGCACGCACTTCCGCCTGGCGCGCGCGCGCGTGCGTGTTTATATTTAGCAGGCGTGTCACGCGTACCGTCACGGACTCGTGTCACACGCGCATGCGCGCGTGCGTGTGTGTGCGTGTGTGTGTGTGTGTGTGTGTGTGTGTGTGTGTGTGTGTGTGTTTGGGTGTGTCGCGCTTATCGGTCGCGTCGCTTTGATAGCGTTTGCTATCCGATGAGGTTTAGTGACGGGTGCTCACCTGCTCTCTCTCTCTCTCACACACACCCACACACACCGCGTGGGTGGGTTTAATGATCGCGCACATCATTCATATTTGTTTCTCGTTTTTTTTTTTCTCTCTCCCAACTTTCTTTTCGGAACCTCCGCGGTTCTGTTGCGAAGGGCTGCTCGTCTCGTCCGACCTCGTCCCCGTGGAGCGCAAAGCAGTCTGGCCCCGGGCGGGAGCTGAAACCAACTCTTCTCTCTGACAGATAAGGCCTCGGGTGTGTAGGAGAGAGAGAGAGAGAGAGAGAGAGAGAGAGAGAGAGAGAGAGAGAGAGAGAGAGAGAGAGAGAGCGGACGGGCAAGGCGGGTCTAATTTAATTTTTGGCCGAGTAGCCTCGCTTGGCTCTGGCCGGGGTGGGCCTTGGGCCTCTGCCGCAGCCTCGCCTGTTCTGCCTCCCCTACAGGACGGACGCATCCCCCAACAGGTCGTGAAGAATGTGCTTTGTGTGATGCCTGCTGTGTGCCCTGCGGCCGGCCGCCTCCGAAACGCTCTGGCCGCGCGCTGGGGCCGGGTTGGGCCTGAGTGGGAGTAAGAGTGACTCCCCGGAGGCGGCCGCTGGAGGGAGGGTGGTGCGGTGGTGCGCTGCGCTGCCTTGCACGCCCCGCCGGCCGCCGAGCAGCCGAGCCGAGCGCAGCAGCCGCAGCAGCAGCAGCAGCCTCCAGGGTTGCCACATTTCGAAAACAAAGACGCTCGCTGTGCTGCGGCGGGCTGCGCCGGGCTGCGGCGCTGCTCGTCTCGTCAGGTGCAGCATGCTGGAGGCGGGGCGGGGCGGGGCGGGGCGGGGCGGGGCGGGGCGGGGCGGGGCGGCCAGGGCTCGCAGGCCCGTGGTGGACCTGTAGGTAGGAGGGAAGAGGAGCTCCAGCTCCTCCAGGACACGACAGAGGCGTGTAGCTAGCAGAGCCGGACCCGCGGCCTCCAGGAGGCTGATAGCTCACCCGGCGCTCGTGATAAAGCCTTGTGCGGCCGGTGCCGTCGACGGCTAAAGCCCCAGGGTGTCGAGCGACCGGGAAAACCGGGAATTAGCAGGGAATTTAATCCGCCCGGGAAAAGTCCGGAATTTTGCATTTAATCCGGGAATTCTGGCATTTACGGCAAACATACACACTGCAGTCAAATAATTTTTAACCCTCTAAAAATGGAAAATTTGAGGCTAAAAAGGTTAAAAATATCCGGGAATTTCGTTGATTTCTGTCCGGGAAAACCGGGAAAAAGCCGGGAATTATAAATCCGGACGCCGCTCGACACCCTGAGCCCGCGGCGGCTGGACCCCGGGAGGAGGGGGGGGGGGGATCACTTTGAAAATAAATAAAATGAAATCAAGAAGAAAGTTACATAAAAAAAAGTCAAGAACAAGCAATGAACAAAGAACTGAAAACAAATCAAAATTCATCAAAAAATGATAGAAATTTTTCATCATTTTCTTGAAAGCTAGAAATAAAAAATCAAAAAAAAATCATAACATAAAAAAATATTAAAACTCAAAATAATCATTGAGCATTCATTGTACGTATCGATCATTGTGTGGATGAACCCTCTCCCTTTCCCCTCTCTTCTTGGCTGGACCTGCTAGCAGGCCCCGCAGGAGTTGGGGTGACAGGAGCGGAGCTTGCGACCTTTCGCTTTTGCTGCTGGGCGTGCCTGCTGTGCGCGCACACACACTATGCTATAACCCGGAACAGCGACGGCCAGGCCAGCAGCAGTCCGCTTGTCGTTCATTCATGCTCTATCGGCTGCTAGGCCGTGCCGCGGCATCCGACCGTCATTCATCTTTGCAGTAGGCTCGCCGGCCGAGGAGGAGAGGGGAGGGGGGGAGCGGGTGGAACCGAGGGGGGGCTGGGCGGGGAGTGAGTGGGAAATCTTTAATTTTAGACGCTCTCCTGACCAGCAGAAGGATACTTTTCCTCCCGCTCGCGCGCCCTGCTCCGCCGTCACCCGCCCCTCTTTTTTTTTCTTCTTTTTTTTTCTTTCCCCTTTTTTTTTCTTTTTAAAGTTCCCAGCTGCGATAAGAGGTGCGGCGCGCGTTCGACTCGGTCGGTATCGGAGCGGAACCGACGGGGAACCGATCACTGAGTGGTGGAGGCGTGGCGTGGCGTGGCGTGGCGTGGCGTGGCGTGGCGTGGCGCGGCGCCGCAGCTGCAGCCCTCAATCGCCAATGCGCTGTAAGCTGAAGGAGGTGTCTCCGCCGTGACGCGCCGTGCCGCGCCGCTTGCGTCACCAGCGGCGCTACTGGGGTAAAATGTGATCCGCTCCCCCGCCCCGCGACACAAAGGGGCTTAAAAGGCTGCGCGCGGCTGCGAGGCGCGCACACAGCATGTCACGTTTGTCCCTCGCGAGGCTCGTCGTGTGCAAATCAATGGGCTCGCGCTCACGTGTCGAGCCCCCTATATTACCTGCGCGGTGACGTCCGGGGCGGGGAGCGGCTGTGACGCGCGAGACGGCAGGCTGTCTGCGCGGGGCGGGGCGGGGCGGGGCGGGGCAGTGTAACGCACAAGGCACCAGGCCTCTGCTCACCTGGAGAGCCGCGGGGCTTTTGTGACTCACCCGCGGCGTCGCTGTCTATATCTCAGCGTCGTAGCGCCGGCCCTCGCGGTATGGTGCCGCTGCTCGGCCTTGGCCCGGGGCGCTGCTGCTGCTGCTGCTGCTGCGGCTCCGGCCCGGCCGCCCCCGACTGAGTCGTCGTCGCCATGGTGACCGATAATGTAACCAGCTGCGCGCGCGCTGCTGCTGCATGGTCCAGACGAAGGGGAGAGAGAGAGAGAGAGAGAGAAGCCCCTGTGGCGAGGTGAGGCGGGGGGCCCCATAGTGTAACTGGGCCAGGAGCTGGCTGGCGGCGCCCGCCCGCGCCGTGTAGGGCAGGCCAGGCCAGGCCTCGTGTAACACGGCCGCTGCGCTGCGCCGTACGGTACGGTACGCGGTCGTGCATTGCATGTCTGTTGGCTGGCATTCGCTGCGGTGCGGCCGGTCTGACCTGCTGCTGCGCCTCGTGCTGCGCTCGCGGGGCGGGGCGGGGCGGGGCGGGGCGGGGCGGGGCGGGGCGGGGCGGGGCGGGGCGGGGCGCCCACCCAAGCACCTGCTGATTGCGCTGCTGCTGCGCTGCCGTTTGGTTTGGATCCGATTTGTGGCTGCCTGTCCCGAAGGGTTCTTCATTTTAAAAAAAAATTGTGGCGCTAAAACAAAATTTGTAGAAAATTAGATAAACGTCAGAATAAAAAATGAAGAGAAAAAACAGAAAAAAATTCAGCAAAAATTAGAAGAAAAAAAATAGTGAAAGTGAGGAAAACCAAGAAAAGCTACAAAAATCGGTGTACTCTGGCTTATGCGTTGCGCCACTGGGGCGTCGCGACGCCGCGACGACGCCGTTCTGTCGCCGGCGTCGTTGTGTCGTCCGTGACGGCGGCAGCGCGGCAGTGTCGCACCGGCTCAAGTGGCTGCCCATGACCGGCGGGGAGGTGAAATTCGATGGCCCTCTCCTCTCGGCTTTTGGTTTGGTGGCGCCTGGCCCAGGCGAGCCCAGGGCCGCTGCAGGGCCGCTCGGTCTTGTCTTTCTCTTGGAAAATAGTCCGCTTCCGTCCCGCGGGCCGCTTTTCTTCTCACTTTTACTGCTTTTACTGACGCGTAACGCTCTGCAGCCGCGTGGCCGGTGTGTCCTCGCGCGGCGCGGCGTGCCTCTCCGACTTGCTTGCGGCAGCGTCGTGCCGCGGCCGTCTCGCCCGCCCCGCCCGACGCCGCACGCGGCGCAGCTCCGCAGCAACAGGTCTCTTTCTGTCTCTCTCCCCCTTTCGCCCGGCGGCGGCGGTCTCCTCCCTTAGCATCCCTGAGGCAAGAAGGCAGGCAGTATAGGCGAGTGGGGCGCAGGACGCATAGCGGAGGTTGCAGGGAATTAAAAAAAAAATCTTTTAATTACAAAACAACTATCAAATTGCGGATCGGAAAAAAAAATATTTGAAACAAAAAAATATCTGAACCTCTGTTGATGAAATTATTGCTAGAAATCTAAACAGCCTGTATGTTTTCAAATAAAATTTTCTTGTTGTGTTGGGCTTGCGCAGCTTCCCCCGGCTATTGCTGCTTAATTTTTCTTTCTCTTATTACTTCTGTGGTATCTTCCCTTGCCCTATCCCGTGGCTTGTTATCGGGGGTGTGTCCTCCCGATAATGGTGCGTGCAGAGGTAGGACCCCCCAAGCTGGCCGCCCGCCAAAACGTCTTCATTTACCGGGTGTGATGCGCGCAGCCTAACAGCCCCGGCCGGTGAAAAGCGCTGATGAATACCTGCTCAATTTTATTACCGCTTACTTACTGCGGTTTTATGTTGTTGGGGACGATGTTGCGTCCAGGCCTGTCCCGCCCCGTCCGTGCCCCCCTCCCCCCTCCCCCCGTCGATTCTGCTGCAGCGATTGGAATAATATCAATGACGCGGGACCGTCCGCAATCTGCTGCTTTACTACAATCCGTCCTTACTTATCTGAGGGGCAAACGACTCAGGAATTTTTGAACACCTCGTAGTTCAGAAAAATTAAGAAAAGATCGGATTTAAAAAAAAATGAAAAATTCCGGAATATTCACAAAAACCTTGGCAAAATTCAATAAAAATTCACAGAAAACCACCAAATTTGTACACCAAAATTCAGAGTTGTTTCCTCTTCGTTCACTTACCTCCATGCGTCCGTCCGCACGTACAATCTGCGGTCTGGTAACTGCGGCGTGTCGCGCGAGCTGAGAGCGTCTGTGTCCTTCTCGCGTGTCCTTTTTTCTTTTTTCCTATCTCGAGAGAGATTTATTGTATTCCTCTGGCTGTGCGGTGTCGTCCCGACCCCGCGGGTGTGCGTGCGTGTATCTGTATCATCGCGCCAGTTCCCACAGTAACTCACACCGGCCGTGGCGGGTGGCGGGGCGGAGCGGGGCGGAGCGGTGTCCTGTGATGGTGTCACTGACGCGACTGTAAATTTGGACTGCGGGGCGGGGCGGGGAGGTCCGCGGGCGGCAGGGAAGCACTCGGAGCGCAGCAGCGAGGCCGCGGTGCTATTGCCCTTTCGAGTGCCGCGTGCTCCATCTCTCTCACTCTCTACACACTCAGTATAAATGGTATGGCGTATAGCGATGATGGGGAAACAGCTGTTAATTTTGGTGTACAGATTTTGTGATTTTTTTTTACGAATTGTTTGAATATTATTTTTTTTTCAATTTTAGGTTGAATTTAGTTTTTGCAAATTTTTTGTGACCAGTACGATGAATTCTTCAAAGCATGCAGTAAGTAATGAAGTCTCATCTATCCAGAGGGAGTTGATAAGTTGAATATTCCTCCTCGTTTACAGCTGATAATACTTACAATATTACTTTAATGTTATTCGAAATATCGGTACATCGCTCTTGCACCCCTGTCTTGAATTTCCTCGTCAATACTTGTATTTTGCTTCCGAAATACCGATAAGTACAAGTAACATTCAAAATTCACCTGTACACGCGGCGAAAATAATTTGACGACCCCTCGAACAGCAGTGATGAGTGATCGGTCCCTCATCCTCCTCCTTCAGTTGCTGCCTCACATGGTTATGGGTTGGGCGCGCAATGACAGCGAAAGTGAATGGAGTGTACTTGGGGAGGGAGGGGCCTCGGTGGGGCGGGGCGGGCGGGCGGTCACACCTGCACCTGCAGCTGTCCCGCTGCCTCATTGTAAAGCGATGTGACATGTGCTTTGCGAGGGAGGGGAAGTGTGTGTGGCGTTCGTCCGGTCCGGGACACCGCGCGCCCCGCCCCGCCCCGCCCCGCCCCGCCCCGCCTCGCCCCGCCTCGCCTCGCCTCGCCTCGCCCCGCCCCGCCCCGCCGCGCCCCGGTCACCACCTGTCCCGCATGCGTAAGAACAAAGGAGGCTCCGGGTTGGAAAAAAAAAAGTCTTCTGATATGCGATGATGCTGGTGCAAATGTTTTTGGCAGTTAGAAACTGTACTGTCCCTGTAGAAAATTGCGCGTAGTCAACAATTATTTTACTTTTTCCTGGTGGTAAGGGGTTGGCTGGGGTTGGTCGAATCGTCGAACTAAAAGTTGTCGCCTGCTCTATCTAAATCTTGATTTTGACTTGATCTCAAGCGGAATCGAATCACCTCCTTCATTTCTTCCTCCAATGATCGATGTGATAACGGAATTTTCTAATTTAACACGCTAACTGGCAATGTACTTTTTCTTACATATGAAATGTAACTATATAAACATGCAGATTTATGTAAAAAAACGTGCTGAATTGTGTAGGATATTGTACATAAATCTGTTAAATTTTGTGCATTTTTTCTGCATGTAATAATTTATGCAGATCTCTGTACAATATTCTACATAATTCAGCACGATTTTTTTAAGATAAATCTGCATGTTTATATAGTTACATTTCGTATGTACGAAAAAGTACTTTGCCAGTTAGTGTGTAATTTTCTAGTTATTCTAACGATCGCAGCGCGGGTATTTATTTTCAATTTTCATGATCGTTTCCGAGCCCGCATGTGAGTTGGTACGCCCGTGGTGCGCTGCGCTGCCTGGCCGCCCCGCCCGGTGAGCACCGGTTAGACCGGTAGCGGCGCGGCACGGCGCGGCACGGCGCAGCGGTGGGGTGCAGAGCAAGTGACGCTCTGCCCGGCTCGGCTCCGGCTGGTGTCTGCACCGGGCCGCCGCAGCCACTGAAAATCTACGAGTCATAATTCTCGCCTCCATACGAGTGAGAATTTGAGGGCAATTTTATTACTCTCTGGAGAGTAAGAATCTTTTTTCCTCGCCCTTTTTGAGAAAGAATTTTGAGACCTCGCCCAAATAAAGTGGGAATTCGTGCTCAAATTACGTGAGGTTTAAAAATCCTTACTCAAATAGAGCGAGGCTCAGAAAAATCTCGCTCGAAAAGAGTGAGCTTAAAAATTCTCACTCTAATTTAGTATGGAAAAGTGTCCTCTCCCATTTTGGGTGAGAAATTGGATTCCAGGGTTTGCAGTGGCTCAGCTCACTTCGAGATCGAATAATAAGGTGTCTATGTCCGTCTCTCTGTTTCGATTAGAAAGCATGTAGTCCAAGAGGGACGGCAGTGAGCGGCCCGCGCCGAGGAATACTTCACTAATAATTCAGGCGCACACCGATTTTCCTGATATTTTTCGGTTGTTTTTATTTATTCGGGAATTTTCTTACTTTTTTCTTACTGATTTTCTCTTGGTTTTTTTTTCTGATTTTTTTTCTGATTTTTTTTCTGATTTTTTACTGATTTAGTTTTGGGTTTCTGAGTGAAGGACCCCTCGGGCCGTCGTGCGCCCGGCTCGCCTGCGCACCAGGAGGTACTCGAGTAGGCGAGTCTCTAACCACACCTGCTGCACAGGAGTCGAGCGTTATCCCGCGCCCGCAAAGCTTCCTGAACTGGCCAGCTGGCCAGGACCCTCTGCTGCGCTGTGACTCGGCCGCGTCGTGGTCTCTTGAAGAAGACGTGCTGCACTTTATCCTTTGTCCTTGATGCTGCTGTGTCAGCGCGACCGCGGGAAAGTCGCGCGCGGTCGTATCAGCGCGGTGGAACTTTGTAGCAGCTGCAGCAGCAGCCAGAGGTCGCTCTCAAGTAGAGGGGCTCAGGCCAGGCAGGCAGCCGGGCGATCCCGAGGGCGATCCTGACGAGCGGCATCGCCGTCCTGATTGGCGGGGAGTTGCACTCTAACTTGCAAGGTACTTTTTCGTACATGTGAAATGTTACTATATAAACATGCAGATTTATGAACAAAATTGTACAGAATTACGTAGAACGTTGCGCATAGATCTGCATAAATTATTACATGAAGAAAAATGCACAAATTTCAACAGATTTATGTTCAATATTCTACATAGTTAAGCACGATTTTTTACATAAATCTGCATGTTAATATAGTTACATTTCATATGTAGGAAAAAGTACATTGCCAGTTAGCGTGTGGGAGGAGTAAGAAGGGGCTGTGCTTCATTCTGTAGCTGCACCGTGTCCGAGAGGGAAACAACTATTAAACTTTTGTACACCTCGTGTTTCAGAAATATTTAGAAAAATTCAGTAAAAATTAAAAATTTAAAAAAAAAACGGAAAAATTGGAATATTTTACCAAAAAAAATCACTAAAATCCACAGATCTCAAGAAAAAGCTCTAGCAAAGATGCATTAAAATTCACTTAAAATTGACAAAATTTGCACACCAAAATTCCGAGTTGTTTCCCCTCGTCCGTTGGGGGGAGAGCAGCGCGGTGGGAGCGGTGGAGCTCGTGTATGCCACGCTGCGCCCCGCCGCGCCCCACGTTGCGCCCGACCGACCAGAAATAATTAGCGACTGCGCTGTGCACGTCTAACGGGTGCAGTGCTGGTGCAGGCCGGGCCGGGGGCCGGGGGCCAGGCAGGGCCGCGCCGGGGTGGTCTCTGGTCTCTCTCTCTATCTCTCTCCCCCCTCCTCCTTCCTCCCTCCGCTGCTTCGATATGTTCGCACTCGCACCGCCGCAGACACTTTGGCAGCAGGACAGGTCTGGTTGTCTTGTGCAGACGGGCAGATGTTGCTGCTGGGTGGGTGGCGGCGGACGCAGGTGCGGGCCGAGCCGAACTGAGCTGAGCTGCTGCGCTCATCTGGAGAGTGTATGCGGGGCGCGGTGGCGGCGGGGGCCAGGCAGGCAGGCAGGGGCCCCGGGCCCGGGCCCGGACCCGTAGCGCCGTGCGGGCTTGCGGTAGGCAGCCCGGCGGACACGGCTGCGCTGCGGTGCGTGCGGTGGCCTACCCCGCCGGGGGCTAGTGCGTGCGTTATCTCTCTCTCTCTCTCTCTCTCTCTCTCTCTCTCTCTCTCTCTCTCTCTCTCTCTCTCTCCCTCCCTCTCCCTCTCCCTCTCCCTCTCTCCCCTCTCCCTCTCTCCCTCTCCCCCGCGCGGCTGCTGGAGTGGAGGTGAGCGAGTGTGCCTTATCTGTCTCTCACACCATCTCTGTGTGTCTGTCTGTGGGTGTGTGGCATCTCTCCTCTCTCTCTCTCTCTCTACGAGTCGCCCCGCCCCATGTGGACCATTCCCGGGCCTGCGCTAGCCAGATTCGTGTAATTATGGAAGCCAGACTGGGAGGAGTGGAGCGGAGCGTCACGGGGCGACGAGGTGCCAACGCTTTCACTTTTCGGAGTGATTTTTCGGGGCGCGGGTGCGCTCTCGTGCCGCGGGCCGGCCACTCACTGCCGGCTTGATGAAAATAAAGAGGGACAAAGCGGAGTGTAGTTTAGACCCGGGGGGGGGAATCACTCATAAAAAATGAGTGCAATGATTGCTTTTACTTATATGAATATTTTTTTTTAAATTCATCTCTGACTATTTCATTTGATTTTTCAAGCATAATTTTACTTCTAGATAAATTTATAATTTTATTTCTATTTTTTTCTATTTCTGATCTATTGCAACTTAATTTAGTTTTTTGTTCAATTGGTCTCGTTTTTATTTTTCATTTTTCGGTATTATCTTTTTCCTTGATTTTTTAAAAATATTATAATTTTTTGTATAATTATTTGGCGGGCCGCACAATGATTTTTCGAAGCAAGCCCCCACCCCTCCCCCCTGGCTTAGACCGTGTTGGCGAGCGTGTACTCTGTTCCTTTCGGGGCGCGGGGGGGAGCCTCCGAGCTCCGACTGCAGCTCGGCCAGAGAGCTCTGCGAACTGGATGTTGCATTGCTCGTTCTCCTCTCTTATTTTCTGCCGAGATGTGCCGGCATTAGCTGCAATCTGCGCGCGGCTCTTCTGCGGCGGGCGTTCAAGTTGCGCCGCACCAGAGCGCTGCGAGGGGAAAAATGGGGGGGGGGAGGGGGAGGCGCAGCACCCAACAGCCATCATCAGCGGAGGGCTCTCAATAGCGTGCGGAATAGTCTTGTCGTTCTTGGGAGGTTATCCTCTGCCGGCCGCCACCTCCTCCTCCTCCTCCGCCACGCGGCCCCCGCCCCCCCCGCCCGCCATGCGCCCGCCCGCCGCAGCTTGTTGCAAATGCACAATGCATATACTGTTTGGTAGTGTGCACCAGCACCAGTGCGCTGGGCGGGGCGGGGCGGGGCCGGGCGGGGCCGGGTGGGACGTGAGCAGGCGCGCCGGCCGGACGAGCATGAAATTACGCGATGCGCGCCCATGAGAGTGCATCGCTCTGTGCTGGCAGAGTGCACTGCGCGAAAGCCGAGCCGAGCAGTCGAGTCTTCTGTGCGCGCGAAAATGAAATGCCGGGCGAGCAGCCCGACTTACTGACTGCATTATAGCCTGCCTGCCTATAGGCAGCAGGGCGTCGCGCAGGCGCGCATATGCGTAGCTTTATTTATTTCGTTGGCTTTTATATTATGCGGACTGTTATTTAGATTTTTCTTTGTAGTTTTGCATTTGTATTTTTCGCGCCTTGCGCCTGTGGCGCGATGCGGTGCGTCATGAATTGATGATGCAGGTGGTTGGGTGCTAAGGAGGGGCCCTGCCGCCGCGCCGGGGCGGTGGGGTGGGGTGAGCTGAGGGAGCGGAAGGCAAGGCGCGAGTGACGAGATTACGATGCAGTTTTGCATTTCCGCGCGCTGCTGCTGCTGCTGCGGGGCGGGGCGAGTACCGGGCGGGTACCGGGCGCGCGGCGTGCATGCATATGGGGCGCATAAGTGCGTACCGAGGGGTACCTCACCGCACCTCACCTCCTCCGCGTGTATACGTATACGTCCTTCGTTTATTGCAATTTTCAAATCACTTTCCAATCACTTAAATTCGCAGCAAAATAGCATTTATGTAGATATCGTACTGCTGCTGCTGCTGCTGCTGCTGCTAAAAAGTCAAAAGTTTGTTTTCTTTTTAATTATTTTTATTTTAAATTACAATACAACTCTACAAGCGGTGTGCGCCCATGAGTGAGGAAACACTCGGTGCGTGCAGTGAGCGCGTCACTGGATAGAGCGCCCCACCCCGCCCCACCCCGCCCCGCCCCGCCCCCGCGGTGTTGCAGCTGCTGCGCGCCTGACCCGCCCCTGAGGGGGCGCTGTGTGGGCGGCGCGGCGGCGCGCTGCTTGGCTGCGGGTGTGTTGACCAATGCAAGGAACGATATGTATGGATGCGACATTGCTGCCTTATCACTGCGTTGTATTAACCCTGCGTGTATCTTGTCTTTTTCAGGTGAGTGTCGAGGGGAGGAGTAAGTGCACGGACTCGTCGGACTGCGGCGTACCCTGCAGCTCGCCGATTAAAGTATGTTTGGCGCTGGTAATTACCTTACGATTGCCGGGATGAGCGCCAGTGCGAGGGTGGGGGGATGTCACTTCGAAACAAAAATAAATCACTGTATGGCCCTAAAAATAGAAATTTAAAAAATTAAATTCTAAAAACTTAAACATAAATCAAGAATAAAGATACAAAACAAAATCCGAAAAATCGAGAAAAAATGAACAAAGACCGAAATAAAATTGGAAAAAAAAATCAGGAATGGGGGTAAAAGACCAAATTAATTTATGAAAAAGTTGCTGAAATTTTCCTTTTAAAAAAAATCAAACGTCAAAACAAACTTTGTACACATTTTGTATGAGTGATCTCCCCCTCGTGCCAATGTGGCCCCATCGTGCCCGGCCTCTGGCTGGCTGGCTGGCTGTGCCTGGCCGGGCTGGGACGGCCAGTGATCTTGGCTGGCTGTGCTCGGCTCAAGGACGCCGCCGTGTAGCATCCGTGGCGTGGCGCGGCGTGGCGCGGCGTGGCGCGGCGTGGCGCGGCGGGCAGGTGGTGGTGCGGCGGCCCGCGGGCAGGAGGCGACGCAAAGGCGAGGTGGGGCGGGGCGGGGCGGGGCGGGGCGGGGCGGGGCGCGGCGGGGCGGCCCGCTCGGCTAGCTCGGGTCAAGAGCCGCACCGCGGTCAGACTGGCAGTCGAGTCGCGCGCCACGCCGCGCCACGCCTTGGTGGTGGTGCTCCTCCGCCGCAACCCACCCCACCCCACCCCACCCCACCCCACCCCACCCCCCCCCACCCCACCCCACCCCACCCCACCCCACCCCACCCTATACTGCCCGGCCTCACTGCCTCTACTCCGTCGGCCGGAAACTGCCTACTGAAGTGAATGATCCGACAAAGAGCTGGCAAGACAGGCGAGTGAGCGAGCAAGGTCGTATACGTTTTCCAAAAATCTAAATGGTGTGCGGCGCGCGTAGTATGACTTTGCGTCTCCCGCCGACAGGCAAATGTGCACGAGAGAGTGGCAAAAGCATATCCGCCAGGGACGGGGCGTGGCGCGGCGGGGCGGGGCGGGGCGGGGCGGGGCTTTGTTTGAGCGGAGCTACAAGTGTTTGACGAGCTCGGACCGGCCCCTCACTCTCGGCTCGGCCTGGACGCATATTCAGGAATCCTAAGTGAGCTCGACACGTCCATCACCCCGCCTCTCCAAGTTCAACTCGTGCCTTTGCTATGGCCAGATTTGTTTGATTTAGGTTGCCTGGTTTAGGTTAAAATAGGTTTTTGTCCGAAATCGACACATTGGGGCAGTTTCGACGAAATCCATCAGGAGCCATTTAATAGTACCGATTGTGGCTGCTCAAACATAACCTACCCTAAATTATGCTAATCCAACCTGAGTTGACCTACCCTAACCCTCGAAGGTAGTGTAAGGGGCTGAATTTAGGTGGCGCCTCATTTGTGGCCTGGTTCTCTGAAGTCAAGACGGTGGTGCCGAACTTGCTGAGGGCTTCCAAATCGAGAAGTCCTTCACTAAAAAAAATCGTACATCCTAAAAAAATCACCCGAAATTAAGAAAAAACATTAAAAATAAAGAAAAGAAAATCAGAAAAAAAAATCAGTGAAAACCAAGGAAAATTACGGAAAAACAGAAAAATCGGTGTGAACTTTTAGTGAATGCCCCTCGTCCCAAATACTCGGCGGAATCGGGGGAATCAATTGGTGCGCGAGGGAAGGACTCTATGAACGGGTGTAAGGGTCCACGCGTAGTCCAGTGCAGTTCAGTTTTCCTTTTAGGCTCCAGTACGCCTGGTCACAAATGACACGCGGTGCAGTTTAGCGTAGTGTAAGGCGGCCTTTGGGATGCGCGACTGCATAACTTGGAGTCCTCTGCGGGGAGGGAGGCGAGGGGGAGAGTACACACTGGTGCCACTGCCCGGCCCGGCCGGATCCACTCGCCTCGCGGTGCCGGGCCTGGTGGGGTCCAACTTGTTTTGATCAAGTTTCGTTTTGCTCATGTCGCTGCGTGCGTCTTTGTGCGTGTGCGCGCGAGTGTGTGTGTGTGTGTGTGTGTGCTTGCGCGAGACACGTGGTTGGACGGGGCCCGCCAGTAAGCTTCCTTCGCGTCCTCGTCTCATATTGCCGCGCGCGGCGGGAGTCTGGTGCCAATTTGAATCATCATATATTTTGTTGGCCTCCCATGAATAATCAATATCGCGACGCCGGGTGGTGGGAGGGAGTGTATATGGAGACCGGCGCGGCGCCAAGGGCTGCTGCGGGGATGTGCGCCCCGCGGTGACGGGGTGTGGTGTGGTGGTGGCGCGGAGGGTGTTTGAGACCCCCGTACACCCCGTCCCTCTCGTACCCACGTGCCCGACGGCGAGAGAAACTTTGAGCGACAAGTAGCTGTGGAGTTTGAGTTTGGTACAGAGCTCCGTGCGCCGCCGCTGGCCTGGGCCGGCGGTGCCGGTAGCACGCCCCCCTCCCTCTACTCCCGCCCCTGTCGGGTAAAACTTGATCGTATTTGGGACGCGGACAGCTATTGGTTGTGTTCGGCACGCGGTGGGGGTCAGTCTATGTATGTGGAGCGTCTTTGCCTCGGTCTTTGCATCCCGAGTTATTCCGAGCTTAGAGCTTTGTGACTGAAGTCAATGAAATACCTGGAGACGCGGACGGAACAAAAATTCTTTGCTCGGACCCACTCGAGGTGTCCTGTCCTTTACTCAAAAAAAAAAAAAAAAAAATATTAAAAAAAAATTCAGTGTACACCCTAAAAGAAAATCAGTTAAAAATCAATTTTTAAAAAATTGAGAAAAATCAGGAAGAAATAGGGAAAATCATAGAAATTAATAGAAAATCTGAAAAATCGGTGTACGCTTGAATTTATTGTGAAGGATACCATGGACCATAGGGTAGCCCCCGCAGTTCGCACGGTATTGGGACGGCACGCCCTCTCTCTCCAGCCACTGCTCAATGGGCCGGGAGTGGCGGCGTGGACCGGGCGGGCCGGACAGTTGCCCCTCGCCTGGTCCCTGGAGGTGCGAATCTGTCTCGTCACGCACAGCTGGCCTTGTCACTTTGCTTATTGCATCTTCCTTTGTCGAGCTGACTTGTTTTCTCTCCCCACCCCCTCTCCGGTAATCCTTTCCTTCTGGGCTGCCAGACCTAGAAAAATGATGAAAAGTTGTGGCAACCATCGGATGCTCAGCTCAGCAGCACGATCATGTTTCTGAGGCAGCAATATTTCGGCTGTAACGACTGACATTTTAGCAGGCCCAACCACAACCATAATATTGTTATCTCAATCATGATTTTGTTTCTCCCTAAGGTAACCATTCGATGGTTCCTGAGGCGCCACTCTTTCGATTTTCTGGGAGGGGAGCCCGGGTAAAGCCTGACTCTGCTGGCTCTGCTCTGCCATGGACTACCCACCCAGGACTGTCAGTCTACCTCTTTCGACTCGGGGCCGCTCGGCTCGGCTCCTCCAGACGCCCTAAATAATTTAGCGCCGCCGCTCCCTGCTCGACTTTGACGTGCAGCACGGCGCCGTGGCGCCCTCGCCCCGCCCCGCCACTGCTTGATTTGTTTCGACTTGCGGGTCCATTATCAGTCAGCCTCCCTCCCTCCTCCTGCCGCTGCAGCAGGGGATGCTTTCAGTTCCCTTTTGTTTTTAGTTTTTTTTTCTGTTTGTTTTTTCTTCTTTTATTTTTATTTTTTTTGAACGCATTTGTGCAGCGCGGCGGGTTGCGGGGGGTAGGGCGTGGTGCGTGCCCTCTCCTTTCCTCTTCTACCTTCTCCCTTCATCTCTCTCTCTCTCTCTCTCTCTCTCCCCCTACCCTCGCCCAGTGCGGTAGGCCTTGTGCGGGGGTGGGTCGATGTTCCCCCGCCCCGCCACCCCCCTGCCGCACAGCCGAGCCCGCTGCTGGTAGGCCTATGGGCGCTCAGGCCCGGGCTGCGCGGGCCCGGGGAGGGGGCGGCTTCTCCCTTATCGACCGAATGCTCCTTGTTCTGGCGTGTGACTGGTCCCTACCTCTACCCCTACCTCTACCCCTACCAGCCTCCCATGCCCTCTGCCCCCCCCCCACTCTGTCTTTAAAATGTACCCGCGCCCACGCCCCTGCCTTATGCCCTGCCCTGCCCGGCTGGTTCATTCCCCCATGTGCCATGCCCTTGCCCGCGCTGTGCTGTGCAGAGCTCAGCTGCCCCTGGGAGGGAGACGCTGTGGCCTGCTGTAGGGTGATTCCACGCAGTGGTTTCGCCTCTCTGTCCTTGTCGCACTCATAGGGATATGGCCATGAAGAGCGAGAGAGACAGGACACTTATAAAATGGTGTTTGCGGAATCACCTTGCTGGCAGTCGCAGAGCCCAAGTCCTGCGGATGCGAGCTTCACTATTGCGGCGGTGCAGAGATAATTTCTTCGTCGGTCTCCCCTGCCCGGGCCCGGGGATAAGAGTTGGGGGTCCGAAAAATCATTTACAGAAAAAACCCCAAAACAAAACAAAAAAAAACTAAAGGAACCGAAACAGAATTTTTTTTCTTGAAAAATCCAAAGAAAAATCAATACAAAAACTGGCCTGCCGGCCGGTAACGAGACAGTCCAGCTCCAATAGCAAACACAAAATATACTAGCGCAAAGGCAAATAATTAACTTCTATCTTCAATTTCAGTAAGAAATTATAATAATGACGAAAAATAAAATAACAATTGAACGGGTATCTTTATAATTGAACGGGTATTTTTACATTCGGGTAAAGCCAGCCACAAGGGACTGTCTAAAAACTAACTTTTGAACGGGTTGTACTACAACCGCCATTCAAGTTTCGCTTAGTTGGTGTTGGTAGTTAAAATCTCTATTTTAACTGGGAGTTAAAATCTCTATTTTAACTGGATCAGACTGGCCAATATTTTTACTGGCAAATCATTACCTGCGGATAAAGCCAGCCACATGGGACTGTCTAAAAACTAACAAAATCTCTATTTTAACTGGATCAGACTGGCTAATTATTTTTTTCTGACAAATCAAAATCAAAACGGGTATTTTAACGGGTATCTTTACCCACGGATAAGCCAGCCACAAGGGACTGTCTAAAAACTAACTTTTGAACGGTTTGTACTACAACCTCCATTCAAGTTTCGCTTTGGTAGTTAAAATCTCTATTTTAACTGGTGGTTAAAATCTCTACTTTAACTGGATCAGACTGGCTAATATTTTTACTGGCAAATCAAAATCAAAACGGGGCTGGCGGGGCTGGCGGCTCGAGTAGCCGTCCGCGGCTGGAGCGAGGGCTCAAGAGGGCGCAGGGCGGGGCGCGAGGAACAGCGCTGCGCTCACGACTAGGCTCAAGTGCCTACGAGCAGGCGAGCTGTTTACTCCAAGGAGCAGAGCGATGACAGATATCTGCACCCGCGCTTGCACAGCGGCCGCGGAACGGAACGGAAGACCACAGCCTCCCCCCAGCATAGTATAATATAGCGAGAGACAGCAAACTTATCTCTATCAACGTCAATCGGCTAATCAAAACTGGAACTTTAATCGATTATATCAAGACTGGAACGGCAATGTTTATCATAACTGGAAATTTTTACCTTCGGGTAGAGACAGCCACAAGGGACTGTCTAAAAAGTTCAAAGAAATTGTACACAATTTGTGTGGGTGACATCCCCCTCCCTCGCCGTGGCCCGGGCGCGGACGGGGCTGGCTCCTCTGGTCTGGTTCGCGGAACGAAGCTGTGCCGCGGCCTTCTCGGCCTCTTCACGTGTCCCGGCCCTGTGAACGCCACGCGCCGCTCCTCTCCAGACCCGGAGCTCGCGGGCTATTTTCGCTCTCAGGGGGCGGCGGCGGTCGCTTGCGTTTCTCCGTGTATCAGTTCCGTTTCCCTCGACCGTCTGCCGCACCACCTTGTTACTACTCATACATTTGTGTGTAGAACGTATTTGAGGGAAATGCGCGCGGGTTCCGCTGGGTAAGGAAGGCGAGGCATTACTCACGCCTGTTGCGCTCGTCACCCGACTGTCGTTACAGTGTGCCTGGCCTACCGGGGCTGGGCCGGCGGCCGCGCTCTACTTTGCAGATGGAGGGAAGGAGAGAGAGAGAGAGGGATGGCGGGATCTATCGAGTTATGCGAGAAGGAAGGGGCATAGCAAAGCGAGCGGGACCGACCAGCCCAGCCCAGCCGGCCGGCAGAAAGGACCAAGGACTCCGCTAATGAGGCGCCCTTCAATCAGAACCTCTCTTCCTCCTCCCTTTCCTTCTCCCTCCCCCTCATCATCCTCCCCCTTTCTGCCTGTCCCCGCTCTCCTTCCCTCTCCCCACCGTCACTTGCCCTCCGCCCTCTCGCTCCCTCTCTCTCGTCCTTTTGAAAAAGGCCAAAGCAGCACGGGAGCCGGCAAGTAGCCTCGCTGCTGCGTGCTCCCTTGCCCCGACGGGGGAATAACAAGAATTACTCTGGCTGGCTGACAAATGCCCCCGCCTGGCTGCCCACCTGCCTGACTGCGATGCGGGGTGCACATATCTCCTGTCCGGCCGGGCCTCTCTCCTCGTCGCCAGCTTCTGTTCATCCATCACCCTCTCTGTTCTCTCTCTCTCTTTCTCTGACCCCCGGCACCCCCCCGACGCCCTTGCCGCCAGAGGGAAGGGCGCCTGTGCGCCGCGGCGTCATTGCTCGGTTCATTGTCCAGGATCCACGCCCACCGCACTCCCCCCACTCCCGGGGGGGAAGGTGGGGGCGGGTGCGCCCCCTCTCACACCCCGTAACAACTCCAGACACCGCCCGCCAGGCCCCCAGGCCACGCCCCCGCGACCGCCCGCTAGACTCTCTGCTACCCGAGCGACGCCCAGCTCCGCTATCCGTAAGGCCACGTAACCACTAACCGTTTTGTCCACAACCCGCCTTCCCTCCCTTTGCCTGAGAGCCTGGCCCTCCTCTGGGGTGCAGGAGGCGATATAAGGCACTGGCGAGAGGGAAACAACTCTGAATTTTTGTGTTTCAAATTTAGTGATTTCTTTATTTTATTTTTTGTGAATTTTTAGTGATTGTTTTGTGAAGGTTTGTGTATAGATGGTTGTTTTTCCTAGAATTCTGAGAATCTCAGTGATTTTTTAAATGAATTTTCTTTATTTTTTCTGAATTTGTCTGATTTCCTAAAATAAAAAAAAATCGAAATTTTTCCTAATTTTTTTTTAAATTTTCCTTAATTTTTTTTCTGGACTACAAGGTGTACAAAAATTTCAGAGTTTGTTTCCCCCTCGGGCATTGCAGGCAGGACGCTTGGGAGGCTGCGCAGAAGGGTGTGCTGCTGTATAACTTGGCCCTGCCCCTGCCCTGCCCTGCCCTGCCCTGCCCTGCCCGGCTGCCGCGACCTTGACCCTGCCTAACGCGGTCGGATAGGACCCGCTCGGCCCGGCGCCGCTCTGTGCGTCAGCGACACACGGGCGTGGGCGGTGCAGGGCGGCGCCAAGTTATCCTCCTTGCTTTTTAATAGCTGAAAGGTGAAAAAGCCCTTTTCCCGCTTTTTCCTTCAGAAAGGAAATAAAACAATTTAAGAAAGGGGGAACATTTTGAACAGGACCAGGCTATAGGGTTTTTCTGAGCCTAATTCTAACTATATCTGAAAATAAAACTCTATATAGCATTCATTTCACCGCTGGATGGACCTCCTCAGAGGCAGAGACCAGCGTAATGGGATGGGATGCAAAACCTACCAGGCTAGTTTGCGAACATTGAAAAAAAAATAATAAAAAAAATAAATAAAAAAAAATTACTTCTCTAATTTACATTCGGATTCCGTTAACTGCAATCTGGAAGCTCCGGAAAGGCTTCAGGAGGCGCACTCTTTCCTTGCGCGGCCTGACACGTTCCCAGCTGTGCGCCTATGTAAATTGACATCGCGCTGCGTGCAAATCGAGGGGTCCTTAATCATTAATAAATCAGAAGAAGTGTGGAAAAAATCAAGGAAAAATCAGTAATACTCACCAAAAAATCAGTGAACAACCTTTGACAAAATCCAAAGGGTCGTCAACTCCGTTTGGCCATGTACGGAGGAATATGGAATATTACAGGTTTTATTGGTAATATTACACCACTTTTACCGCACTGACTTCATAATCCTGGGAAAATGGGTAATATCAACGTAATATTACCTGTCATATGGGTAACATCAATGTAATATTTGAGATAATATCATCTCGTGTACGGAGGGATATCGGAGTTGACGACCCTTTGACAAAATCAGGAAAAAATATAGGAAAAATCGGGTGAAATCAGTAACAAATCAGTCATAATCAAAAAAAAAAAAAAATCGGTGTACGCTTGAATTTACAGTGAATGCCCTCTCTCTGTGCGAATCCGCCCTTCTGCGGGGTGAAGGTTAAGTAACGCGGTGCGGAGCGGCAGGGACATGTGAATAGAGAGCACACGCGCGCTGCCCCGCCGCGTCATGTCGATGCCGTCCTCTGGCGTATCTCCTTCTTATCCCTTCACCGCCGCTGCTTGTCTTTCCTCGCTAAATAATGGTCGGTGGTCGGGGCGGGGCGGGCTGACTGACGTCACGGAGCTCGTATCGTATAACCCGTGAGAGCCCAGCCCGCTGAGCTCGCGCCCCGCGGCGTGTGGCTCCGCTCCGCGGCAGCAGGCTGAGGTGGCCCGGTGGCCGCCCGCGCGCCCGCGCCCCGCGGAACCCTGTCGCAGCAAGGACATGCCCTGTTTAAGGGCGGGGGGAGGCTGCTATGATAGGTGACTTGTCAGGGAAACGTCTGGGAGAAAAAAAATGGCCAGGAAAGTGTCAGGAATGAACGCTGAAAAACTTTTTTAAAAAATTGAGAAACGATATTTTCTTTATTTTACTGGTAAATGCATGAAACTTTTTGATTAACCCGTGTGCCGCAAGACAGTATTATGAATGGACGGCCCTGCGGGCCTCCTCGTGCGCGCGAGTCCACCTCGGAGTCCACGCGGAGGGGATACAGGATGGGGCCGGGCCGAGCCGAATGGTCGAGTGACGGTCATCACATCAGCTGACGGCGGGGTGCGTTCGAGTCGCTGAGGGCCGCGAGCTGGGCTAGGCGAGGCGAGGCTGGGCTTGGCTTGGCTCGCGCGTCGTGCGGTATTCTCCCCCACTGTCATGGCGTCAGGGTGCTTGACACGCGTTCGCGGCGGGGCGGGCCGCGAGTTTCCGCGAGGGACGCGGCGCGCGGCGCGGAGGTCGCTGACAGCGCGCGGGTTGGGTTTTACGTACCGCGCGCAGGGAGGGGCAGGGCAGGGCGTCCGGCTCGCTATTCCCAGCGGCGGCAGCCTTGAGTGGGTCTCAAATGAGACTGACGAGTGCCGCTGCGGGGCCGGGCGGGGCGGGGCCGGGCGGGGCGGGGCGGGCCGGGCGAGTTGGCGCGTCATCTGCTTTTCTGCTCGTCGTTTTGGCCGCGCCGCAGACGCGATAGAGGAAGAGACGAAGGATGTAGTAGAGGAAGAAAGGCCTGCTGCCGCGCCGCGCTGCATTTGCTGCGGCCGCATTCCGGCCCGGGGCGGCAGTGCACCGCGGCAGTGTATCAAAAAGGTCCTCTAACATATGGACACGAGGTGACTCGCGGCTGTTCGCAGCAGAGCAGGGCGGTTCGCTTCCGCGGATCCTCGCCCCGCCCCGCCCGAGGGGTCACCAACCCCAACTTTGGTCTGCCGGTGTACACATGATGTGGGTTTCCTGGGCTTTCCTTATGGGTCTTCCTGATGGTTGGTGGTTTTCCTAGGGCCTCCTAGTTTTTTTAGGGCAATTGTTGTGCATGCTGGGGCCCCCTCAGCCCCGCCTCACTGTACAAGTGGCGCCAGTGCCAGGCCGCCGCGACAGTCAAGGCGCCGCTCGCGCCGCTCTAGTGCAGGATCCTGCAGTGTAGACGGCTGGCGGGCCTGGCGGGGGCATCGAGCAGCAAGCTGAGCCGAGCTAGCCTGGCCGGCCCGGCCCGGAGCTGTGTGGTGGGGGGGCGGGAGCGAAGAAGAAGTACTTGGAAAAGTTTTCCCCATTGGCGTGCAACACCCGAGCCGAGGTCGAGTGCACGTCCATCTCTGCTCGTAAAATTGCCGCCGGCCCCGCCTTTTATGAGCGCGTGTTTTATGCGTCGGACTCGCGCCGGGCCGGGCCGGGCCGTTGGGTGCAGTGAGCGGTGACCCGTGCACCGCCGGCCGCCGCCGCCCCCCCCCGGCTGAGGGTAAGGTGGGCCTCTATTTGATCATTGTACACCAGGTGTTCCAGAGACCATGTAACAGGATGCGGCTTTGCCTACCCAGCTCCAGTGGTAAGGTGCCGCGGCCTCGTGCGTGTAGGTAGACGCCTGCAACCTGTTACGCGTTCTGTAAATCGCCCCCTTATAACCTCAGAGTTAAAACTGGGAGAAAAAAAAACAACCAAGATTTGAAATTCTTTTAAAAATTAAATTCAATAAATAAAAAGAAAATTACATGTAAAAGGACTAAAAAAAAATTAGGCCTGAAATTATTGTACACATAACCCATGAGCAATCGCCTCCTTGTCTTCGTCTCCCCCTCACCATGCCCTGCCCATGGCCCTCCTGTTCAGCCCCCCCCCCCCCCTCCCCGCCTCCCACCCGGAGCGCGCTCAGAGCTTTGCCATGGGCGGGGCTGGTCAGCCGGAACACGGAGTGAAGTGGCTTTGTGCTGGCACGGTTCAGACCAGACCCAAGAGGGCAGCGTAATTCCGCTGTGTCAACAAATCTTTACTCATGGGATGCACAGCGCGGCCCTGCCGCACCCTATCACAAGGAGAGGTCTGTCCGTTTTGTCGCCGTCTTCGACGACGACGACGTTGTCCCTTTACGTCTCTCGTCTGTACACACGTGGCGCGCTGGTGGCGACGCTGAAATGGCGGCGCGAGGGCGAGGCGCTCTCATGTCACGTATGTGACGGTTTTATTTGCAAAAGCCATCGGCGGCGGGCGCTCTGGTCGTGGAAGAGAGGGGTGGGTGAGGGAGGGAAAGGCTGCGAGGCGAGGGGCGGAGCGAGACTAGCGCTGCGCTGCGCTGGGGCCGCCATGTGTCATTCGTCGGCCTGTCCTGTTCTGTCTCGATGGTTCAGAACTTCCCCGCCCCGCCCCTCCCTGTTGTGCCGCCGGAGCTGGTGCAAGTCACCCTCCCTGAAGCTCCAGAGGGGCGGGCGTGCATTCTCCTCCTCCTCCTCCCCTCCACTCCCCCTCCTTCTCTCCTTAAGACTCTCAGGGCAGCTCGGTGCTTTTGTGCTACGTTCCTTGTAACCTTGGTGGATAGGTGCCCCCTTGCCTGGCGCGCTCATCGTGCTCGAAGACATAGAGCACCTTCTCTCTGTCTGTCTCTATATCTCTCTTTCTCCTCTTCTCTCTCCCTCTCTCTCCCTCCCTCTCCCTCCCTCTCTGCCCCACGTCATGCTGGTCGTTATGTCTGCCCCCCCCCCCTCCTGTTTGCGCCCCGAATGTTAACCACGCTGGTCGTGTCCGTTTGTGCATCTCTCTCGCTCTCCCCTTTCGCCCCCCTTACCCCCTCGTCTCCCCTTCCTCTCTCTGAAGAGAGGGGGAGATAGCGAGGCGCGCGTGTGGAGAATAATACCTTCCTCTACCTAGGACTAAGTGGTTTCGTTTTTGTTTTTGTTTTCGCCAATGAGGGGCCGGCCTACAAGTTGTGTCCCAAGTTAGGGGCGAGAGTGTCGTGTGTCGCCATCGCCGTGCAGAGCCCCCGGCGCGTAGGCACGCCCGCGGCGCTCGGCTGCACCGCGGGACGGTGTGAGTCGCGGGTGGAGAACCCCCCGCCCCGCCCCCTGCCGCTTTAGCTCACGTTTCATCGGGGGACCCGATCACGTTTTGAGACTGAAACGCGCGGCGCGTGGCGGAACGAGCGAGGAGGGGCGTAGCGCAGCCGTGACAAAGGTGCTCGAGAGAGAGAGAGAGAGAGAGAGAGAGAGAGAGAGAGAAGAGAGGTAGAGGGGCTTAGCCCGCCGTTGGCCCGGGCTGCATCTCCGCCTCATGACAAATGGGCGCGCCCGTCAGTCCCGACCCGACTTCGTCTCTCGACCACGCCACGCTACGCCACACCAGGCGACGGCGACGCCTCATGCTGTCCTCAAAATATGCCTCTTTGGAGTGTTGGTTACTATTGTACCTTGTCATATTGGAGTGCACGCCGCGGGAAGCTTCCCTCCCCCCTGTCCTACCCCCCCCCCCCCTCCTCTGTCTGGTTTACACACGCCCCCCGTCCCCTATACCTCCCCACTTCCCCCCTCTATGTCCCTTTCTTTAAAGAAATTCATAAGAAAAATTCAGGAAAATTTACAAAAATTTGCAAATACTTTTGTAAAATTAAAGGAAAAATTCACTAAATTTACAAAAAATTTACGAAAATTTACAAAACTTATTGCACATCAAAATTCATAGTTGGTGTTCCCTCGGTTCGCCGTTATGCGCTAAAGCGTATAATCTAACGCGTATGGTTGTCTGGCTTCGTACAAATCTAGTTCGTGTGAGGGCCACCTCACCTCCTGGTCCAGCTCCCAGCGAGCGACAGCAGCTGACGCGCACAGCAGGCCCTGCCCGAGGAGAGAAAAAACGAAACGTGAAGAGTGCGGGAACGAAAATGGGCTTGGGCCCGCTGTCGGTGATCAAGAGGTTATCTTGTATCTCGGTGGGCCTAACCCGGCCGCTCCCCTCCCCACCCCGTCCCGCCTCTTACCTACGTCCCTCTTGCTTTTTTGTCCTTTTTATTATTTCAACTCTTGGACTGCCGTCGCCTCCACTCGGTCTGGGTCCGGCCGGCACGGCGCGGCGTGGCGCTTCTTGTGAATGCAGGCATCGCGCCCATTACAGGGCAGGGCAGGGCCCCCGGCCCGGAGCGCTCTCCTCACCCTGTCTCTCTCGCACTCGTGGGCTACACCGTGAAGGTGGGAGAGGGACAGAGCGAGGAGCACGCTCTTCGGGATGAGTCGGATGGAGGGAGCGCCGCTCCGCCCCGTGCCGTGCCGTGCCGAGGCGCGTCGGATCCACTTAGGTCCGACCAGAGTCGCCGTAGTGCGCTATCGTGGCGTGTGTGCCAGCCGGTCCCAGCCGGAGCGGTGCGGTGTGACTTCGTTAATTTGTCTCTTCCAGTCGTGTGGGGGCGAGAGGGAAACAACTCTAAAATGCTTGTCCACCTCGTAATTCCGAAGAATTAGGAAAATTCAGTGAAATTCAAGAAAATTTAGAGATATTTAGAAATACTCATGCACAATGATTTTCGAAACAATTAGAAAATTTCAGGTAAAATTCAAGCAAAAATTCATCAAAAAAAAATTACCAAAATTCAACTAAAATTCACATGGTGGCCACTCTTCTGGAATCCCTGGAAAGTCGGGTAAAATTAAAGTGTCTGGAAAGTCAGGGGAAGTCAGGGAAAACAGAAATATTGTCTGGAAAATCGCGAAAACCCGACGACCGCATCGTTTTTCGAATCCAGCTTAAATTACTAGCCGGGTAAATTAAGGGGTACCTTGAACAACCTGTAAAATTGTTTTAATTGTTTTAAACTAATTTGACTGAAGATAAATATGTTTTTATTTAAAACAGTTCCTATTTTGTATTGTATACCCTTAAATACTTATATCCACATGTTTTGAACCTCGATTGTCCGCGAAAACCGTCCAAATTAAACCGTCCAAAACGCCTGGAGAGTCAGAATTTTTGTCTGGAATAGCTGGAAAAGTCGGGGAAAATCGCTTCTGAGAAAGAGTGGCCACCCTGATTCACTAAAATTCACAAAATTTGTTCACCTAAATTCAGAGTTGTTTCTGCCTCGTATGGGGGGCTGGGAACGCGCACGACCCGGTCTGGCTGCCCCGCCCTGTTGTCGCTACGGTGTTCGTCCACTGCGCTGCTGGACGTGCTGGACAGTGCGTCGCCCCCCCCCCTCCATTTTCCAGGCGGGGCCCGACCGAAGCTCGGGTTGGTCTCATTAGTTAGCCCGGGGGGCCCGGGCCGGGCCCCGGGGTGGCGGCCTTAGGGTCAGGGGGCGGGGCGGCGGGGCGCGCTGTGTATAACCGTATAACCCACTCATCTTCCTTCCCATACCTACACCACTACCTGCTTGCCACCGCTGCTGATGCTGCTGCCGTTGGTGTGGCTCGCTCGTTTCAAAGTAGATGAAGTAAATTTTTCTCCCGCTCGAACAGCCACGCCTGATCGCTGCTCGGGGGCCGGGGCCGGGGCCGCGGGGTCCACGGTCACCTTGGCCCTGTTGTGGTGGAGAGGCCGCGCGGGCCTACGGCCGTACACTGTTTGTTTGGGGTGCTCAGCAGCATCTAGCAGCACCCCAAATTAACCGTAAATAAGCCTCCCGCAGTGTTGCTAGAAAAGTATGAAATAAGCAGCCCACCCTAAAACGCAGTGGAGTAAAGCGTGATACTGCCTCTGCGCCTGCCTAGGCTTCATTCACGTACCTGTGCTAGGTTGTTGCCTATAAAGGCAGGAGGGGATGCAGCTGGCGTTACATCAGTGTGTTTAGCCTACTTTCGGCTTACTGGTAGCCATCCCTTTACCTCCGCTCGGGGCCGGGCTGGGCTCTGCCCAGACCTCAGGGTCGCCTGGACGCACCACGTGATCAGTCCCCAGCTTCGTGTTCCATCCTCTTCCTGCGTGGCCTCTCGCCATTACTGCCTGGGTCTTTTTCTTTCTTTCTTTCTCTGTCCTCGTCTTACACTTCTTGTTGCTCTTCACGCCCCCCTCGGGTTTCGCCGCGCTGTGCGACGCCATCGGTACAACTTTTCTGTGGCAATTGAGACTGCGACGTCAGACGCGAACCTAAAACTCCGCGCCCCGCCCCGCCCCGCCCCGCCAGTCCCAGATATGGAGGCGCGGTGACCTCGTGAGCCCTTCTGCCCTGCCAGCAGCCCCTATCTATACCATTGCCCGCCCCGCCCTGAGGCCCTCCACGTAGAGGAGAGGGCTGGCCGTGCCTTTAGTAATATTTTTGTTATTTTGCTTTGTGCGCCGTAGCGCGAGGCGTGGCGGGGCGTGGCGGGGCGGGGCCGCCGGGGAAAAGGGCGAGTCAAGTCGCGAGGCTGAGCAGAGCAGGGAAGCAGGGCAGTAGGAAGTGTTTGTGTTTGCGAGGCGCGGCCAGCCAGGCCAGGCTGATTCCGAACAGCGTTCCGTGGTGTCCTTTCTCTCTCTCTCTCTCTCTCTCTCTCTCTCTCTCTCTCTCTCTCTCTCTCTCTCTCTCTCTCTCTCTCTCTCTCTCTCTCTCTCTTTCTCCTTGCCGCCGGGTCACATGAGTACGACAAGGACAGAGAGACGAAACCACTGTGCGCGGAATCACACCCTCCCTCCTACTGCCCTGTTGGCTAGGCTAGGCCTCGGGCTGGGCTCTGCATGGGCGCTGCGCACTGCGGCTGCAGTCTATTCGGCACTGCGGGGGTTGGGCGGGGCGGGGCGGGGCGGGGCGGGGCGGGGCGGGGTGGGGCGGGGTGTGGTCGGCCAGTGACCGGGTGTGGCGGGGATGAGCCCACCACAGCCCCGAACGCCGCACGCCGTGCACGCTTGGGCGCCCCGATATAAAGCCTGCTCAGCTGCGCAGTGCTCAGCCCAGAAATACATACGCACTACTCACGCGACACTACTTGTGCGCACGCATACTGCTGCAGGCGGGAGACGCGCCCGCGAGGGGTACTTTTCCAAACAAAACAAAAAAAAATAAAAAATCGGTACACACCCTCCAAAACCATTAATCAAAAATCGAGAAATATCAATATGATTAACCAAGGAAACAGACAACAAGGTAAAAAAACGAGAAAATAAATAAATAAAAATCAGAAACAATTCCAAAAAATATCAGGAAACATCATTTAAAACTTCCTAAAAATTGGTGTACGCTCGTATTTATAGTGAAGGACCCCTCTGCTCCTGTCCTGCGGACCTGCAAGGCCCTGCTGCGCCTTCCTGCACCAGTTTGAAATGTTTTTGTTGGCGTTTCCTCTCTCGCGGCCGCGCGGGATGCGAACTGAACATCCCGCTGCACCTGCAGCAGCAGCAGCAGCAGCAGCAGCAGACGCATTGCGGCCTTTGTACAGCCTTCCACACTTCATCACGTCTAAGTTTAGGACGAGCTGCTCGCGGTTGACTTCCGCCCTGCTCCTCCCTTCCTCCCCGCAGTGCCGCGGGGAAGCCCGTCTCCCGTCTCGCGGCAGGCTTATGCTAGTTGAGCGCAGGGCCGTGTCGTATCTGTATGTCCGCGGGCGAGGCGCGAGGCGCCCGCAAGATTGAACCGAGGAGGAGGATCTGGTCTCGATCCGAGAGGGAATCAACACTCAGAATTTTGGTGTACAAATTTTAATGAAATTTTTGTGAAGTTTTGCTTGAGGTAATTTTTTTTCTAGAATTCAGCGAGTTTTAGTTACTTTTTTGTGAATTTTCCCATTAACTTTTCTAAAATTTTCTGAATTTTTCCTGATTTTTTTTTCTGAATTAATTACGAGGTGTACACAAATTTCTGAGTTGTTTCCCCTTCGTCTGGATTACGGTGTGATGATTTTATTTCGTTGTATCTTAAAATATTCCGTTTCTGTGCTGTTCAGCATTTCTGAATAATTAAATTTTGGCTGTCGTTAACTGTCTAGAACTGTCCTATCTCTCCCTTTTTTAATATTTTTTTTAAATAATATGAACTCTTAAACATGGGATTATGGTGTTTAAAAATTTCCGAGTGCTTTTAGAGCCGTCTTGTGAGAAGCGCGGCAGAGCGTTGCACACAGCACAGCTCGTCAAGTGGCTTGCTGGGCGCGCGCGGCGCGGCGAGGCGAGCTTCTGAGTCATGGTCACCTGTGGAGCCCGCCCCGCCCCGCCGCGCCCCGCCGCGCCCCGCCGCGCCCCGCCCCGCCGCGCCCCGTGCCCCGCGGAGCAGCGTGCCCTAGCTACGGCTCTCCTGCCCTCCGCGCCGCCGGGCCGTGCTCGCTCCGTCCTCTTATGCCGTGGGACCCCGCAATAAGTTTTTCGACGCGACGCTCTCTGCAGTCCCCCTGCCGTCTGATTCCGAAGATCGCTCCCGTACCTCTTTTCTCGTCGCACCTACGGCAATGCTCTATGTTATTGGGGATGGCAGGGCCCCATGAGTGCGACAGGGATGGAGGTGCGAGGGCGGCCTGCAGTAGAGGAGCGTGCGCCGTGCGTGGCGGTATTATTGCTCATTGATGCCCGCGGCGACGCTGACGACGACAACGTAGGTACGTCCGTGTGTCGGCGTGCGCGGCTGCTCGCGTCGGCGCGGCGGCATTTCCTGTGCGGCGAAGTAAAGTGAGCTCGTGGCGGCGAGTGGTGCTGCGGCGGCCGGGCCGCCGGCGGGGCGAGGGGCGTCTTGATTTGTGGAGTATTGTGGTGGACATGGCGGGGCGGGGCGCGGCAGGGGCAGCGACCTGCCCGTCCAGTGTGCGATGGTGGTGCTCTCCTCTCTGCGCCGGGCCGTGAGATGTGGTCTTCTCTCCTACCCTAACCCCCCCCCCTATTCCTCTCTCTTACTCTCTTGCGGACGAGGTCCGAGCGAGATCTGCGCGCAGAGAGGGATAGGATGACCAGAGAAAGAGAGGGGGGGGGGGGAGAGCTACTCGCCGGAATGCCGGCCACTTCCGTGCACCACGCCGCCGCGCCTCCCAGGGCGGCAGGAGGTGAGGTATGCACTCTGAGATTGCAGATGAAGGCATTGATTTCCGGAGGGAGCGATGGCGGGGCTGGGCGGGGCGGGGAGGGGCGGGGCGGGGCGGGGCGGGACCGGTGACCGGGCGCGCCGGGCCGGGGCCGGGCGGGTGATGTACGCGGCATGTCCGCCGCGCGGGAAATTACGCGCGTGCGGTGCGCGCCGCCCGGGCTGAGGACGATTCATGAGGCGGATGGAGCGTCTCAATGGCTCAGAAAAATGTCATTACTGTATGCTGTTACGGTTTGTCTGACGCGGTTTGTGTGTTTGTTTTGTGTTTGCAGGGCCGTGACAGATCCGCGGGACGGGAGGCGGGTGGCGCTCAAGAAACTACCAAATGTCTTCCACTCACTCGTCTCCTCCAAGAGGGTTTTCCGGGAGCTGAAGATGTTATGTTTCTTCAAGCACGAAAACGTAAGTTTTATGTCGCGTCTTCGTGTGCGTGTGTGTGTGCGCGCCCACGGCGCGTCGCCTTCCAGTTTGTGTTTTTATTTTTTTTCTCTCTTTTATTTCTCATATTCACCTGTCGCCTTGTTTCAGGTTCTCTCCGCACTGGACATCCTACAACCGCCGCACCTGGACTTTTTCCAAGAAATGTATCCTTTCTTACTACGCGTGGTGTCAGCGGCCCCCGGCAGTCAGTCGGCGCGATCTCGCTCCAGTTACGGGCCGAGTTGTCGCGTCCCTTCGTCCCCAAAGCGTCCTGCAGTGTCTTTCGGGTGCATCTGAGATCGCCGCCAGCGATGGGGCGCGACTACTGGCTCTTTGCGCGCTGAAAGGGGGGGGGGGGGAATCACTTCGAAATATCATTGTACGGCCCCCCAAAAAAACACTTTTTAAAAATTTGAGAAGTCAAATTAAAATCAAATAAAAAGATACAGAATAATCTGAAAAATCGAGAAAAAAGATTAATAAACCGAAATCAAATTGCAAAAATTTCAGTAATGGGGATGAAAGATCAAAATTTATCAAAAAGTGATTGAAACTTTACTTGAAAAATTAGAGATTTTTTTTTTAATGCCCCCCGCCCCCTTTAAAAAAAAGTCACAAAAATCATTGCTCACATTTTGTATGAGTTGCGCGCGGATCTCGCCGCCAGACTGACGCCGCCAGAGGCACCCCCTACCCCTTATCCCCTTGATCCCGCCAGCATAGGCAACAGCAGTGAAGTCTATGTAGCTACTCCTCCCGCGCCGCCCGGCCCGGTGTCATCTCGGGTGAAGTAGGTCAGTAGCCTTCCCGCCGCCGTGCTGCGATGGACCGGCAGGTGCGCAAACACCCGCAGGCCGCAGGTGGGCCGAGCCGAGGCGCAGGTGCGCGGCGTGCAGGTGCAGCGCCGGGCCGCGGCAGGTGCAGCAGGTGATGGGGTTGGGCCCGTCCCCGTCCCGTCTCCTCTCCGTCGCCCTGCTCTCATTTCCATTCTGGTCCATTTTGGGAGGCGAGGCACCCACTCGCCCCGCGCCAGCAGCGCCAGCAGCGCCCCGGCCTCAGGACTGCAGCAGCAGCTGCTGGTCAGCAAGGCCAAAGAACTGCCCCCTGCCCTGCCCTGCCCCTTCCCTGCCGTGCAGAGTTTTCATTCGGCCGGGCAGGCCGGGTGAAGGGACCCGGACCGAGGGGGACAGTTTGGTATTCACATTTTGTGAATTTTCACTTCAAGATTTCCCCAAATTTTGTGAATTTTCCTGATTTTTTTTAAATTTCCCTGATTTACGAGGTGTACAAAAATTTCAGAGTTCCGTTTCTCCCTCGACCCAGACGCGTCCGAAAACTGCAAATGGGAGTGGAGTGAGATGACAGAGTCGGTCCATATAGCTCCATCCTGCTCTCACGTTTCATTTCCTGATGCTTCCGGGCCCCATTACTTGCCCGTATGAAAACTCGGTTGGCGTGATCCTCGTCGACGCCCTGCCTTGCCCTGTACTACCCTCCGCCTCCTGCCAGTACGGCCGCTAGAGGCCTCGCGGCTCTTGATATTTAGCCGCGGCCCTGCTACCCAGCACGCGCCCGCGCCCTCCTCAAGTGCGGAGTTGTACTGGAGGCCATTTCTCAGTTAATTTACATGAGCATGTTATTTTCGGCCGGTTCCGCGGCGCGCGCGCTGCTGGAAATGAGAGCGGTCCGGGCCCGGGTCCGGGCCGGGGAGCGAGAAGGGTTGCTTGTGCCTCGCCCCGCCGGGCCGCGCCGGTGCTGGTGCCGGCTGGGCTGGGCTGGTGAGAAAGTGGGCGGGCGGGCCGGGGCTGCCGCGCCATGCCCGCCACCGCGTTGGCTCCGCTGTGAAGTGGAGCGCGCTCCGCCGCCGCCGCCTCGCCTCGCCCCGCCCCACCCCGCCCCACCCCGCCCCGCCGCGCCACGCCACGCCCTGACGTAACGCGCTACGCCTCCCGCCGACAAATTCCGCCACGCACCGCCCCCTCTGGTCTGCTGCCGCCGCTCAAACAATTTCTCGAAAAACATTTTGGTAAGCCTTCCGCCTCCTGCTCGCGCCAGCGCCAGAGGGGAACGCGCAGCAGCGATGTTGGCGCCGTAAAAATAGGCAATGGTTGGCTCAAACACGATGGAGTAAAGTGGACTGCACCTCCGCCTGCCTACTAGGCAACATGCTCGCACCTGGTCCATCGTGCAGCCTGCCTAGTTGGCAGGCCTAGACACACGTCTGTGATTGGGGTATACTTATTGCCTCCCCCTTTTCTTTATCTCTCTATATCTCCGGAAAAGTTTATGCTTTTCCGGCCACATTGTGTTGCGCCTCTCAGGTAGCCGGTGCTGGTGTCGGCCGCGGGGTGGGCCCGGCCCGGCGGCGGCTCGCGGGCCAGCGTTTTGCCCGGGGGCGGCCCCGTGCCCCGTGTGCGCGCTTTGCTCGAAATAAACCGGCTGGAATGGCTCCGCCCCGACGGATCCTAATGAAATAGAGACGAGCAGGGGTTAGGTCCTCGCGGCCTGGGTCCTCGGTCCCCGGCCCTGTGGCGCGTGGTGCTGGGTCTGGGGGGTGCCCACCCGCAGGCTAGAAGGTCACAGCGGCTCGGCTCGGCTCGGCTCTGCTCTCTGCTCGGCGGCAGCTTTTCTTGTTTTTCTTCTCTTTCGTATTGGATCCTGTACCGCACGCTATGGTGGTGTTTCGTATCCAGCCCCCCTCCCCCCTCCGCTTTAGTTTTGTGAGCGCAGAGGAGGCGCGTTTCTTGTTGTTTTCGCTTGTTTCGTTATCATTAAATTATTTAGCGCGTTACGCGTGGCTGGCTGGAAGCGCTGGAAGGCGCGCGCCCGGAGCGCTCCGCCTCGGACGGTGCTCGCTGGGCAAGGTGTACCTGCGTGATCCCAACCCGGCTCACCCGCTCCTACGCACGTAGCGTAGTGCAGCGTACAGTGCAGCGTAGTGAGGTTACGGCCCCCAAAAATCGTTAAAAAAAAATCTATATATTATATTAAAAACCAAGAAGAAAGACAGGAAAAAACGAAAAAAAACGACCTCCCCACCCCCACCCCCCCCAAAAAAAAGAAAGAAATATAATTGAAAAAATTCAGAAATGGGGGTAAAAGATCAAAATATATCCAAAAGTAATGAAAATTTTCCTTGAAAACACAACAGAAAAATTTAAACAAAAAATTAAGAGTGAAAATTATCAGTGTGCCCATTTTGTGCGAGCCCTGCTGGAGTCCAGGTGTATGACATTGCGCTTTGCAATAAGAGCGGACCAGGCCAGGGGTGGTAGACGACCCGCTCCCGCTCGCCTTCTAATTGGTTCAGGCCGGCTCCTATCCCCTCTCTCTCTCTCTCTCTCTCTCTCTCTCTCTCTCTCTCTCTCTCTCTCTCTCTCTCTCTCTCTCTCTCTCTCTCTCTCTCTCTCTCTCTCTCGCTCCCTCAGTGTCTCTCTCGCCGCGGGCCGGGTGGGTGCGATACGCGTAGGCTCGGCCCGACGCTCATACCCCCTCCTCATCTCTTTCTCTCTCTATCTCAGTCTATCTCGGTCTATCTCGCCCGCCTGCCTGCACCCTTCCGTTATCTCAACTCTCAACCCTCTCCCCGCTTCTGCTCCTCCTCCTTCCGCGCGGCCAGCCGACTTATTTCGAAGAGCGCTCTCCTCGCCCTGTTTCTCTCGCACTCAGGGGCTTCGCCGTATAGGTGCGAGAGAGAGAGAGAGAGAGAGACAGAGCGAGGAGAGCGCTCTTCGGAAGAAGTCGGCTGTCGTATCGTGAGTATTAGTCCCCCGGGCCCAGAGGCTTCCAGCAGCCCCGGCTACTTTGCATAGGTGTGCTACTGAAGCAGCAGCGCCGGGAGAGTAAGGCGCAGCAGAAATGAGTGATTTTCATTTTGTGTTGAGCGTCCTCCTTGAGAACGCCTTATTGCTGTGCTCTTCCGCCAAGCGCCACGCCACGGACGCCACGGCCAGATAAAAGGGTTGTTGCTGCTCACGTTGAGAGTGACGTGGTCGAGGATGGAGGGAGCTGCAGCCTGTAGCGCGCTGCAGCAGCGGTGCCGCACGGCAAGGCTCGCCACGGCGGCGGTGCAGCAGTGCAGTTGGAGGTCATGCCGTTGCAAAACATGCACGTGCCGAGCCGAGCGGAGCCGAGCCGAGCGGAGGAGTTGAAGGAGGAAATGAACTCGTACCTGATGCAGCAGCAGCAGCCAGGACGCGTGAGCGGGCCCGGGCCCGGCCCGGGGAGCTGAGCTCAGCGTCAGCGTGTGTGTGGCCACACTGTGGCCGTGGGAGCGTCGCACCGCCCCGCCCCGGCAGATGGCACACGATGATGGTGCTTGTCGACCAGCGCGGCGCCCGGGGCGGGGCAGGGCGGGGGACCGAGGGGAGGGGTCCTTCACTACCAACTCAAGCGTTCAACGATTTTTCTGGTTTTTCGTTATTTTTCTCGATTTTTCCATATTTTTTTCTGATTTTTTCTTGATTTTTTTTTCGGACACATTCTGATTTTTTCTGTATTTGGTTTTTAAAGGTTACACTGATTCTTTTGAGTGAATGAATGAAGGACCCTTCGGCGGGGACTCTCCCTCCTAGGGGCGGTCTGGCACTGGCGCCTCTGAAGGCTATGGCGCGGCTGTTGCTGGTGGTGGTGCTGTGGTGGTGGTGCTGCTGCTGTTGTTGGTGATGGTGTGGATGCTGCTGCTCGGGGGACAGGAGAGTGAGAGGCCCGGTGTGTGTGTGTGTGTGTGCGGGCGGGGCGGGACGGGACGGGACTAGGGTTCGAAATTTTCATGAAAAATATGAAAGGGAAAAATTTCCATTTAATTTTTCAAATTTTTCAGAAAATAATGGAAAAATATGAAAAATATACCTACTGACTTAGTTTTGTCTTAAAAACCTGTTTTTTACCTCTATTTGTTAATTTTGTGTTATTTCCGGTACGGTTTCTCCAAGTATCATTAAATGGAGTAACCCCACGACCGTGACACCGCGACACATTTAAATTTGCGCGCGACTGTTGGTTGGTGCCGTTGCCATGTCTATTTCCATTTGAAATTATACCAACTCTTATTGCATACAACACTAAACTCATTTGATTATTATTATTTTTTTCACAGAAACAGTCAAAATCAATATAATACGGACAAAATTCACTTTTTCATTTTTTTCCATTGAAAAAAATTGCTGTGAATAATTTCCGAAAACTATGAAATTTTTCCCATATTTTTCCGTGAAATTTTTCAGGCCTCGAACCCTAGACGGGACCGGCGGGACCAGCTCGAGCTGCCTGCGGGACGATTCCGCACGGCCACTTCGTCTCTCTGTCCTTGTCGCACTCACGGGGCAGGCCCATAAGGAGCGAGAGAGAGGACATTACAGAACGATAGCCTGAATCCGCCTGCTGTGCGGTGCCGCCGGTGCCGCCTCCCGTCCCGACCCGACCCGACCCGTCCACGACCTTGCGCGGGCCGCGCGCCTCGCCTCGCCTGTGCTGTCTGCCCCACGTCTGGCTGGTCGGGTCTGGCGGGGCGCGGCGGCGGCGGCGGCGGCGGCGGCGGCGGCGGCGGCGGCTTCTCTCGCATGATGTGACGCGTGAGCAGCCGTCTCTGGTCTGCCGAGCGATTCCGAAGATCGCTCTCATACCTCTGTCCTCATCGCACTCATAGAGCAACTACCACGGCCAGCGTAGGGCTTCGCTGCAGGTGCAACAGGGACGGAGGGATGAGAGCGATCTTATGAATCAGTCGGCTGCTGCTGCGAGAGTGAGTGAGTGTGTCGTCCGCTCAGTTGGGTTGGTGGGTCGCAGAGCAGCGCGCGCGGGGCAGCGGGGCAGCCGTTATTGTGTCCGCTATGGACGTTTCCTTTCAGGTGGGAAGGACAAGAGCAATGATTGCACAACCGCTAGCGCACGCCTTTCTTGATCGAGGCTGGGCGGGGCGCGGGGCGGGGGCGCGGGGCGGGGCGCGGGGCGGGGCGCGGGGCGGGGCGCGGGGCGGGGCGAGTACGCCCCTGTGTTGCTGGAAGGCGCATGCCGCGCCCACCCCTTGTGGATGGATCGCTTGGCCTCGCATCTTCACGTGGTCGCACGCACGCCAGAGGAGAAACACGCGTCAAAAACGCTGACGCGCGCTATTCGCGCCTTATTTTGATCAATTTATTTATTTATTCCTAATTTGAATTTTTTTGTTTTTGTCTCTTCATGGAAATCTTTCTTACCGGCGCGTCGCGGCTGCGGCGTCCGAAATGGCTGTTCTTGAGGCTCACACGACTTCTTTCCTTTGTCGGCTCGGGTTTTTGGACGGGTTCATGGAATTGGAGCCGATCCGTTTGTGTGTGCGCGCGACTGGCCGGCCCGGCCCCGCCATGCCCGGCAGGCCGGTGGGCGAGAGAGCATATTCACGCACTCATTAAGGTCCCTTTGTGACGGCCTCATCCTCGTCATTTTTTCCCTCGTTTTTATTATTAATTTTTGCTGCTCGCTGCTCCGTGTCGAGGTCGAGGCACAGACAGGCTCGGCGCGCTCACCATCTCTCATGCGCTCACAGGGAAGACCACCGCCGCATAAAGAAGACCTAGGCCTCAATATATTATTTTTCTGTCTTTACTACTCAAAAGTTATAAATATCTTTTGGACGGTTTGTAACTTTTTCCGCGGCTCCGAGATAGGAGTTTTCTCTCGAGGTCCCTGCCCTGTCCTCATGGTGGCGGGAGCAGCAGGCACGACCTGCGCTGCGCAGGGAGCTTATCAGTGACTGGACTGCTTTATCGCTTCCGAAGAGGATTTGCTCTGTGAAATGCCCCCGGCCCCGGCCAGCCGGCCGGGCCGGGGCCGGGTGTCTTTACTCGTCCTGGGGGCGGGGCGGGGCGGGGCGGGGCGGGGCGGGGCGGGGCCAGGTCGGCGGTGTGAGTCATAAAGAGTCTGGCGCGGGCGACGCGTCCGCGCCGTGGCGTGCCACACCGCGCCGCTCAGCGCCATGAGACCGAGCGGGTCGGGCCGGGCCGGGCCGGGCCGGGCCCATGGCGAGTCCAGAGAGACTCATGGCCCAAGCCCGCCCGCTTCTGGGAATGCGGTGCGGCTCTCTCACCAGACAGTCATGGCTGTATATGCGGCCCCCTGGCCCCACCCCGCCGCCACGAGCTGCTGCTGCTGCTGCTGCTGCTGCTTTTGTCTCATCTGATTCCACCTTCTCACCTCAACCCCTTTCTTGTTTTTGCCTCGCTGCGTCGCGCATTTTTTTTAAAAAAGTTTTTATTTTGTTGCTGCTGCTCGCCGACTTCTCATTCTCATTCTACGATCCTGCCCAGACCAGAGGGGCCGCGCGTTGGGCCCCGGCGGCCCCGGCGGCCCCGGCCCGCCCATATGCCCCCCGCGCCGTCGGGGGCGGGGGACGGGAGGGGAAGGGCGCGGCCAGGCCGGGACGGCGACTCGGATGGGTCAGTTTGGAATGAGTTCACCGCCCCCTTACATTCGCCGACGTTGGCCAGGTCGGTCTGTCTGCGTGCTTGCCCTGCGCTGCGCTGCCCTGGCATACGGTCTGTCCGGGCCGGGGGCATTTGCCTGCTTTCGACAAGAGTTATAGCCTACCCGGGCGGAGCCGAGCCGAGCCGAGCCGAGCCGAGCCGCGTCCCCCCGGGCCGCGCGCACCTGCCGTCTGTCTGGCCCTGCCCGCTGGCCTCTGGTCGTCGTTACCTCCTGCTTCTCCTCCTGGAGGATGTCGTCATGGAGCTGCGATAGGCTCGGCTCGGCTCGGCGTGGCTCTAGGCCGGGTCGGGCCGGGCGCCGGGTTGCTGGGCTGGGGTTGTATTCGGCCGGCTCCCAGTGCCTGCACGGTGCACGGCCTGGGCCTGCACGCACGTGGCGGCGCGGCGCCCAGACCAGCGCGGCATTGTAATGCAAATGGCACCGGAGTGGCCCGCCCCGCCCCGCCCCGCCCCGCCCCACCCCACCCCGTGCTGTGCTCGGCGCGGGGAGGTTGAGTGAACTGCTGCTGGGCGCGCTCGGCGGGGGGTGACCGGGGCCGGGGTGACTTCCCTCTCCCTCCCCGCCTCCCCGAGCCTCGTCCTCGTCGTTGCCGTGCGCTTTCATCCCCCGCGCGCCTGTTTTCATCTCAAGCTGCGAGTAATGATTCGGCAAGCTCGGCTGGAGCGGCGCTCCCTTCCTCCCTCCCTCCCTCCCTCCGTCACTCTCTCCCTCACTCCTCCCCTGCCACCCCTCCCTCCCTTTCTACTTTGCTCTCGGTCGATCGATTCTCTCTGTCTCTCTCAAACTTCCTCTCTCTCCCTACCCCTCCGTCTCTGTCTCTGTCGCAGCCCTGCAGGGCGCTGCCAGGTGGTGCGGTAAGGGTCCAGTCCACTACGTCGTGGAAGTGGCCGGCCGCACGCCGCTTTCAGAGAGACTGGACTCGGTTTGGACTGGGGCAGTCGATATAGAAGGACGCGGGCAGATTGGACCCCTAAGTCCCTCTGCTCTTCTAACTCTCCATTTGGCCGAATTACTAACCATCGTACGTTCGCGACGAAGTCGCAGCCCTCGATTTGGGAAACGGCAGCTTCACTCCGCGGGCTCAGGGAATTATTACGAATTTTATGAGCCGGACAGTCCGGGCAGCTTCTCCACTTTTGTGTGTTTTTTTTCTCCCCCTTACTGCCTTCACGTTTTGCCATGTTTTTCCTTAACTCTCTCCCTGCAGCTATGTCATCACGGAACTGCTACAGAGCGACCTGCATAAAATCATCGTCTCACCCCAGCATCTCTCCGCCGACCACATTAAAGTATTCCTGTATCAAATCTTAAGAGGTTTGTCTACTGGGGACCGAATCCTTACCATTTTTCCCCTTTTGTGTCGACCATTATGCGCGCTTTGCTAAATAGCCGCCCTTTTCTCCTCTGTCCGTACCAGGTCTCAAGTACTTGAGCTCCGCCCGCATTCTGCACCGGGACATCAAGCCCGGCAACCTCCTCGTCAACAGCAACTGCGTGCTCAAGGCAAGTGGTCCGCGCCGCGCGAGAAGCAGGCGTTTTTCTCACGAGGGGCGGGTCACTTTGAAAAATCATTGTAGAGCCGCAAAATAAAAATTAAAGATAAAAATTCAAAATAAAATCAAGAAGGAAAATTAAAAGAATTACCAATAACACGAAATATTTTTTTAAAATGAAAACTGGGGGTAAAAGGTCAAAATTTATCACAAAGTGACAGAAATTTTCCTTGAGAAATCAAAAGAATAAAAGAATCAAGTAAAAAAAATATTATTGTACACATTTCGTGGAGTGATTTCCCTCCCACCCCCACGTCGGTCTCTCATGGCTTTGTGTGTCTGCCCCGCGCAGATCTGCGACTTCGGCCTGGCGCGCGTCGAGGAGCCCGACCAGATGAAGCACATGACGCAGGAGGTGGTGACGCAGTACTACCGCGCGCCCGAGATCCTCATGGGCGCCCGGCACTACTCGTCGGCCGTGGACGTGTGGAGCGTCGGCTGCATCTTCGGCGAGCTGCTCGGCCGGCGGATCCTGTTCCAGGCGCAGAACCCCGTGCAGCAGCTCGAGCTCATCACGGAGCTGCTGGGCACGCCGTCGCTCGAGGACATGCGCTACGCGTGCGACGGAGCCCGCTCGCACATGATGCGGCGGCCGCACAAGCCGCCCTCGCTGTCCGCGCTCTACATGCTGTCCTCGCAGGCCACGCACGAGGCGGTCCACCTCCTCTGCCAGATGCTGGTGTTTGACCCGGTCAGTTGGTCCAAGTTTTTTTTTCCTATGGATTTTTTTTTCTTTTTCTGCATTTTCTTCTCATTTCATTTTCGTAATTGTAAAAAATTGTGTATTATTTAGCAATTTTTTTTCTTGAAACTTCCCTTTGCTTTTTCCGGGTTCTTCTTAATTTTTGTTGATCTCTTTCAAATTTTGAAATGTATTTTTCTCCAATTTTACCGCGATTTTACCATGGACATGTGCGTGCCCTGGCGCTTGCAGGACAAGCGGATCACCGTAATGGACGCTGCTGGCGCACCCGTACCTGGACGAGGGACGGCTGAGGTACCACTCGTGCATGTGCAAGTGCTGCTTCACCACCAGGGACGGCATGCGGCAGTACACCAATGACTTCGAGCCCGTGGCGAGCAGTTCCTTCGACGACGTCTGGGAGAGAAAGCTGTCCTCTGTGCAGCAGGTCAAAGGTAAAGACATCTCTAGTAAGGCAACGTATACGATTTTTTTTTTCTCACCATAGACTGTGTGGACTTATATCTTGGGTCGTTGCGCCTTGTCTGTTGCAGAGGAGATGCACAAGTTCATCGCTGAGCAGCTCAATACAAACAGGGTGCCCTTGTGCATTAATCCCCAATCAGCTGCTTTCAAGAGTTTTGCAAGGTAAGGCGGTAAGGGGCCGTCTGGACAGCGGAGCGGAGCGGGCGTGCTGGGCCGTGCGGGGCAGGCCGGGCAGGGCCCCGGCCCAGTCCCAGGCCTCTGGCGAAAGCCACTCGCCGCGCCCCGCCCCGCCCCGCCCCGCCCCGCCCCCCCGCCACGCTACGCCACGCCACGCCGCGCTACCCCACCGGGCCTCTGCCCCCGTGAGCCCGTGGCCGTGGTCGTAGCCGCCGTGCCAAGCCATGCCGTCCCGCTGTGGCATCACCGCACCGCACCGAAACTACCGTCTAGCATCGTAACCGCAACCATACAACGTCCACAACCATACCTTACCTTTGTCGTTCAATACTCTCAAGTGGAGATTGCATCTTCAGCAAATTTGGGTACAGTTTACCTTTTGTATTTCTCTAATACTACCTTTTGCATCATATATTTTATATATATATATATCTTTCTATCTCTATATATATATACATATTTATTGTTATTGCTTTCAATGTTACTGACTATGACTGGCTTGATATGAAAGCCTCATCCCTCCTGTCCCTCCCCATGCCCTTTTACTCTTTCTGTTTTTCACCCCTTCCCCTGCAAATGAATGGACTGCAGCTATGTTTTCATATTCTGTTTCCTCCTCTTGAAATGAATGAATTAGTGGTATCATTGCCCCTGCCTGTTAGCCAAGCTGCTTTCTATGTCCTTTTACATGGTTAATGTTGTTTGTTAATAGCAGTGTTTCTTTTTCTTAGACAGTTTTTCATAAAAATTCTTTCCAGGATGTTCTTGTACAGAAATAACTCTTTTTTTTTTTTAGTGGTGGGGGAGCCGTTTACATTTATATTTCATATTCTGCATTTTTAAACACTAAAACATTTCGTTAGTTAAATCCAAGCTTTAGAAGAATTACCGCAATTACAAGACATTTCAGGCAATTACTATAGAAAAATTCTATAAATGACAGGATTGTTCATATAACCATGAACTTTCATTTTTGCTTGGAACCTCATCACAAAACTTAAAGTCCAAGACAAATTTTAACTGAATGCACCGTATTGTGAATGGAAGCATGTTTTAATGTTGGAATGTTTGTTATTACAGTGGAAAAACATTTGATGGGAATTAGTTATCAATCTTTTGGTCATTACTGCACTTGATGGGTCAGGAAGATAGCAAAAGATCATGGATTGCCCCATATCTGTAATGTGCACACTTCTTTCTTGCTTGCTTGGAATGTTGCAACATTGTTGCAAGTTATTCAGGTGGAAGGGCATATCAGGCAGAGTATCTTTACATATTAGGATCCCCTTTACTAAATTTTGGCTAAAATTTTTCCTGAAATAATAATTTAGTAAGCCCTAGTTTCACTTCAAAAATACATGGTCAAGATGTAAGCATCCATCATTTGCTTGAGTTTTATGCCCCTAAATGGTAGTGTGCGGAGCGGTGGTAGCCAAGCGGACGGATAAAATGGCCTCTCTGTGTTAACATTTTAATAGTTTAATAGTGCCCTGTTTTGTGAATGCACTGGGGTTGTTTGGTCTTAAAATTTCTTTAACTTGCATGACAATGCATTTTTAAATAGTATTTGCTCCTGGAAGATGAACAAACACAGTAATTGGCTTTTCCTTAGTCTCTGTGTGCATGCTTTGTTTTGGGTGCATGTTTATGTAAAGTCTCTCTGTCTATATGACCTTGCTAGAAGTGCTTTCTTTCTCTGTTATCATATCAACTTTGGCATGCCTTTGTTATGGTTGTGAAACGTTTAGTAATACTCGTCATCTTTCATTCTGATTTTGTGGTAGTCATTCTTAACAACAAATAGTGAAAGTAGTCTGCAGTTCTTGGATTTGGTTGTTTGGTTTTAATACTGGTTCTCTTGTCTTTACGTTAACTAGCCTCTGCTTAGGTGGGCTTTTAATGATACCTGAATAGGGATGAATGAATTACAAATTTCAATTTGACATTCACATTAATTTAAAAAATGAGTAGCAGCTGCTCTGAGCTACTTTCAGCCAGTATGTGGTGTAGTTAACGATTTTTCACTAATGGTTTTGTTTGCTTTTTACAGTTTTAGACCTGTGTCTTCAAATTTGCCAGGCTGAGGTGTAATGTTTGTCTTGTCTTCTGCTTCATTTACAGTTCGTCTGTCGCGCATCCAGCCGAGCTGCCGCCATCCCCCCAGCATTGGGAATGACAAAGGGCCCCCGGTAGCTTGCGTGTTCGTCAAGTGTAGGACTAGGACGCTCCACGCTGCTCCCGGACAGCTTCTGTGGCCATACCCCTCCTGCAGCGTGCGCCTTGTTAGCCAGGCGGCGCCAGGCGGGGCAGTCAGCTGGCGCAGAAACGCGCAGCACACACTGAACTGAACCAAACTGACTGGTGTGTGAAGTGTCAGCCAACCAATCATTGCGTGTACATTGTCTTTCAATTACTAATCGTAAATGCCCCATTTTTTTTACGTTTTTAGTTTTTAGTTTTTCTTTCTGAGTCATCAGAATGAGCTAGTGACATTGCCAATTCTGTACATATTTGAATGTAATTATCATCATTGTCTTAAAAGAGATGACAACTGTGAAGGCATTCTGGACCTGTGGTTTTACTCTTAAGACATTTTTACAAGAGATAAATAGAATGGTGAACTCTGCATTATTTAAAAAATGCATAGAAAAGCAAAAGTTAAATTAGCAAAATATAATTTTTTCTTTTGGGTATGGTTTATCCATTACTTAGAACCTTTTGTGAGGCAGTGTGGTTTCACCACAATTCACGAATGTGCATATTGCCCTCGTGTGAAAAAATATTCAAAATAATTGGGTTTTGAAGTTTTTATTTCTTTGAAATTCAGTAGAATCACTTTATTTGTTGGATTGTTTCTTTGTTTCTCACAGACTATTATATTGTTTTCAACCCTTATGAACTTTTAACCAATAATCAATTCTATGTTTTAATTTTTAACCTGTACAGGTAATTGTTTTGTTCAGTTGTTAAGTTAAAAGTAGTTCCTTATTTTATTGTATATACTACGTATTACCAATACATTGTGATGAGTGTAATTTTACTTTGTGAAAAGGCATGCATATAGGTAGCATGCATTTTGCTTTGGTGGAGAATATTCTAAATAAATTTTTGGAGAAAAAAATAATTTAGCAAAGTGACGAAGGGGCCAGACTATTGACTTTATTCGCTGGTGTAAGTGGGCTGGCAGTTTATATTGTAGTAGTTATTATTTGAAACACTTAGATAATTCCTATTTCCTTTCTCTTTTGGACTTGGTCTTATTGAGACTCTACATTTTCTCTTCAGTTATTCCCTCTTCAATTTAGAATTTCCAGAAAGCCAGCCCAAGATGCACCTTAGAGAAAATTTGTAAATGTATTTCTCCTTTGACCCTTTTTTTGGTCAGTTGGTTGAATGAATGAACACCGATGTTTTTACCATTAACCTGCTCATAACTACTGCCCTAGATGACAAGTTCCAAAACAACTGTTGAGGAAGTCTGCATGCACCTTGTGCAGGCTTATCAGTTTCCTGCTAAGTAAAGCTCAATTCAGCTTCTAAAAATGGACCAAATGTGATGTGAACTTCTCTGTAGTATTTACTATAATTTTCTTTACCAAATTTTCTTTTACTTTGGAATTAGGAAAAAGAAAAACAAGAAAGAAAGGTTGACTATCAGTCGATCACGGTATGGTTTGACCTTGGCCCTTTTGTCTGTGCTGAGATGTATTACAGCCAAAATGGCAGTCAAAACCCTTCAAAAGAGTAATTGAAGTGTCACTCTTATTTTATGACTTATCATTCTCCTTGTTCTTGTTCCATTTATTGTTATTCCCACCTACTCAGAGGACAAAGTAGGCTGCAGGTACAGGGAGTACCCCTGTTTTAATTTTTGACCAGAGTTTTTACTCAGACAAATTAAAACAGGCGTGCTCTTTGTTTCCTTAAACTAATCTTTTATTCAACCGGCTTACTATGTCATCTCTAGTGTGCAATTTTCAACTACCTGAACATATTCTAAATTTTAGAACAGTTGTTTTATTTTCCTCAACTTTAAGCTTTAGGTTAATTTGTTATGGATCTCATGTACTATAAAGCAACACATCAAGTCATGAGTGTGTGAGTATTGTGAATGTTTCTGTGTGAAAATAATGTGTATATATGAGTGCTTGTGTGTTTGTGTTCCGTTTGGATTTTTCTGTAAACTGACTAAAAAATTTTGAAGGAAGTCCCACATGATTTCCGAAAGAGGTCATATGTAAATTCACACACTTATCGTTGTTTGATAAGTTATTCCACACCTCTTCTGTTTTGATTTAACAGGAGATAGTTTACTCCCTCAGCCCATTGTCTCAGATCTTCTCTGAAAATTATAGCTTTTGTTTTTCTTTCATGGAAAAGTGATCTACTTAGTATTGTCTGGTTTTTTTTCCCCCATTTAATTTGATCAACAAATTAACGAACTTTTCTGCTTGATTTATTATTTGTAAACTCTGTATATATGAAACATGTTTTCTGTGTTAGTGGTGTTCTTTAGCATTTCAAGTATACAGGCATTTAACTTAATATTTTACATTCTTGTAAGAATGCTAATTTGAAATTTCCTGTATGCTGCATACGCCCAATGTTAAGTGATTAGGGGGAGGATACCTAGAGCATCATGGTTTGATACATAGTCTATTTAACTCTCACAATACAAAATGAACTTCAGTTCTTCCTAACAAAAGTAGATTTACAGCAGATGGCCTACATATACCTTTCATTTTGTTGGCTGAGTAACCTATGTTACTCAGGTCAAAGTAAAGGTGTGAGTAGAAGTGGAGAGTGTCTTTGCCTTTATTCTTACCGGCTTATCCTAAGTACTATTTGCTGTTTACTCATGAAAATATATGGCTTACATAGATCAAAATGTGACCTCTTAGTTAAGCTAGATTAGACATTTTTCATCTGAACTGGGATTGAACCAATATGTCACCATCACTGCCATAACGTTTGGTGAATCGTCCCGAAAGTTTTGCTTTGAGTGTAGTGGTGAATCTCTTGTCATCATATAATGGTTTAAATATTTTAACTTGGGGAGAGGCATAAGTAAATGTGTAGTACCATACTAACTAGTGATGGGGCGAACCTGACTTTTTAACCGAACCCGAACCCGAACCGAACTTTTAGTCCCAACTGGCGAACCGAACCCGAACTCGAACTTAAAAAATTCAAGCGAACCCGAACTTCAAAAATTTCTGGGCGAACTCGAACCCGAACTTTGTAATTTTTTTGCTTTAATAGTTTAAAAGGCAGGGAATCAAAGGACTAGAAGAGACAAAGTTGCAATTTGTTCCTTCTTTTAATTTTCATTTTATATAGAAATTAGAACATGCTATCTAAAAAATTCAAAAGGAAGATTATAATTTTAATTTATAAATCTCTAAATCTCTAGAACAGGAACTTCGAAGGTTCGCTTCACGAACGTTTTCAGAGCCGGGTTCGGCCGGGTTCCGGAACCCGAACTATTTAGGGGTCTGAGTTCGCGTTCGCAAGGCGAACTAAATCGGCGGGTTCGGTTCGGATAGTTCGCGTAGCGAACAGTTCGCCCCATCACTAATACTAACCTGAAGCTTCACATTGTCATATTTGTGTGGTATTGCATAATGTAGAGCTTTCTGTGTCACTCATATTTCGTATCCTGCCAATTTCTCCACCTTTGGTTTAGGCTGTGGTAGCCTTCAATAAAGTGTGTTCTATTGGTTGCTCATAATCCCAGTTATTTATGTAGTTGCTAAACTATTATGGTGCATTTTTAACTTAACTTTTAGTTGTTTGTGAATTAAATTGTTTGATATTTGAAAACTAAAGAATTAAAACAACAATGCTGAATTAAGCATTTGACGTGGACTTCATTGTGTTACTGAGACAGTGTTTCTTTAGCAGTGGATAGGAAATCTGAGACTGTTAATGTTTCATTAGGGGAAACTGGGTGCTAGTATAATAGCTACACACGATTTGAAATGGATTGCCTGCTCTAAGTCGTAAAGTATGTTGCAGGACATTTAGCTGTAAAGATGTAAATCCTTCTCCCCACTCCCTTTTCATTTGTAATATGGACTGCCACCTATACATTAATTATTATCATTATTTAGAAGTAGTGAAAATGCTTAGACTATTGAAGTATTGAATGTGGTACTAACTACAAAATAGGCTTCCAATACAAATTCACACATGTTTCTTTTTGTCTATGAACTGCTATTATTGTAACTACCTCATTCCAGTCTTGTAACTACTGTACTGTGTTAGTATGAATGTCCGTTCTCTAGCAATTAGTTTATCAGTTGTGCAATAGTGATTTGTGTGAAGTCATCTTTGTCATAGACTTAAAAAAAACTCAATTCTATTTCCATTCCAGTTAACTGATTCAAAATGAATATGTGATCCGAAGAATGAACCACAACACTTTCATGGTAACTACTAATCTGTTCAAAGCATCACAGCCATCCAATTTCTGTCTCTTTGTAGTTAATACGTTAATTGTTTGTCCAATGAGGTCTGTGTTTAAACTTCTCTTATGATGGCCTTTCTCTTACAGTATGTAAGCTAAATGTATAGTTCTCCTAGTGTAAACTTTGGCTGAATTTTACAGTTCTGTTTGAACTGAGAAAGAAGTCAGATTCGATTGTGATTTCATCAACATACATTGAATGAACTTCAAAATTGTTTTTGTGGTGATGTGCAGCTTTCTGTAATTAATTTCCGATCTTAGTTATGTAGCTGCAGAACCAATTCTTTGTCATTTACAGAGCAGAAAAAAAAAAAAAAAAAAAAAAAAAAAAAGTAGATTTGATGGTGGTTTATTTTAATATTTCTTCAATAAGACTCGGTACTTTGTCAAAATGTTACATGCTCATGACTGTATTAAACGTTAGTATCATGTTTTTGTATCTGTATGGCCCTGTATAGAATATTAGCTTTACCTGCATTGTACACATCTAGAACATGGGATGCACTGGAAGAAAATCCAGCTTAGGTAGAAAACAAAAACATGTGTTTCCTGCCAAAATGTTTAGCTCATAACGTGTAAATATGATGTATATATATACACCTAGATTTCTTAATCTGTATGTATGCAAAGTGGCGTAGCTAAATTCTATAGAATATTTTTTGTGTTATGAGAACTTGCAGCAGTGTGCACAATGTGACGGAAAATGTAATTTATTGTGTTGCGTAGTGTTGAGCGCATTGCTGCCATCACTCTAGTGAGAGATATTTTTAATCTAGTTTCCTCATGTATGTAAAAATTTGAGTGTTGACTTGTGGCTTTGTCGTTGAATACAAAAGGCCCATGCAGTGTTGTGGTTGTCGTCATTAATGCAATGATCTGGCAAGTGGAAGTTTCCTGGCTATTGATCTCTAAATTAATTTTTTTTATTAAAAAAAATAAAAAAAATAATTACCAGGATAGAAAAGTTTTTTGTTTACTTCCCAATCACTTCAAACTAAGAATTTGAGACGGATAGGGCAAGTGAACATGGAAGCCAGATTTAAGTGTTAGAAATGTCAAGAGAGCGGGTCAGCAGAGCCACCCCACCACAACTGCTGAGGCTGCCCTTCAAAACTTCCAAGTTCGGGAGGCCAGAGAGGAGATGGGAAATCCTCTTGCAACATTTTTGACGAACGGATACTTAGGAGATCACGGACTAACTGTACAAGAAACCAACGAACACTTAACCATCTCCATTTCATTTTCTACTACACCTGACCCTCTCTTTCGTCTTAGGCCACGAAACATTGTGTTTCGGTGTGGGTCCAAAGCTGGGATGATGACCAATAATGACTACAGGTGCATCCCTCAAGATATATTGTGATATATATCGCATTAAGCCAAAAAGACATCGTTATATTCTTTTTTCGTTCTGTAGGCTGACTCCGCACATCGGTCAAGGGGAGGTGGACGCGACCCTCTCTCTCCCACCCAATGGCAGTGCCTCATGAGTGCGACAGGGACGGAGGTACGAAAGTCACATGCGGAATCAGTCTACTGCTGTTTTTAACCGCTCTGAGAAAAAAACTCTGCCTTATATAGAACGAAGCACCCGGCAGGGCTCGGTTTAAGGTGCTGGTGCTGCTAGGGAAGGTGTTCCCCACTCAAACAGAACGGGGGAATCTCGGAAGGGTGTGATCTGAAGGCACTGGCGCTTTTGTCAATCATCGGAGTTGTCCAAGGCAAACCTCGTGATCATTCTCTAGGGCGTCACGGTCACGGAGCACGAGACCTGACCGCTGAGCGCGGCGCTCCCCCGCCTAGAGACGTGGGATAGCTCTGCAATGGAATGGAATCGAATCGCAGAAACTTCAGGTATTTTCCATTATATTTTTTTCCTTTTTTTCTTCTTTCCCGACAGCATAGTTTTACCTTGGTATCAGTAACCGGCAACGTTTGAGAGTTGGGCCTTGGTTTCCCCACCCTCAAATGATCCACGTGGTGTGGTATCCTCCGCTCATCCAATGACATTGCTGTTGGGGATCTAGAAGGTTGCCCCCATCCGCACAACCACCCCTCGGCACTCGCCACGCGCCCGCCCCGCCCCGCCCCGCCCCTCGCGCCCTGCGGTGGAGATAGCCGCGCTTTTACGAGGCGAAGAGACGGCGCGGTACCCACAGCAGCGCGCGGCGCCGGTGTCGGGCGCCAGGTCGGCGTCGGCGTCGCTGTTCCACCGCCGCCACCGTACCACACTACGCTCTGCCCTACCCGGAGGGGCCCTGGTCCTTCACCTAAAAAAAAATCAACGAATAATCAGGAAAAAAAAATAAAGAAAAAAATCTGAAAAAATCTTGAAACGATTAGAAAAAAAAACCAGTAAAAAATCAAGAAAAATCTCCAAAAACTTAGAAATATTAATAATACAAGCAGAATAATCGGTATACGCTTGAATTTGTGGTGAATAAAGATCCCTCTGCCCTACCCCACTTCGCCCGTCATCACAGCGGCCCTATGCCCCTGCCTCCAGCAACGCGCGGGCCTGGCGGCCTGGCGGCTCACGGGGTGGCAAGGGCGGAGTGGCACCGGGCCGGGGCACGCTGCCTGCCCCGCCTCGCCACGCCACGCCACGCCACGCAACCCCGTCGTCCTATTCCCCGCAAATTAACTTAAACAAACAGCGGCCAAAACATAATAAAAAGGCTTGGGGGTGGGAGGAAGGGGACAAAGGGGAAAAATAAAAAGTCGTTTTAGAAGTCGCGCGCGCTCAGGCCGGCCCCGCGCTCTACGCGTTCCCCCCGCCGCGCCATTACGCCGCGGTGCTGCGCTGCGCCACGCCACGCCACGCCACGCCACGCCACGCTATGCCAGGCTTAAAGGCTTCTTTGCGGCTGCTGCCGGGCCGGGCCGGGGACTGGCGGGGTAATGGTTTGGCGGTGGGCCGGGCTGGGGCTGCCTGGGCTGATGACGATGATGTGTACAGGGCAGCAGGGGAAGCGGCAATTATTGGCACCTCTCGTCTCAATCCATCCAACTTTTATAATCAAAATGTTGTCATGGAGCCAAGCAGCAGCCCCCGCCCCGCCCGGCCCGACACCCTCAGCACGCTCTCCCCTCCGCGCCGCCCCCGACCGACCGACCGACCGCGCTACTGCTGAGCTCCTTTCAAACTGCTTGGTATTCATGGGCGAGCGTTTTGGCGGAGGACTTCTTCTTCTTTTATTTTTTTTCTGTGAAGTGCAAAGGACCTTCTGGGTGAAGGGAGTGAGCGGGTGGGGCGGGGCCGGCAGGGCAGCAGAGTTTGCGTGAATCATGTGGAGGGACTGCTTCCCCTGCCCCAAAAACCACCGCACCGTCTCTCTCTCTCTCTCTCTCTCTCTCTCTCTCTCTCTCTCTCTCTCTCTCTCTCTCTCTCTCTCTCTCTCTCTCTCTCTCCTCTCTCTCTCTCTCTCTCTCTCTCTCTCTCTCTCTCCTCTCTTTCTCTCTCTCTCCCTCTCTCCATCTCTCCATCTCTCCATCTCTCCATCTCTATGCCTCCCCTTTCAGTGCTGGACGCTCGCCTCTTCACTGATGATGCATCCTGCTGCAGCCCGTTGCGCGGTCTGTCTCTGTCTCCTCAAATTTGTGGAAAAATTGAGGGGAGCCCGGGTCCGCGGGTGGACGAGCTCCCCCGGGCCCTGCTGGTGACCGGCGCGGCGCCAGCCTTATTCCGAAGAACGCTTTCCTCGCTCTGTCTCTCTCGCACCTATACAGCGAAGCCCATGAGTGCGAGAGAGACAGGGTGCAGAAAGCGCTCTTCGGAAAAAGTCGACAGGCCCAGGCTAGACCTGCCAGCTGTTCAAAAGGGATTATGAAAGCGAGCTTCGCCATCACCGGCGACCTGCGATGCGATAGGACTCGCTGCCCAAACTTCATCATGGGCGGGCAGCCCGAACCCGTCGCGCCCCGCACCGCCTCGCCCCGCCCCAACCGTCCCCACCCCACCACGGCCCACCCCAACCCAATCCGCTCCGCCCGCCGCCTTCGTTCTCATTCATCCCTGTAATGCGTGCCGAGCTTGAGGCCGCTCAGGCCGATTGGTCGCGAAAATTACAAAGGATGAAGGGAGGAAAGAGGTGCGCGGTGAAAGGGGTGTAAGACCCCGTGGAATAGGGCGGCGCGGCGGGTGGCGGGTCCAGGACGGCCTCTGAGGATGGCCTCACCTTTTCCTCGCGCCCAGCCCAGCGGAGCCCGCGTCAGCGCCCTGCGCCCTCCCCGCCTCGTTCTGGTTTTGATTACATCCGCGGGAGTCGTCGGGCAGTCGAACTGAGAGCGCGACAGGGGCGCGGCGCGGCCTGCCTCCCTGTCCGATCCGAAAAGGAAACAGCTCTGAATTTTGATGCACACATTTTGTGAATTTTTGTGAATTTTCCTGAATTTAACCCGAACTTTCCTAAATTTTTCTGATTTTTTTTTTCTGATTTTTTCTGCATATTCCTGAATTACGAGGTGTACACAAATTCCAGAGTTGTTTCCTCTTCGGTCAGGCCAGGCAGTGGTGCTACTGGACGTGTCTGCTGCTCTGTCGTATAAGCCTATCGGCCATCTTTCACCCCAGCGGCGCCGCGCTGGGCCGCGACCGAGGCCGAGGCCGAGGCCAGCCGATAGGCCGCACCGCAGCTCCCAATCAGCATTGGTTCCCTCTGGTCCCTCCGGCCCCGGCCCCGGCCCCGGCACGGCCCGGCACGGCCGCCTTTAGTCCCCCGTACAATGCCCGGCCCGCACTCCCGCGCTCCTCTACTGCTCCTCCAACAACCGGGTCCGGCTGAAGCAGAAAGGTTCGAACACCGCACGTTGCGGGGCGGGGCGGGGCGGGGCGGGACGGGGCGGGGCACAGGGCGAGGAGGTTTCTCTATGGGGAGCTCCCCAGGATTAAACTCGGCCGCGCGAGAACTACGTCGTTAGCGCGCGCGGGTATGGACCAGGCGTTGGCGGTGGTGTGGTCCCATCCCACCCGCCCCGCCCAACCCTCGTCGTCGGCCAGAGCAGCGGACAGAGCGAGGTCATTATTGCATCCGAAGAGGGGTGGGGGCGGGGAAGGGGTGGGCTGGGGTGGCCGCAGGTGGGCGAGAGCGAGGGTTGTCGCGTCGCCGGTCGCGGTTAGAGGGGTGGACGCCCCCGCTGCAATGGTCGAGGGAAGGCGGAGCGAGGCCGGGGCCGCAGGTCCAAAAGTTCGCGATCATCTCGTTCATCGCCATCCCTACCCTGCCCCGCCCCGCCTTCATCGGAGAATTTTAACGAACGCCTAACCTCGGCCCTGCTTCTCGACGCCCGTTTTGTTTGTTGTTCCGTTGTTCCGCTCCAGTTCCTGGGACAGGACTCTCCGAAAGCAGCCCCGATCCCACCTCGCCCCGCCTTGCGCCATCGGAGCTGAGAGCCACTAGGGCAGTAAACAGGCGTGCGGCAAGTTCCTCGGCCTCTGTGAGTGGCTGCTGCCCGGCTCGGCCGCGGCCGGGGTCCGGGGTCCGGGTCCAGCCCGCATTCTCTTTGACTTACTCCAATAACCACAGTAGGAGGAGCAGCCAGGTGGCCCCTTCCTCAGCCCCGCCCCACCCCACCCCGCCGCGCCTCCCTTCGCCACGGAGACTTTGTGGCGGTCACGTATAAACGGCCCCGCCCCGCCCCGCCACCTGCCCCGCCCCCGCGCCCGCCTGGGTGGCAGGTGTAACCCAACCCCCAGCGTCCTCGTCCGCGGGAGGCTCCCGACCCAATGACCCTCACGCCGCCCCTTCACCCCCGCGCGATAGAGCCTCCCGGCCGCCCGTGACCCCCGCGGGAGAATCCCTTCTTCCCATCTCTCGCAAATTGCAAACCGATCTTGCAGTCACTTACCCCCGCGGCACGTTAATGATAAAAGTTGTCGATCGCACAGGCAGCTGGGGGGGCAGGCGGCCAGCCATGCTGGCAGCCAGCACGCCCACCCCTCCCCACAGGTGGGACCCGCAGGATTTCCCGCGGGCATCAGATGGAATGACGATGTAAGTCTACTAGGGAAGGCCAGCTCAGCCCGTGTCGTTGAGGGCCTTTCCCACTGATTGATCTTGAAACAAGGTAGACGCACTTTCTAACCGCGTGAAGATGAGCTAAACGAGCGTCTACCTTTACCAGAAGCGCTTCGAAGTTGAAAGTAACTTCTTGAAAAATGTTTGAACATTCCCGTTCTCTCTTTTCCCGTTGTTACTCGTTCAATCATTTGCGATTAGTTGTTCCGTTGTTGCATTGGTGGTTGGCTTTGGCTAGCCTGTCCATCTCTCATCCATGCCTCGCACCTTACTTCACGTCGACTTTACGTCGCCCTTGACAGGCCTGAGCATTTAAAGTTGGGATGAAAAATTCAATTTTAATTCTAGCTCAAATTTTAATAACGACAACAACAAATGGCCGAAACTATTTACATAGTATTTCCGACGATTTTTTTTCTTACCGACTCATTTTCATCAGAACTTTGACAGTGAAGCCCTTGCTTACCAGGCTTTGCTCTCCGTGCGTAAGTACACGGTATATACTCTACGCTATGCGGGCATTTAGGCAGAGCTTCCAAATGTGCGTGCGCCACGCCGTGCCCCGCTGCGGAACCACTCCACTCTCCACTCCTCTCCGCCCCTCCCCTCCCCGCCCTGCCCCTTCCCCTACTTTGTGACTTATGTCTGAGCGCCTTCCGCCCTCTAGTTCTGCCCCCCCCCCCCCCCGACTCTGCCTCGCGGGCCGCCCTTCGGACAGGCTTAACAACACCTCGCACGGCAGAGAGAGAACCACCACCCGCGGGGGCGGGCCGGGAGGCTCGTCCGGCCCGCCCCGCCCTATCCACGCTATTAGGCATGTGAGCCGAGCCGCTGCTGCGGCTGCAGGGTGGGCTCCATCTCTCTCTCTCTCTCTCTCTCTCTCTCTCTCTCTCTATCTCTCTCTCTCTTCTCTCTCTCTCTCCCTCCCCTTTCTCCCTCCCCAAACGTAGGTTGTTGCTCCCCGAGAAGGCTTAAGGAGAAGTGCGACGTGTAGTGTTTGTCTTAAGTGCAAATTACGGCCTTTTCGTCACCGCAGCCCCACTCACACCCAGCACAGCACACGGGGGGCGAGTGAGCCGCCCGCCCGGGAGGTAGGCCGCCGTGGGACACGCGTGGCGGCGCGCAGTCTACCCGCCGGGCGGCGTCCGCTCCGCTCCGCAGCGGTGCGGTGAGGTCGCAGTTGCACGCCGCCGCGGGCGCTCATTCCCCCCTCCCCCCCCACTAGCCCTGAGTGGGAGGTCACTTCGACAGAGCATTGTACGGCCTTAAAATAACGTTTAAAAAATGATTCGAAAAAAAAACAGAAAAAACATTCAGAAATGGGGCTAAAAGATCAAAATTTATCAAAAAGTGACAGAAATTTATTTCCTTCAAAAACCAAAAGAAAATTCAGAAACAAAAAAGTCAACAATAAATGGAAAGTCGTAAAAATAATTGTTATCATTTTGTATGAGTGATCTCCCCCTCATCGCACGCCCCGAACGTCAGGTGATAGACCAGACCCATCATATTCGTTTCTGTCTGTGTTCCCCCCTCCCTCTCCCACTTCTCCAGTGGTGGTGCGCCCGTCCCGGGCCCGGGGCAGGAAGCGAGGCAGGAGGCCAACTTAATTTAAGCCCTGGCGGTGGCAGCGCGGCTGCGGGGCTGCGGGGCCCCCGCGGCGCCTGCGCTCTCGCCTCGCGCCCTGCTGTTGTGTTGTGTTGTGTTGTGCCGCCGCGATGAACACAACACACGGCCGTGGCGAGGCCGGCCTGTGTCATTGTGCGCCGGGCGGGGCGGGGCGGGGCGGGGCGGGGTGGGGTGGGGCGGACCGGGCACAGCCTCGGGCACAGCGCGCCGCGCCACCACAGAGAGGGAAGTCCGAGAGATTTACGGCGCTTTGCATTGGTGTACCCTGCCCACGCGCGCGCTCGGCGGAGAGTGAGAGAGAGAGAGAGAGAGAGAGAGAGAGAGAGAGAGAGAGAGAGAGAGAGAGAGAGAGAGAGAGAGAGAGAGAGAGAGAGAGAGAGAGAGAGAGAGAGAGAGAAGCGGCAGGAGACGGGGTGAGGCTTGGGTGAGGAGGGGTAAGGGCGAATATTGACTCGCCGGTAAAGTGGGTATCGCACGCAAGGAGGCTCTGCTCTCTCCTGGGTGGAATGAAATAAAGAGAGGCCAGCAGGGGGTCCGCCGCTGCCGCCGCTCCCCGGAGTAACCTCCGCGCGCACACTGCTCCGATTATTTTCTCATCCCTCCCGTTCTTCTTACTTTCCTCGCGCTCGAGCGCCAAGTCGCGGCGGACCACACAGCCGCGCCGGACGTGCAGGCCGGGCCCGTCCGGCCGCTAATGCTGCATATAAATCTGTTTGGAGAGCGGTGCGGGGCCTGGGGCTGGCCGGGGCAGCGGCGACTAGCCCCTAGCCCCTAGCTCAGGACCGGTAGGCCTTCTCAGCCTGCAAGCAGGCCAGAGCCAGACATGGGTTTCCTGTCGCCTGGCACGGCCTGGCCCGCGGCCCGCGCGCCTCGTAAGACGGACGGTCGTAGCGTCAACCGAGTAGGCGGTCACTTCGAAAAATCACTGTACGGCACCAAAATAATCATTTATAACTGAACAAAATAAAAAAAAATCAAAATAAAATCAAGGGTGTTTCTTTGAATGTGTAATATAGTGTTGCGGTTTTGGCTACCCCGCCGCTGAAGCCCCGGCGAGTATGCAATCCCACAACAGTGTTACGCATTTAATGAAACACTTGGTGCGCGTGCGCGCATAACACATTAAACTCTTGTGGATTTTTTAACATTGGTTGCAGAATTGCCATAGTCATGCACATAGCACGGTGCATATGGATGTACAAAATTGAAAATTTAACACAGATCTGCATAAAATTTGTGCATAATTATGGTTGCACGTGGTCCTGAAGCCCTTACGCACGACCTAATGCATGAGGATTTTGTGTGAATAACTCTCTGCTCCTCGCTCCCCAGGGCATGCAGTGGGCTGAAGCATCAGCTCCGCACAGCGCTGCTCCCAATGCTGCCTCTTTCGGCCGGCAGCGTGTCTTACACACACTGCGGCAGATGGATTTGATGATTCATCTTTAATGATGTTGCCCTGCCCGGCCCGGCCAGGGCTGCCGATGCCCATACTGTTCAATGTATACGACGTGAACCGCTGCTGTGCTTCACCCCATCTTCCACATGACCCTGTGGGGCGGGGCGGGGCGGGGCGGGGCGGGGCGGGGCGGGGCGGGGCGGCCATCAGCCCCGGCCGGCAGAGCCGCTTTGTACGCCCCACCCATCTGTCCGAACTGTTTGGCCTCGTCCATGACAATGCCAGAAGATTGATTGACGCATCGGGCGCCTGGCGAGCCTGGCCTGGCTGGGGGCTGTGCCCCGGCGGGGCCTGTGCCGAGGGCGGTGCCTGCGGGTGCCTGTGTGCGCGGGTGGGGCGGGGTGGGGCGGGGCGGGGCGGTGTGGGGCGGGGTGGCGGCCCGAAACAATAGAGGCCCCGCGACACATGGAGCAGCGGAGCGGCGCCACGCCACGCGCACCCAGACATCCTCATTTCAGCCTGGTGACTAATTTTCTGCGGACGCTAAAAAAAAGAAAGAGGAAAAAAGAGATAGATCGGAATCACTTCTCTCCCCGACCCCACACTCCTCCTCTCCTTCTCACTCCGCGGTTCTCCCTCGTTATCTCCCCTCTCTTTCTCTCTCTCGCGTGAGTTATCGCACCGCCCACTTTGCTTTCGCTCTGCTCCACCCCGATAAAAGCCAGCCCCCACATGGAGCTGGCCCTGCGCGCTGAGCGCCCCCAGCTCCGGCAGTGCCTGTCTCCGGCGCCGCGGCGTAACTCGCATGCCATCATAGAAAAAAACAGAAAGAAAGACGTGAATTTTTTTCTTCGTTAATTTACTGCCGAGTTTGTGGGAACTACTGCACATTGTCAACGTTCCAGAAGAGCGCGGGCTAAACAATATTTTGTATCAAACAGGAAAAGCCGTGAAAGCAGTCCAGAACGAATTCCCCCCCCCCCCCCTCCCGGGCGAGGTCGTCCGTCGCACCATCTCCCAATCCCGGGTAGCTCTCGATCAAATCACACCGACGCACGCTGCAATAAAACGAACATAGAGGGATCAGTCGTCAGTCTCTTTCACATATTGACAGAACGTGCGTCGTCCGCCGACGGTGGAGCACCTTGAACCGAGGGGGGAATCACATCGAAAACTCATTGTACAACCCTCCTAAGAATCATTTAAAACAAAACAGAGATCAAGGAAATCAAAATAAAATCAAGAAGAAAAATCCGAAATATATTAAAGAACAAATGAGCTGAGAAAAAATAAAAAAAAGTCAGGAATAGGAGCGAAAAGATCAAAATTTATCAAAAGTGACAGAAAATTTCCATAATTTTTTTTTAAATAATAATGATTGTTCACATTTTGAATGAGCCGTGGGGCGGGGCTGCTGCTGCTGCTCGCGGTTCGCGCCCTGGACTCTCCCGGACCACCGCACCGTCTGGTCTGGCACCGCCGCCCTCCGCAACGGCGCCGTTTTCTCGTTCGTTCTGAGAGCGCGCGGCAGGGCGGGCCAGGGCCGGGCACGGGCAGGGCACAGGGCACGGCACGGCAGGACCAGGGCGGCTGGATTGGATGTGGCTCGGCCACGCAGCGCCTCGCAGCGCCAGAGCCACAGAGTGCCCCGCCCCGCCCCGCCCCACCCCGCCCCACCCCGCCCGACTCCGTCCCGCCACGCCCCGCCACCCCGTCCCGGCCGTCCTGTTTTTGTCCTTTGCTGGAATGCAACCACATAAACCCATTGCTGCAGTGCTTGCAGCCCGGCGCGCCCGGCGGCCCCGTTATGTGTTTGTGTACAACCCACTCCACCCTGCCTCTGTCCGCCCCGCCCCTCCCCACGTGGCTGCGCCCCACCCGCTCACCCCACATTGCCGCCCGACCCTCGCCCCTTGGCCCGAACCCACCCCGCCGGCCACGGCGGACCAGCAGCCCGCGAGAAAAAAAAAAGACGAGGAAAAAATTGGTGAAGACCTGCACACTTGATGGTCTTGCTGCGGCGAGGCCGGTCGGGTGAGGCCGTTGCGGCGAGGTGGGGACGAAGCTGGGCGGGGCGGGGCGGGGCGGGGCGGGGCGGGGCGGGGCGGGGCGGGGCGGGGCGGGGCGGGTGGGGCGAGGCTGGTCGGCTCCCCCCGCCTGCTGGCTGCGACAGCTCTTGTGATACGCCTCGAACGTGGAGAAACGACCTGCCGGGGGCCCATGGCAGGGCGGAGCTGGGCAGGGCGGGGCGGGGCGGGGTGAAGCGCCCAGGTTCTCGCACACCTTACCAGACTCTACATTTTTCTCTCCACCAGCAGCTCTCTCTCTCTCTCTCTCTCTCTCTCTCTCTCTCTCTCTCTCTCTCTCTCTCTCTCTCTCTCTCTCTCTCTCCCTCTCTCTCTCCCTCTCTCTCTCTCTCTCTCTCTCTCTCTCTCTCTCTCTCTCTCTCTCTCTCTCTCCACGCCTCTCCTACCTATCCATCCATCCATCCATCCATCCACCCCTTCCTCGATCAGGCCCCTTCCTCCCAACCCCTCCAGCACGCACCACCCACCGTCACCCCTCGTCGAGAGTGGTGCGAGAAAGGGAGACGGATGAAAACAGAGAAAGACAAAAAGGAGAAGTGTTAAAATATATTCAGCAGCAGTGGCACCAGCAGCAGTAGCTTCACCAGCAGCAGCGCGCAAGCTGTTCTGGCCCCCCTCCTTTTGTCCGCAAATAATAATATGAATGAATTGAATGAATGCATCGTGAGAGAATGAATGAATGAATAGAAGTAGGTGAGTGGGGCCGCATGACGCCGATGACGCTGGGGGCCGGAACGAGCGTGGCATGGGGGCGCTGCTGGTGCAAGGTCGCCGTGGCTGCTGGCTGCATCTAGGCCAGCAGGGCAGCAGGGCCTGGACGCCTGGACCCCCCGGCCCCCGTCCCGGCAGGGGGGACCAGCCGACTCCAATCAACGCGCAACCCTGAGTGCCAACAGTCCCTGCCCTGTTCTGCCCCTGCCCTGCCCCTGCCCTGCCCCTGCCCTGCCCCTGCCCTGCCCCTGCCCTGCCCCTACCCCCACCCCCGCCGGACGCTACGGTACACGCCGGTGAGCTCCTCCAGCCCTGCTCGGGCTCTGTGTGGTGGAAGTTCCTGCGGACGCAGCGATGCTCGGCCTCTTGGGCCTGCGAGGGGGAAACAACTCTGAATATTGGTGTAACCAATTTCGTGATTTTTTGTGAATTTTCCTAAGTTTTTATGATTTTCCCCCGAATTTTTCAGAGTAAATTTAGAATTTATCTAAATTTTGTTGATTTTTTTCCTTTTCCGAAGTACGAGGTGTTGAAAGAATTCAGAGTTGTTTCCCCTTCTCCCGCTCGGCACTGGCGAGGGGCATCGACGGCGTCGCGTCTCACTTATTAGACAACTTCTGCTTTCGGTGCTAACTTCCCTCTACTACTTCTGTTCCTGCTGCTGCTTCTCTGCGAGGGAGTTATCATTTAGGGAAGCCAGACGCTTTACTTTATTCTTCAGAAGTAAGACCGAGGGGAAGTATTAGTCCTGCGCACCGCAACCGGAAATCGACAGGTACAAGAAAGTTGGCGCGATTATCCGAAATGCTGGAGCCACCTCGCCCCGTTTCTCCTCCCGATTTCTACCTAGCGTGAAAATGGTGAGACTGAAATGTTTCACAGAGAGAACGGACAGTGTTGTAGAGATAGACTCCGACTCTGTTCGATGGGCAAAAGTCTTTTTTTTTATCCGTGCCTTAACGGATCGGGATGTGTTTGTAATACGGACAAATTGTCTTTGTATAACAAACAATTTTCATCCGTATTATAATGAGTTTGTCCATACCCTACGCTTGCACAAAATTCACTGTAACGTACGGCGAGTACATCTCCATCTGCGTAAGGAAATGCAGGTGTAAGGCTGGCGCACTTTTTAAGACGCGAATGGGGAAAAATTTCTTCGCACTGAGCGTGTCTCAAAGGGGGGCTGCGTGCGGGTGGGTGAGAGAGAGAGAGAGAGAGAGAGAGAGAGAGAGAGAGCACTGTGAGAAATCCTTGTACCGGTACGGGAAAATTTTCCATGAGAGGTCTTGTACAATTACGATTCATATTGTAAACTTTTTATAACTATGCGCATTAACTCAGAATCGATTGTTGAGCAAACAAAGTCGTAACGTGTAAAGTCGTACATGTACGAGATATGTTGTACATAGTGAATTACAAAATATTTTGTACATCTACGGAGATATTTTTCACAGTGAGAGAGAGAGAGAGAGAGAGAGAGAGAGAGAGAGAGAGAGAGAGAGAGAGAGAGAGAGAGAGAGAGAGTATGTAATCCGAGCGATAGAGCGCGCACACGCACACACGTCTCAGCCCAGCCCGTCTCTGAGGCAAGCAGATGAAGTGTAAAGGGAGGCGTTGTGCTAGACCGCCCCCCACCCTGCACCCTTTCCCTCTTTAGGTCCGTGGAACGGCAGTCTATACTGACACGCTCGAAAATTTTCTATCCTTCTTTTACTGAATCGGAAGAGGTTTGGGGTTCGTTATTGTCGGACTGCCTCGTTTTTAAATTTCGAACTATTCGATATCGTATCAGTCGAATTCGGTCGAATTAGAATCTGGTCAATGTTATTCAATATCAAACAAGTCGTAGAACCAGAGCCATACTATTTCGTTCGCTCGTACTTATCAGCACCCATTCTTCAAGTAATCTTTATGACGTATGCTAACGAGCTGTGTACTTCAGTGAATTATTTTCCGGAAGTCTCCTCCCCCAAGAACTGGCGTTTCAAGAACGAAAGGAAAGTAGTTCTCCGTCGATCGCATTAGTGATAATATGAAAATATCCGAAGCCGCGGTGATTGGTTTTCGGCCTGACTGCTCAAAACGCAAGCAGGAAACAGAGCCGGGAATCCGCTCCCGTTCGGGTCCCGTCTCGAGCCCGACCCACCGCGCGCAGGTGTGCGAGAGAGAGGGGACGATAGTGCCGAAGAAGCCTAGCGATGCCCCGACTTTTGCCGAATGGACCCGAAAGAATGGGTCCCGTTTGCAGTTCCGGGTTCCGTCCGGTGTGGCGAGCTGGGCTCACACCAACACACACACACGCCCAGAAACGCACGCACACTCACACACACAAGCTAATCGTCAAGAGCCGCCAGCCGTTGCGCTGCCGCCCGCCTGTCGCTGGGCCGGGCTATGGCTCTCTCACTCAGACTCATGCAAACGGGACCCATTCGCTAGTGCGGGTCCCGCCGAGTGGGAGGCTGCGAGACAGTGCGAGCTCGGACGGGACGGGACGGGACGGGAGAGAGAGCCGAGCGGGACGGACCGGGCAGCGTTCGGGAGCCGATGCCCGGCTCTGGCAGGAAAGGAGAAAGCCCGAAAGAAAAAGAAAAAAAAAACACCGCTCAGCACGATGAGGAAACAGTCTGCTCTGTGCTGGACTGAAAAAATATCGACTCAATTATAGAGCCTCCGGTAGTATTAGTTGCCGAAAGGACGGGTTTTGCGCACGATACCTCCCTCGCTACAATCACTAATTATATTCCCCCTCCCCCAAAAAACAACAACAAGAAAAACAACAACAACAACAACAACAACAACAACAACAACAACAACAACAACAACAACAACAAACGAAGACAAAGAGAATATTAGGCGCTCCGAACGATCCTCCCCTCTCGCGAATTACCGGGAGGGAATGCGGTGCAGCGGGTGAGATACGCGGGGAAGGCCACTGCATACGAATCACCACCAGCAGCCCAAGTCCACAACTTGCGCGGCGCGGCGCCCCCAAGGACACGGGCAGGACGCGCAATCCCGATCGCCTCTCTCTCTCTCTCTCTCTCTCTCTCTCTCTCTCTCTCTCTCTCTCTCTCTCTCCACCCACTCCCCTCCCCTCCCTTATCCCTCTCCGTCTCCAGCGCCCCTCACACCCCCGTAATATGATTCCGGAGCGTGGCGCGCGGGTGCGGGGCGGGGCGGGGCGAGGGGCCGACCCCGACGCGGCCCAGGCTCTCGACAGTCTTTATCAGTTCCCTGACAACACCTCCACTTCACCCGCGTCGATCCCCATTGAATTTAGAACGGTCATTACGGGACACGCTGCTCCGCTGTTTTATCCTTACCTACCTACCTAGCCCAGCCCTATCCGCGGGCCGGCTTTGCCCTTCGTGCCCTATACCCCGCAGCGGAGCGCATCTCTCCCCCGCGCCCCCTCTCTCTCTCTCTCTCACACGCTTCCACTCTCCTTAGCACTAGCCCTATCCTCTAACCTCCGTCTCCCTCCCTCCCTGCCCTCTGCTGCTGCTCCTTCGTTTTGCCATCATTTCGGCTGCCTGCCAATATTGAAATCTAAAATTGGCTCCTTTATGCAGCAGTGATGGCCCCGACACCTTCTGCTGCCACCCCCTCCTCCTCCTTCATCCCCACTGCTCGGCCCGCCTCCCCGCGCCGCCCCCGCGCCGCCCCCGCGCCGCCTTGCAAGAAGGGCCCCTCCACGCCAATCCGCTCTCACTCAACTCAAGACGTGGACGTGCCATCTCTCTTGAGAAATACATAATTTCCTCCGGGACAGCGATTATATCAATTCTTCTCCCCCCAGCCGGGAGCGGCGGCGGCGGTGGCGCGTACCGGACGAGGCGCGGTACTAAGCTGTCGAGAGTGGCTGTCAGTTTTGATTTCTGAAAGGTTGATTCTTTCTTCTCACCGTCTCTTCCCTCTCACTCAACCCGTCTCCTGGCGGGTATCACAATGCCTGCGCGGGGTGGGGAGCGGGGGACCGCGGTCCGTTTTCCCTCCCTTATGGGAGAGGATACCTTTCCATATTTTATTAGAGCGAGAATATTTAACCTCACTTTCGTCTAGCGGGATTTTATTTTCAGCCTCGCTCTTTTTGAGTGAGGAATTTTTAGCCACACTTTTATTTTGAGCACGAATTACGAAAATACAGATTACGAAAATCGAGGGGCCGACCACTCAGAATTTTGGTGTACATGGAATATCTGGAATATTTGAAGGATTTCTGGAATATTTTGGGAATATCTGAAATATGTTGGGAATATCTGGAATATTTTTAGATTATCTGGAATATCTGGAATATTTTGGGAATATCTGGAATATTTGTGGAATATTTGGCTACTTTTTTTGTGGAATATCTGGAATATTTCTGGAATATCTGGAATATTTTGGAATATTTTTGGAATATTTTTGGAATATTTTTCAGTGTGTACATGGAACATCTAAGTGGTTGACCCCTCGACGAAAATCTTTCTCAAATAGAGACAGGCAAATTATTATGACTCTCCTGAGAGTAATAAAACTGCCCTGAAATTCTGGCCCGTACATGAGCGAGAACAACGACTAGTAGATTTTCAGTGACCCTCGAGCGACTCGTCTGTTGCTGGACGACATGTAAGGGTGCCACAGCGGGCGCAGGACGCGGACGCGGGGGTCGCCGCGCCGTACAGGGTAAGTAGGTCGGCAGCCTTCACGCCGCGGACCTGCAGCCACAGCCACTCCAGTAAGGAGTGCTCTGTGGGGCAGCGAGAGGAAGACTTGCTGCGATGTTCCCTGCGAGGACCGTCAAGGGCCGGCCGAAAGCAGGGAAGCGGCGGGCGGGGCGGGGCGGGGCGGGGCGGGGCGGGGCGGGGCGGGGGGGGCGGGGCGGGGCGGGGCGGGGCGGGGTGGAGGATGGTCGAGGCACTCGGGAAGGTAGGTAAGGCCTCCCTCTGCTTCCCGGTCCACTCTCCCGCCGCAGAGGCACCACCGGGCAGCACCTGCCTGCATCCTCACCTGCCCACGCCCCGCCCGCCCCGCCCCGCCCGCCCCGCCCCGCCCCGCCCGCCCCGCCCCGCCCGCCCCGCCCGCCCCGCCCGCCCCGCCCGCCTTGCCGTGCTCAGTGGCACAGGCGCACAAGCACGGCCAGCCACCCGGGTGGGTTGGCGCGGAAGGTCGAGACCGGGGCGGGGCGGGGCGGGGCGGGGCGGGGCGGGGCGGGGCGGGGCGGGTGAAACAAGGGGCTGCTCTGCTCGCTCCTTGCTGCGCGACGCGCGGCTCTTTCTCCTCCTTGGAGCTGTCCCTCTCTCTGTCGAGAGTAAAGTGGGTCCCTTAGAAAGGCGCCGCGGGAATCCGTCTGTCGGGGCGGGGACCATGGTCGCCTCGCCTGGCCCCGCGCCCCGCGCCCCGCGCCGCTGCCCTCCTCCGCGTAGTCAGCTTTACCTACCCTGTCAGTTCTCCACGCCCCGCCCCGCCCCGCCCCGCCCCGCCCCGCCCCGACTCCTCGCTCGCCCTCGCCTAGTCTCTCCCTGCTGCTGCTGCTGCTACTGTCATAATTTTCGAATTACCGCTGCTGCGCGCGCTCGGCCCGGACCCAGCCCCCGCGCCTGCCGAAGACCCCCTGCTCGGCTTGGTGCGGCGTGGCGCCCCCCCATCCCCCTCCCCGCGCCCCCTCCCTTCTATTACGGTTCGCCCTTTCCGTACAGGCGCTGTTGGCCTACATTACTTCGCATTACAGCAGTAGCGCCTCTCTCCTGCCCGCGCCGCGTCCGAGCTGAGGAGGAGCGGCATACTAAGTAAACCTGGCCCCGCCCCGCCCCGCCCCGCCCCGCCCCGCCTCGCCTAGCGCCCGCACCGCGCCCCTGAGTGTATAAGCCCGACACGACACAAAGATGGTGTCTGCCGACATTTGTTTGGACGTTATTATCAGCCTTGTTCAAGTCCCGGCCGGGCCGCCTCGCTCCGCCGGGGGACTTTACGAGACGCTCCGCAGCGCCTCCGTCTACCTCGTCCTCCACCTCACCTTGATCACGCCAAGTCACCCCTCCGCCTGCCTGCCCAGGCACGCGGCGCGCAGCGGTCGGTCCGTCTGGTTTTCTTTGTCGGACTCTTTCTGTCCGGCAGACACGCCGCGCCGCCCTCCTCCATCCAACGCAGGCTTAGCTCTCTTCTTCATCTCGCTGAAATTAAGTTGCGTTAGTGACCTCATTTGTAGCAAGGAGGTGGGGTGGGGCGGCGAGGTGCTACGCGGGTCCCGGTAACGAGGCGGGTAGGCTAAATGCGCGTGGGGATGAGGCGCGGGGGCGAGCCGTATAGTCGAGGTGCGAGAAAAAGCAGAGGGAAGAAGGAGCGATGGGGGAGGGGAAGAGCGGGAGGGAAGACCGAGGCCCCCGAGATGAGTAGTGGTCTCACAGATGAGCGCTCTCTTCCATGTATACATTACGGGGAGACATAGATAAGAGAGAGCGAGCTAGAGAGAGAGAGGGGGTGGGGGAGGGGGCGTCTTTCCCTCTCTCCCTCTGAGCTCTTTTCCACTCCCTCCACCCCACCCCCCACCCCCCCTCTCCCAGGTCACACTTTAAGGCCTCGAATGGAAGGAGGAAGGGCGGGAGGGAAGGGCGAGGAGGCGACATGGCGTGGCAGAGTGGTTCATTGCGCGAAAGTTGAGGCGGAGCGGCTCGTGAGGGGGAGGGAGAGAGAGAGAGAGAGAGAGAGAGAGAGAGAGAGAGAGAGAGAGAGAGAGAGAGAGAGAGAGAGAGAGAGAGAGAGAGAGAGAGAGAGAGAGACAGAGAGAGAGAAGTGTTCTGTTTTTGTTCCAGCATTGCTGATAAACACTGAACACTGGGGCGGAGGGGGCACTCCTCCCTGGCGAAGCAGCTGCGGGGCTCTTTGATTTCTCGTGATCGCATGATAGGATCTGCTACTGCAGGAAATTCGAGGAAATTCCAGTCAAATATATTAAACACAAACACATTACATGAAGAATTCCCCTGGATACCACAAGCGTGCTGAGTGTGTGTGTGTGTGTGTGTGTGTGTGTGTGTGTGAACGCGGTGCACCTGCTGTGACATTGTAGAGTCATGGCCTCCAGAACTCTCTCCTTTTCATTTCCTACCCCCACCCGCACCTCGCTCCCGCCCCGCCTCAAAGAATGGCTCCCACACTGCTGTGTGTTGATGGAAGTGTCCGGGACCCGCCCGTGACGGCGCGGGTCGCAGTACATGCTAGCTACCGTTTTCCGTCTCTGTCATTTTCCATACGACGCCCTCTTGTGCGAGCGAGACGCAGATACAGAACCCCTGCTGGAACTTCAGGAAGGCGAGAGAGATCAGGCCGTATGCAAGGATGTGCGCTGTGCGCTGCGGCACGCGGCACCTAACTAACATTGGCGTGGACCGTCTGCCGTGCGCACCGAGAGCATCGGTGCCGAGGAGGATCACTCAAACGAAATGTGTACAATGACTTTTTGACTTTTGATTATTTTTGATTTTTTTGAATTTTGATTTTGATTTTTCTTATAATTTTTCAAGAAAATTAAAGAAATTGTCCGTAACTTTTACAAAAAAATTTGTTTTGTTTCTCGTTATGTTTCCGTTTTTCTGGTTTTTCTCAGTTTTTGCGTCATTTGTTCTCGATTTTTCGGAATTTTTTTTTGTTACTTTCCTTTTGATTTTTTTTAAATATTTTTAAATTATTATTTTTGGGTCTGTACAATGATTTTTCGAAGTGAAGCCCCCCTTGATTGGTGCTAACATGACATCCGAAAATGTGCGACCGACGGGTCGTGCGGCTGGTGCTACTGCACTTGAGCGAGCGGCAGCTCAGTGGGTAAAGTAGCCGCTCATGAAGGCTAGAGTAATAAGTTCGAATCCAGCCGGAGCCCCACAATGTTTCCAAAAGTTACAACGGCCGTCTACGTTGTTGGCACCTCTGATCTGAGTTGGATGCACTGACGCCGCATTTCATAGCTCGCTGAGATATCCCATCCCCACCCATCCCCCTTTGGTTTAGTTTGGATACGGTCGCGCGGCCACTGAGTCGCCAGGTCTGGGCCAGGAGGCCGCCCCGCCCCGCCCCGCCCCGCCCCGCCCCGCCCCGCCCTGCCCCGCCCCGTGCCCGAGGAGCTGCAGCCCAGCGCGGCCGCCGGGCCGGGCCGGGCCGGGCGACGCTCCGCTCCGCTCCTCGCTAGCCAGCCAGGCAGCCAGCCACAGCCAGTCGCTGTGTTGACCCGGTGCCGAGAGGGTGGTGGCGTGGCTCGCAGACCCACGCAAGCCGAGACGAGCCGAGCCGAGCCGAGCGTCCCGCGCGCCGTGCAGCAGCGCATCGCCGCGCCGCGCCAGCACCGAGTTCCGCGAGTCGAGTCGAGTCGAACGCGCGCACGCCTCACGCGGCGCCGAGCCGCAGTGTCCCGCCCGTCCTAGGGATGGTATATTCGAACTCGAATATCGAATATATTCGAATAATCGACTTCGAATAGTCGACTATTCGTATTCGAACCTGATTCTAACAAATACATCGAATATTCGAATAATGCCGTCGAATATTCGAAAAAACGTCTTTTATTGGACTGGGAATAGAAAATGTCAGAGAACAGCGGCGGCGGGAGCTGAACAGAGCGGGGAGCAGCGAGCGACTGGTGGCGAGGCCTAGCCGAGCCGAGCCAAGCCGCTGCTAAAGTCAATAGTTTAAGTCACAAACTAGTCTTTGCTTTAAATTCAACTGTTGAATCAAAGTCAATTGTTAATTCCACAAACTAGTGTTTAGTTTATCCTTGATTCAAAGTCAAAAAGTACTCAAGTCACAAACTAGTCTTAAGTTTATTTTTGACATAAAGTCAAAAACTTTTCTTTTGCTTAAAAATACTCTACCTGTTTTGACACACAGATTTTTTTTAGTAAACCATAATGAAGTCATAAATCTCTCATTTAAAGTTCCCGCGGTAATCACTCAGTTCCACCACACACGGTTAAGTTTTGTCGAAAATCTATGAGTTTTAATTATTTTAGCATTCTGGGTTCGAAAAACTGCGTATTTTCATTGTATCAGCATATTCGGTCGAATATTCGAATGTATTCGAATATTTGGATCGAATATCGAAGTCTATTCGAATACCAAATTTTCGAGGAGTCGAATATCGAATATTCGAATAGTCGTTTCGAATAACCATCCCTAGCCCGTCCCGCCCCACTCGCCGGCGCGCGCGCGTGTTTGTTTGTGTGTGTGTGTGTGAGTGTGTATGTGTGTGAGCGTGTGTGTTCGTGTATGTGATGTCGTAGCAGGGTACATTGCCGTCGTGTCAGTGCGTGAGTGAAAACCCCTTCCACTCCCGCGCAGCGCGCCTTTTTGTTGTGTGTGTGAGTGAGACAGTGGGGCCTCAGGGCCTCTGCCTCTTCCCGCGCGCCTCCTGAGGCGACAGGATTACTGCGGCGAGCACGTGGACTTCCGGTCCGAGCAGAACTTGAGGGACTTGAGGTAAGTGAATGTCCGAGGTGTCAGCGTGCCGCTGGTAGGTCAAGAGCCTCGGGTGTCAACCACCGCGGGCTTTGCCACCAGCAGAGCGGTCAGGGGTGCGTCCCAATTCTCCTTTTGAGTCGGTCGGTCCAGGTCGGTCGGTCGGTGCGAGAGAGACAGTATATTTACGATTCAAATGGCTACTATCTCTCTCGCACCGACCGACCGACCCAGACCCGACCGACAAAAAGGAGAATTGGGACGGAGACCAGGTAGATCGTTCGTCCTGAGTTGAGCGCCCGCCGCCACCCGCGGCATCGCGGGCGGGTGGCATTCCCTGTTGTGGGTTAGCGGGCGGGGCGTCGGTTACTGGCCCCTAATCGGGGAGTTTGGTCATTCCCTCTTGGCGGATGAGGCGCCAGGTAGCGGGTGTTGTAGGCAGTTGGGCTGTGAAGCGGAAGAAGGGGATAAGTCCAAAACCCATACTTTTCAGGAAATCAAAAAAAACTATTCACAATTAATTTTTTAACAATGTTATGATGTAAATGGGATGTGCTTTCATGTGGGATGTTGATGTTACTGCCACTTTGAAGTTTTTCAATATCATGCTCTGTTACTGAGATTTAAGACTTGACTCCTTCTGCCAACATAAACTTATGGACATTAGTCAACTTAACTCTTTTGACGGGTTAAGAATTTGGAGTCAAGTCATTGGAAAATTGGCAAAAAGAGTTAAGTCGACCTAACTCTAAATGCATTAGTTGAATAAGGAGATAAGTCATATTAATTATTTTAAACTTTATCATAATATGGGACTCCGGAAGTTTTCCAGAAATTAAAACCATAAAAAAACTCCTTCCGTCAACTTGTAATCTCAGTGGTTATGGACCAGCCTGGCCCGGTCGTGACGTCCCCCTTTTTTTTCATTCATAAAACAGGGAAATTTTTCACGAAAAATGCAGTTCTGTTAAGATTCAAGATTGTAAATTTACAACTTCCTGTCGACTTGGAACCGAATATCGAGCAAGAGTATGGGAGGTTGGAAATGTACAACATATTTTCTAAAATACATATCACTAAATTTATCGTACATTCGTGCATCTACAAACATATTTGTCGCAGTACTGGAAAAGGCTGTGTGCATATTTTCTACCCACCTCACCTTGCACCACTACTGGCGCTCTTTCCTGGAACGCGTGTTATTCGTCGTTTGATAAAAGGGAATTCTCGACTGAATGCTGCAGTGCTGCGCACGTCTTCTCTTCCAAATGACTTAATTCTCCCATATCACCATTCAAAAACTCGAATAACCTCGAGCCGCCTGCTGCAGCGTGACCATTACCCCGCGCCCGTGTCCGTGACATAATTTATCATTTCTCATACATTTTTTTTTCCAAAAAAAAGAAAAAAAAAAAGCCAGTGTTGGAAAGATGGTTATTATTTGTTATGAGCTCAAAAGCACGATCGGACGCACGGGCGGCGCTGCGCTCGTGTGTAAGTACGGTTATCTTCTTAATGGCCGCACCATTAAGTAATTGAAAATTACCTTTTCGGAACAAGAAGTGCGGAGCGGCGCGGCGGAGCTCTGCCGCCAAGTTGTGATTCTTAGGGTGGGGGGGAGGCTGGGGCCGGGAGGGAAGGCCGGGCTGGGCGAGGCCAGGAGGGGCGGGGCGGGGCAGGGGCTCTCGATTCCGGCCGGAGGATTAGAGACGCGGCGTGGCGTGGCGTGGCGGTCAAACTTTCCCCGGTCGCACACCAACTTACACCCACTGGAACATTAATAACCACACAGTCGAGTCGAACGTCGCGCTACCGCAGACACCACAGCGCGCCATCTCCCCGTCGCCTGGTTTCTTCTGTCTGCGGCTGGCGTCCTCCGTCGAATAATTTCTAGATTCATACTAAAATAATAATGATGATAATGATAAATAATAATAATAATAATAATAATAATAATAACAATAATGATGATGATGATGATCTGCTGAACTAGCCAAGGCAGTGGTGCCGGCTCCGGCTCCTAGACCCGCCTGAAGGTAGGCAATTTAAGCTACAAACCCTATGTAGGCAACTTATTTCGATACATTGCCCCTAATTACGTGCCTGTGGTGTAATTCTTTGTATCTCGCGTCTCTGTTCTCCCGGGCCGGGACTGTAGTCGCGGGTCGCGGGTTTTGTGCGATGGTTTAGCCCCCGCCTTTGCCGCTCCCCGTGTGGCGGGACAGGGATCTGGGTCACCGATCCTCTCTATGCTTGCGAAAATGTAATCCGGCCTTTCTTTTCTTCGCCTCTTTCGGTGCTGCTCCCCTGCCGTCCCGTCATGCACGATGAGCTTTTCCCCGCGGATTTGCAGGAATCAATGCCGGCTCTTTGGGGAGCCGAGCAGAGCTGGTGCGGGCCGCGCCACGCCGCGCCGGGCCGGGCCCGGGTGGGTTTGGTTCGAGGTCGGGTCGGAGAAAGACGGCACCTCCAACCCGCCGCACCCGCCCCGCCGCGCCCTGCCCCGCCCCGCCCTGCCCCGCCCCGCCCCGCCCTGCCCCGCCCCGCCCCGCCCCGCCCCGCCCCGCCCCGCCCCGCCCCGCCCCGCCCCGCCCCGCCCCGCCCCGCCCCGCCCCGCCCCGCCCCGCCCCGCCGCAGCCACGCCCCATGACACCTGCCAAACAGATGACACATCGCTCGGTATAGCGCGCCGACGCATAATCAATATCGCGGATCCGAATATGCAAAATCCCTGCTAGGGGAGGGAAGGATTCGTTGTCTGTTTGTTAGCCGCATTTCTGTTGTTGTCAGCCGCCCGTTTTCAGCAAGTTTTCCGATCGAATTGGCTTTGCGTTTCCGATTGGCTCTGAGGGATAAGTTTTACTCAACCCTTCATCGTTTAACGTTCATGAAGAAACTCTGTCCCCTTCTCCCCTATTCGGTACAGGGGAGCAGGGAACCTAGCGACGAGGGAGGAACAGCTCTGAATTTTGGTGTACATAATTTGAATTTTTGTAAATTTTTATTATTTTTATTTTTAATTTTACACAAACTTAAGTAAAATGTCGTAAACTTTTCTAAATTTTCTGAATTTTTCTAAACTTTTCTGAGTATTTTTAAATTTTTATGAATTACGGAGTTTACGAAATGTCCGAGTTGTTTCCCCCCGCCTGGCGCCGCCGATTGCCCTATGCCTTTCTATGACGCCCGCACAGCTGCCCGCGCCCCCCCGAGGCGCTCCTCTCCTCCGGCAGCGAGGTGGAATATCGGCTCCCGGCCGACATTGTTGCACTTCTTAAATCAGGACTAAACGGGCCTCTGTCATCTGGCTGTGACAGCCATGGCGCCTGGGCAAAAAAGCAAACTTGGGCGCCAGTCAGGGGGGAGGGGGGGGGGGGGTTGAGGTGGCTGCTGGGCGTCACTTATGCAGGAGTTGGGTGTGGGGATGAGGTGAACGAGAGAGAGGTAGGGGGGTGGGGGGCACCGGCGACTTAGTCTGCTGCAGCGGGTAGGGGAGGGGGTTTGCAGGCAGCGGGGCGGAGACTGGGGCATCAATCGTAATGTCATAACGTGCAACATTTCCCCGGGGGTCTCGCGCCTCGCCCCCCCCCCCCCCTCTTTTCCCTCGCTCGACGCGCTGCATGACAGGCCAGATAAAACGATTTCAATCGCATCCGGAGATGGGGGAGGGTCGCGGGTCGCGAGGGTGGCTAGCAAGCGGACTTGCCAGGTCCACGTAAAGAACGTAAAGAGGTGTCGGCGTGGCGGCCGGGGGGTGTGGGTGGGGGAACCCCGAAGGTCCTTCATTATAAATTCAAGCGTACAACAATTTTGCTGATTTTGTTTTAGTTTTTTTTTTCTTTCTTGGTTAAAAAAAAGTCTGATTTTGTATTGGGGTGTACACTTATTTTTTTTTGAGTAAAGGACCCCTCACCCCTTCCCCTCAACCCTACCACCACCTACGGCCGGGCAACAGGAGACTGGAATGGAGTCGGCCGGGCGGGCAGGCGCGGTTACTTGGGAATCATTGCTCCCGCGGGGGGCCGGCGCAAGGTATCGAACCCGTGACCTTCCCCTTGGTAGTTAATAAAGGTTTGTTGTAGCTGGCCGCCCCGCTCGCGGCCCGCAGCCTCCACCACCTCTTCCCCGCACGCCCTGCGCACCTGACCGCCACAGCCTGCTGCTTCGGGAGGAGGAGAAGAAGTAGGTCAGGCAGGTTGCGGCCGCGAGCGGGTGTGGCCGGGCCGAGTCGGGCGGGGCTGTACCGGGCGGAGAGTGGTGCAGGACGGCGGGGGCCGAGAGATTGCACTATCAACGTGGCTATTAGGCTTTTTTTTAATGCACATTCATAATGGAAGCGCGGGGGGCAGGGATTACAAGGGGCAAATCGTCCGAAAGGCAAGCAAAGCCGTTGGCATCGCCATCCATTACTTCAACGAATGGAATCCTATTGAGGTTCGTTTTCCTGAAAACCGCGCGCTTCTGCAGTGTTATGGAAACGCGGCGATCGGCGCAGTCCGGCTGGTCGAGGGCGTTGAGGGGTAGGGGGTGGGGGGGGGGGGACGACTCAATGCTATTGTCGACGCCGGTCTCTTCTGGACACGTAGAAGCGCACCGCCGCTCTGCCCCTGCTCCGTTGCGGAGCGGCGAGAAGGATTTAAATATTAAAATGCAAGCTCGTTCAGAGAGTGGAAGAAAATTATTTTTGCGAAGAAATAGAATCGAAGCATTCACACCGCGTGGAGGGAGGTGTGCGAAAGTATCTCTCCCGGCGCGCGTCCGCTATTTGGACGCGTGTCGTTTATTTGCAGCGGATGTGAGGATTTCCATCATCTTTCTCTTCTCCATCTCTCTCTCTCCTCACCCGCGCAAACAAAGTTGAAAAATATACACAGCAGAATGCCATGAATTTTTCAAGTGACTGATGTCAGCGAAGCCTGCTGAGTCCGCGCCGGCGCGTCTGTTACTTCATCGTTCTTCGCCGACCAACTTGGTGAATATTCTCGGCCTTTATTCATCGAATCGGCCGCAAAGTAAGTGAAAACCATAATGGGATGGCGCTTTTGATTAAGCGCTGGTTCCCCCCCCCCCCACTCCCCACTCCCCCGCGTGGTGGAGGCATTGTCATGCCGTTTCTTTTGACGACCTAGCAGCAGCGGAGGGGCCGCGACTAAAGGACAAGATAAAGGGGAAAAGAATGCGATTGACAAATTCGCTTCCATTGATCCTGACGGCGGTGGCGGTCTCGCGGGCATACACGGCAGGAAAGGGGGCGCACTGGAGGGGAAATCGGGGGAGGGGAGTGGAGTCTGCCTGTGGCGGAGCGGGACTCTGGGACCGGCTGGTGGCGGGTCTGGGAGGGGCTCGTCAGCGTCTGGGGCGCCATGCCACTCCGCCCCCGCCCCGCCCTACCCCTCCCCACCTCGCCCCACCCCTCCCCAGCCCACCCCGCCCCGCCCTGTCTTTCCCCGTCACTCTCCGATACTGCGGAGGCTCCGCGGTCGGGAGTGACCGTACCGTGGTGCTACGTGAGGGCTGGGGGTGGGGTCCAGTCCAAGCTGGTTGTGCCGGTGCCCGGCCCGGCCCGCCCTCTCTCCCGGACTGAAACGCCCTGGCAAGCCAGCTCCGCGATGGGGCGGGGTGGTGCACTTCCCGGGGGGATGCAGATGAAACAGACCAAGTTATGCTGCGTCTCACTCAAGGCGCGGAAATACAGTCGTCCGCGCGCAAATGGCACGCTGCGACGCAGGTTACGAGGGAAAGGTATACAACGATGCTCTTAAGAGGGCTGCGAGTAAATATAGTAGAGGCGGGGACGAGGTGGTACGTGCTCACCAAAGGAAACACACGAGTGGTGCGGAGCCGGGCGGGAGACACGCTTGGACAGACGGGTGTTTCGGGAAACGTATGCGGGTTTGCCCACCCGTGCCAGCGTACCAGCCGTAAGACGGCGTGGCTCTTCTAGTAGGCAGACCCGCAACACTGCGACTTGTTTTCCGGAACACCCGGCTTGGGGATGCTAGCTGGCAGGATCGATAAATTATCTCTCGGAATGGTGAGAGTGTTCTGTTGGTTGTGGCGCGCTCACTTCAGCCGATGTGTTTTTTCCCCCTTTTCTGCCTTTATCCCAGCGCGTCAGCAAAAAGACCTCTCTCTTTCTCTCTCTCTGTCACGCGGAGAGTAGACGAAATGGGGGCGAGAAAAGAGAGGTTAAAAGGAAATGAAAGAGAGGGAGGGAGGTAGAGAGACAGAGAGAGAGATAGAGAGAGAGAGAAAGCGAGCGAGGATGAGAGAAGGATGTGTATGGCATCAAGAATTTGTTTCTCCACTTGGGCGTAAGTGCTGGTGATGATCTTGTTTGCATCGCTTTCCCGCCGCGAGCCTCGCCCAATTGTGAGAGCGAGGTTAGTTATTCCGTTTCGCGCGGTGCGTGGCGGGGCGGGGCGTGCGGGGCGGTGCGTGGCGCGGCGCCAGCGCGAAAAGAAAGTAGGAGACGAGGGCGGAACCGGAAGTCTCTGACAAGTATACATGAAACACGCGATTTATTTAGTTGGTGGCTAAAGCGACTAAAGTGATTATCGAGGGGCTGCGGCTGCGGTCGGTGTAGCTGTCAGCTCGAAGGGAGAGGGGGGACGACTCTGAAATTTTGTGTACAAATTTTGAAAAATTGTGTAAATTTTCGGGAATTTTTGATATTTTTCTGAATTTTTCTGAAATTTTTAAAATTGAATTGTCATTGAATTTTTCTGAATTTTCGATTGAATTTTACCAAAATTTTTGTAATTTTTTTCTGAATTTCGAGGTGTTCAATACTGTCAGATTTGTTCCCCCCTCGTGTCAGTTCGTCTTGTGAGATGACTAGCGTGTTCCTCAGGTTGATTTTTAGGTTATACCGAACGTCAGCTAGGAGCAGGAGCGGTGAGCGGCGGGCCAACACACACACAACACACACTCGGCGGGGTGGTGGAACAGCCTGGCCTGCACTGCCCGACCTGTCCACACTCCGGCGTCCCCTGGGGCTGTGCCCTGATTGGGCATGCAGTAGTCGTTTTTGTTCCAATCATCGACTTCCCGTCTCTCTCTCTCCCTCTCTCTCCATCCCCAGGGCGCGCCCGTGTGAGAGGACTAATCACACCTCACCGACACACACCTGTCAGGGCCTTTCCATGCACAATAAATGTTTTGTCCTCAAATATTCCTTCTTCCCGCGACGGGGCGCTTTAGTTATGAGAAAAGCTACTCACAGGTGGACGTGCATTTTCCATTTCCGTCAGTCAGGGGCTCACGACGTTGCGAGGAATATTTTAAAGCACTTTTAGCTATGAGAGGGTCCGCAGCAGGCAAGCCCCGACCGGAACCGGATCCACTCTGCGGACCTGCAGAACGAAATAAAGCGTTCGCTGTGAAAAATTCTCGTAGGTTTACGGTAAAATTTTCTACGAAGTGGAGTTGTAAAATTACGATCACTTATCGTAAAATTACAAGCAGAACCTATCGACTTGAAATTCAATTACAAGCAAGAATGGGCTGTCGTAAATTTACAACATTTTTCGTAAGTTGTAATTTACAAAATAAATCGTAAATCTACGAACATATTTTTCACAGTGTTAGCGCGGCTTCGAAAAGGGATTTTATTGTTACCCGCACAGAGCCTCACTACTTTTCGTGTGAGGATGAACAATGCTCCTGGATTCCCTAATTGTCGAAGCCCTCATAATCATCCGGAAGGGAGGCGCGGCGGCTCTGTGTGGCTTGGCGCTGCGCAGTGGAGGCGATACTTGGCCTTGGGGGGTAGCAGGTGCTTTGTCGGCGCATTGAAGCGCCCCGGGGCCTTGATGAGGGCGAACGGCAGCAGCGGCGGCTGCGGAGGCAGACGTGATTCAGGCGGGATTCAAAGAGGCGGCCCTACTCCTACTCCTCCTATCCAAGCCCCGACCCGCCCTTCGTGCAGCGGCAGTCAACCCTCTTCATCACATACGCTCCTCAACACTCCTAAAAAAATCCGTAGCTCGCGGTATGGCTACGGAACACGTCGTAAGTGGAGTGGCACGTGGCTCGTACCTGAAAACCCGTTAATGAAAATTACGAAAGAAAAAAAAATATTTGTGTGGACGGGTCTTTACTTCGAAAGCACGGTAAGGTTCCTAAATTGGTCGATGTGGTCTCACATAGTTAGGTTGCCAGTGCACTTGAGCAGACCCACTCCGCCCTCCTCCAGCTTGCTGACTGGCTACAAATAGAGACAAATACTCGGGAAAAAGAATCTAGTTCCTTTTGATCACGGCGTTTTAAGCATAATAATCACGTGCCTTTGTGATTGCTTTCACAAAAAGCTCACAAAAACTCATTTTCCAACACAGGCTACGTTTTTTTTTACTATTTTACCATCCGCCTTTTGCATGTTTGTGAGGTGCAATATTAAAAACATACTAATTCGACTTATAGAAAGCTAACTCCTTTTCATCATTTTCACACATAAATATAACCAACGGTAACCGGCTGATGCTTATGCGTGCTCTCTCTTTTCTCAAAAGAGGAAGTGAGCAAGTGTTTTGAAAATATGAGCGACCCATGGCTCCTTCTGTCCATGTATGTCTTCCTCCTTTACCTCCCCCTCCTCTCTCTCTCCCTCTCGTTTCCCAGAAGTCCGGTGGCACTGAGCTCTTCCAAGGAACGGGTTAAGGTAACAAAACAAGCGGCTCGCCGCCCGACAAACACAGTGTACTTCTTGCTGCATCTATCGGGTCCCAACCGGGTGGGGCGAACCGACTGGCGAACGACCAGCTGTCGAAGAGGCGAGTCCAGCTTTCGGGTTTTGTCCAACTTTTTGAACGTTGTTGTACGCTCCTCAGACCAGACCCACCCTCTCCCGACTGGTTGGCCCCACGGGCTCTTGAATAATTGCTTCCCGGAGGGCTTGTTGACGACGGGTAAAGCAGGAACCCCGCGGGGATCTTAAGGCTACACTCCTATACTCTATTTGCCTGAAGCCGGAGCTTGGGCAAGAGCTCTGAGCCCTTCTGGTCCGAAAGAGAAGAGAGATGGTTTATTGCAGTGTAAAGGACGTTCCGTACATCCGATGTCAGTCCAGCACCTGCGGGACCCGCGTCCTGTTAACTGAATCGCCTCGTTCCCCGCCGTTGCCGCTCGCGCGACCAAACAACACGTTTTCAGCGGACAAACGGGGGCCCACTCATATTTTGCAACGTCTCCTCCCCCCTCCCTCCCTCTCTCTTTCCCTTTCCCACCTCCTCCCCCCCTCCTTTATTTTACAGATTTGTGTATGACGCTGGGCGTTTCCCTTACACGCTGCGTTGCAGCGACTGCACACTGCCTGACTCTCCGGCCCGCTAACAGAGCACCCCCTTATCCCCCGCCACCCTCCCTCCTACAAGGCGGCTGCGATACGAGCGCTTTTTGCGGGCGGAGTCAAATCTACGCGTGTGGGACGGCTAAACCACGCCGCCACGCCACGCCACGCACGCCTCGCCACCGACCATGGGGATTGCGCTCGGGAGGGGCGAATGCGCCCCCGCCCCACCCACCCGCGGCCCAAGAGCCAGAGCGAGAAGGCCAACATCAACCTCCCCCGCCTCCGCTCCCCACCCCTCTCTACCTCTTCGCCCCGAGGTGTTTGCGAGCTACAGCTCCACGTCCCACAACACCAGCATCGAGCAGCAGGCCTCAGCCTCCCGGCAGCGTTTTGCGAGGCAACTCCTTCTTCCTTCATGTTTCTCTTTTCACTGGGCGTTGCGGGGCCGGGTATGCAGCCCCGGCAGCAGCTTTTATTTCCGAGCCGAACATTTTCCACCCTCCGCACGCAGGCCTGCGAGGGGGCAACAATCCTGAATTTTGGTGTACAAATTTTGTGAATTTTTGTGAATATTTTCTTGATTTGTTTTTCTAAAATTCTGTGACCTTTTGTGAATTTTTCTGATTTTTCTGACATTTTCTAAATGTACCCTAATTTTTTTGTGTGTGTGATTTGTTTCTGAATTTCTTTGAATTTTTCTGAATTACGAGGTGTACAAAAATTTATTAGTTATTCCCCATCGCAGGCCTGGCACTCCGCCCCCACCCTGGCCGGCCCTTACGCTCGCCCTGCCCGTCACGTCGTACCCGTCCTGTCTCCTGTCGAACAGGCGCGGTTTTAAGTCGAGCTGACGGAAGGGGCGGATCGGTTGATTTTTTTTTTGGGGGGGGGGGGGAATTGCCTACATACAGGGGTTTTGTACCTCAAATTGCCTACTTACAGGCGGATTTTGGGGCTGACGGCGATCGCCCCTTCGCAAAAAAAAAGCGCGCCTGCTGTCGAAGGGCCTTTCACTCTAAATTCAAGCGTGCACAGATTATTTTTTTGACTTTCCTCGATATTTTTCTGACTTTTGTAACAAAAATTCTCTGATTTTTTCTTGATTTTTCTCTGATTTTTCTGATTTTACTGATTTTGTTTAAAAATGTACACTGATTTTTTTTTTGAGTGAAGGACCCCTCACCTCCAGTACCAGCCGAACGTGCGCGGCGCCCGCACTAAGGGCCATTGGTAATTTGCAAGATCAACACACATATACCCCTATGTATTTTCATGATAAAATCTCACCACGCTGTTTATTCAAGAAGTTAGGCCAACCGTGGCCCCAGGTTGGCAGCCAGGCGCCCCCGGGCGCCCCCTCGCCTCCTGAATTAAGAAAACCTCTCGTCACTTAATGACGGTGTGGGTGGGAGTGTGTCCTCACGCGTGCATTTGGTCGAGAGAGAGAGAGAGAGAGAGAGAGAGAGAGAGAGAGAGAGAGAGAGAGAGAGAGAGAGAGAGAGAGAGAGAGAGAGGGAGGGGAAAGTGAGCGTGGCTTGTAAAGAGAGCAAGCAGCGGCCGCGGGTCGGCCCCCCCGGCTCCGCTCCGCGTGTGTCGGTGGTGTCCGCTAGAAATAATTAATGGCGTCCCCTTTCCCCCTCCCCCCTCTCCTCTCCCGCTCCGACACGTGGTTAACATAGCCCTGCCGCCACCTCTCCCTCCCTCTTTCTCCCTCTTGATGTAAGGCCGTGGAGCTGCAGCTCACCGACTGTTTTTAATCACGGCCGCGTCTCCTCCCCCGTCCCATCGCGCCGCGCTGCCGGACGCCTGTTGACACGTCGCGCCCCACCACGCCCCGCCACGCCCCGCCACGCCCCGCCACGCCCCGCCACGCCCCGCCACGCCCCGCCACGCCCCGCCACGCCCCCGTGATTAGTCCCCGACCCCCACACCTCTGCCACCCACGCAGGCCTCATGGTTTCCCCCTCCCCTCCTCCCGACACTCTCTCTCTCTCACCCCAAGCCCAGCTCAGCACGGCGATGATCATTGCTTGATGACGTGGTCCAGGCCTGCCGCGCCGTGTCGTTAGTGTGGATATTTGTTTTCATTCCAACCCGCCGCTGTGGCGGTGAAGGGGGGCGGGGCTGGAGAGAGAGAAAGGTCTTCTACGGTCGTGGGAAACGCAAAGCTTTAACCCCTCCCTCCCCCACGACGCGGCCCTCTGCAGCAGCAGCCCTTTGCAATGCGCTCATTTTTCTCTCTCTCATCAAAGGCTTATTGGATCGGATCGGCCCGCCCCTGCTGCCCCACCCCGCCCCACCCCGCCCCACCCCCGCCCCACCCCGCCCCGCCCTGCTGCCCCACCCCGCCCCACCCCGCCCCGCCCTGCTACCCCACCCCGCCCCACCCCGCCCCGCCCTGCTACCCCACCCCGCCCCACCCTTGCCCCGCCCTGCTTCGCCACGCCGCCCCACCCTCCGGCGTCAGCAGCCCTATTATCGTATGATCGGTCGGCACGTTTAGAAACCGCGAGCGCTGTCGGTTTCGTTTCCACTGCATATGCGTAAGTTTGAGTGTCGTGTGTGTGTGTGTGTACGCGGGCGTGTGATTGTGAAGTTAAAGATTTTTCCGCCAGTAAATAATATGTATATATACCATCACAAACGACTGGGGCAGGAACGGGAAAACAATGTTTTGTTCAGAGATTTTATGTACCGTTACACGTAAATTTCTTACATAGTTACTTCAAATTCCTATAATTATGGGATGGGAAAATGTTGCAGAAGTCCGTAACAATTTTTGGACGTACTTCATTCTTGTGCATAGACTTTCGGGACCGGCAAGCAAGGGGGGTGGGTGTGTGTGTGCGCTTCGAAATAAGCTGCGGAATGGAGAGGAGTGCGGATGCGAACGAACGCGGAGAACAGCATGGGCACTTATGAACCCGTTCCGTTTCGCATTCGCACTTCCTTTCCGTTCCGCAGCTTATTTCGGAGGCCCGGCTCTGATTTCATCCTGATTGTTTTGGTCGGGTCCTTCTGCTGCCGCTGCGTTTGGAGGAGGGGAATCAGTCTCCTCCACCCTCCCTGCTTTCTCCTTCCCCCCCCCTCTCTCTCCCACACTTTTGTCCACCCCCTCCCCTCCCTCCGTTCGCACTCGGGGCGCGAGGAAGGCCGGGTAAGGAATTTGTCACAGCGCGCTTCTTACAGAGCGAGTCTATGTCGTCTCCGGGTGGGGGGGACGGGGGGGATGGGGGGGGGGCTGCCGAGGAGGACCGGGAGCCGGGGTCTGAGAGACACTCCACTTCGTCTTGTCTTGAGGCGCATGCCGTCGTTGAGGTGGGAGCGAGACGGAGATAAGCGCGGGGTGAAGTATATGTGGGGTGGGAGGGAGAGGGAGGGTCTTGGAAAGAGGGAGAAGGTAGACGCGGGCGCCACTGCTGCGTTGAGGTGCAGCACGGATACGCTCGGAGGAAGAGGACGGAAAAAAAAATAAGGCGAGAGGAACGAGCGGGACCCATGAACATAGAAAAGGCGCTGAAAGCATGAAAAATCGATGCTGATCCATTTGCAAGCAAACAGGCGGGCGCGGTGTGGCTCGGCCCATGCCAGCCAGGCCCGCCTGGCTCAGCGAAGCCCTGCGGGGTGGGGGTGAGGGGGGGGGGGCGGGGCGTGGCGGGGCGGGTCCCCCCCTCGGTAGTCCCTTGGGCGTGTCCCGCGACGCCCGCGGAATCTTCTCGTCTGTTTTTATTTCTCTCCTCTTGATCCGACGGTCACTGCTGCTTCGCTCATTTCTTATTTTCTTGCCGCGCCGGAGTTCTTTTCCTTCCGCTGAAAGTGTCTCTCCCGGGGGCAGCTCAGTTTCCCGCCACTCGCCGTCGCCCCATTTTTTATTTTGGTTGTTGTTCCCAATGAACATTTTACATGCAGCTTCATCCGCTAAGAACTCATCGGAACTGGAAATCGCGGACCTGTTGGTTTCTTTTGCACCTTTGGGCAGATGCGCCAGCCGTAGCCCATGGCACGTAGGCAGTCCGCCCACGTTCGTGTATTGCGGTACAGTATAGCCTCTGCTCTACAGGGGTTCACCTCTACTCACGGCTTATTCCCCGAACGGACGTACGTTTTAATGGGACATTATTATTAACACTCAAAATGCTGTGGTGAAAAAGACGATTCCTCCGTATCCATAGAGCGCAGTAGCTGTCGTTCTTTGATTTCATGTGATTGTGAAACGAGGGGGAAAACAACTCGGAACCTCGTAATTCCAGAAACCTTAGAAAAATTCCGAAAAAATAAGAAAATAACTTCACAAAAATTCAGAAAAAATTCAGAAAAATTAAGGAAATTTTGTTAAACTTAACAATAAATCACGAAAATTCACAACAATTTTCAAAATGTGCAAACCGAAATTCAGAGTTGTTTCCCCCCTTGATGTGAAAGGCTATCTGCTGCATAATATGATAGAAAAATAACACATTATTAAACCAACATTTCTCTGCTTGCCACATCCCAGGAGGTGTATGTGTGTGTAAGGTGGGGAGGGGGGGGGGAATCAGCCACGCCCCGCACCGGCCGTCGCGGCGTCCCGCCTCGCCTGAGCTATGGCGCGTGTTTAGCATGCGGACGGCTAGGCCGCTGCTGGGACGGGCGGGGGCAGGAGGGAAGGGTGGACCTAGCCTGTCCTCTCCCCCATAGGCGGGGCGCGGGGGCCTCCTCGTATCCGTCCGAGTCGACGCGCCGAGCCGTTTGCTTGGCTTTTATATATATTTTTTCCCCTCGGTGTTCTCCACGAGCGCTGCTGATGCGCCCGCGCACGCCCCCGCTGCCGCCAACGCCCCACCCCGCCCCGCCCCGCCCCGCCACGCCCCGCCCAACCCGAGAGCATTCCGAGAGACAAGTGTCCGCATTTGCGAGGGCACCACACACCACCACCGCCGCCGCTGCCGCCGCAGCCCGCCCCCTGGGAGGGGGAAGGGGAGGGGCCACTCGTGCGGGGAACCTTTTTCTGGCACAAGATACATGGCGCCGCGTGTAATCACTGCAAAGCACTATACGCCCCCACACGCGCACACACACACACACTCGCAGATATATACAGCTGTGCAGGAGAGGGCGTCGTACTCGCTTTGCGCGGAGCGTGCTCGGGTTCGAATTCCTCTCGCTGCCTCGGCCGGGCCTCCCTGCGAGGGCGGCGCAGAGCGAAGCAGCCGACTGATTCAGAAGATCGCTCTCATCCCTCTGTCCTTGTTGCACCTACAGTGATGCCCTATGCTGGCCATGGTACTGCTCCTTGAGCGCGACGAGGATAGAGGTATGAAAGCGATCTTCGGAATCGCTCGGCTGATCTCGTTCTCTTTTCTCCCTCTCTCTATCTCTCTTTTCGCGCCAGTATGCCGTTCAAGGCTCTCAAGTGGCTGAAAGGTGAGGAGCCAAAGAGGCGGTCGGCCCGCAAGGCGTCGGCCTACTGCGCGCCTCGGCTCCCCGGCAGCCCCAACGGCAAAGCGAGGGTGATCAGGTGGCTGCGAGCAGGTCAGGGGAGGGGGGAGGGGGGGGGCGAGATAAAAGGTGAGGGGAGGCCGGGGGAGGTATAGTTGTGTGCCGGGCAGGGCGGCCGGGCCGAGTTTGGAGTAAGCGGGAAACACCTTTGAAATTTTTGTATTCCTCGTAATTCAGAAAAATTAAGACAAATTAAGGAAAATTTACAAAAAATCAGCGTTGTTTTCCACTTGGCTTAGAGCAGTTTGTACGAAGGGAGTGCAGCCGCACTGCAGCGCCGGGCTGTTTTCCTACTTGGAATGCAAGGTGTGCATTTTTTTCTTTTTTTCAGAAAGGCAGGAAGGACGATAGTAAATGAAACTTTAAAACCTAGCAGAAGGGATTTTCAGGTTTGTTGCGCACTGCGACTGAACACCACTTTCGCCGGGTTGTGCCCTTGTCTATCTGGCGGGGCGGGACGGGACGCGCCCTGACCCAGACCGAGGTCAGAATAACGCTCGGCTCCACTGTTAAAAATTCCGTACCCCCATGTCCCAGATACTACGGTCAAACCGTTTTGTTTGGTGACGGGACGACCGTATCTGAAAAATTACGGTGTTTTCCGTGACCAATTCCGTAGTTTCAGTTTCTTGAAACTTCGAAAAAAGTTGAAATACAGGCTTATGTGAAATATACGGTCATAGGTAGTACGGACGAACCGTACCCAATAATAACGGTCCGGACCAGGTAAAAAATTAACGGGGAAAACCGTACTAATTACCGTGGAAATTTATGACAGTGTCGCCTTGTTCTGTGTTTTCGGCGAAAACATGAGTCCATCGGAAATCCATCATAATCGCGGGGGCGGGGGTGCGGGGGCGGGCGTCATTATAAGCGTGGGGGCGGCGCAGAGCGTAGCGTCAATCACAAGCGGAGAGACAAGGCCAGCCGCCGGTGGGGCGGGGCGGGGCGGCGGGCGGCCGCCATAGGATGCAAACTCATCGGCGAACGACTCCATCGCGGCCGCTTTCCTCTGTGATGGATGACGGCGGGCGGGCGGGGTGGATCGTGGTGGCGGGCAGCAGGGCGGGGTGGGGTGCGGTAGCTGAGGCATGCGAGCCACAGGCACGGCGGCGCGGGGGGCACGGACTTTCGCCGCCACGCGGCTTCTCTAGAGGAGCCGGAAGAGCGGAAAATTCCACATTTATCGCTTGCCCCACTTCGCATACACCGGCTCGCCTACCCCGCCCCGCCACGGCGACAACGCCCCCGCGCCACGCCGCGGCCATTACCCGCGTATTCAAGTCGTGAGCGCACGGGTGGCGGGGCGGAGGCGGAAGGGGGTAGAAAACGGTCGCCGGGTGCGAGTATTTATCATGGTGCTGGCTCAGCTGGGTGCCTCCTGCGGGGCGGGCGGGGCTGCTCGCCGTACGCGGCTGCGCGGCTCGGGTCGGGGTCGGGGCTCGGCCCCGGGACTTACCTCTCGGGATGTGTCAGTGCCTAAGTTACCGACCACACTCGCCCGGTGGGGCCCTGTTGCCCCCCCCCCTCCCCAACCCAGGCCAATAGGCCGCGCCCCCGCCAGCGCCATGCAGACCGTCCTGATAGTCATAAATAAATGGCGCGCGTAATGCTGAGAAATGCTTTGGCGGCGGCGCGGCGGGGCTGGCGGGCTACCCCACCCTGCGCCCTAATCAGTGGATTACTATTATGCACCGTAAAGCGCGATTTTAGTGGCTTCTTCCTCTAATGGAAATAATGCAGGCGAGAAACTTAAAAGATTGATGTTCACTTCCGCCCTCAGAATAATCAGCTCCATTTTTACCGATTATTGTTTTGTTTGTATTTTTTATAATTTATCTGAAAATAAGAACCGAGGTTTTGGGGTTTGAATCGAATCGAATTTCTTCAAATCTCCTTCGAATCGAATCGAACCCGACCAAATATTTTCGAATCGAATCTTCCTTAACTAGCGAGTGAATCGAATCCAATTTTGACCCCCCACAAATTAGATATCCTAAAAAAAATATATATATATATTCTTCACAATAAAGTCTAGCAGTTAACACATATCTTTGCAAAGGCGCGCTCGCGCCCTCTTCTTGTTGAAAAACATGTTCTTAAACTTTATGATTCACTGGCGAATCTTAGCTGATTCAAAATTTCGAGCCTTCGATGCCGAATCATAACCAATTCGGAACCGAATCGAATCTCGAATCCAGGCAGATTCGATTCGATTTCGAACCATTCGCACAGCATTAATACTGACGAAAGTGGAGTCCTTATTGGTAATTTTAAAAAATTTTTCCATGATAATCGTTAACGTTTACGTCTCTTCAGTGGGCACGCGCGCAGGCGGGGCTCTCCCGGGCGTTGCACCGGGCGGGACGCCTTATGCCCGACCTACAGTAAATCCGTGTGTGGGGGGGATGAGGACGGGTGCTGCGGGTTGGGGTGAGGTGGGGCGTGGTGTGGTGTGGGGGGATGGCGTGGGGGCAGTGGGGGCGGGGGGAAGGGCGGCAGGTCTGACCCGGTGGCAGCCCGGCACGGCCAGGCCGGCCACGTCCTGGAACGCAGGAGAGGGTTTGAAAAAGGGGCGCTGTTGGAGGTGGCGCGCGGCGGGGCGACCTCGCCGAGCCTGAGATGAACTATATTGCCCACCGACGTCACCTTTACCTGTCAAGGCATGGCATGGCTCGGGGAGGGGGAGGGGGGGGGAAGGCGGCTCTGTATGTGGGGGACACAGGGGCGAGGTATATTGTGTTAGTCGAGGAAAAACGCGGAGGGTCGGGGGGGGGGGGGCTTGCAGAATGCTGCCTTGATGCTCGGGAGGGGGTGAGTAGGCCCTTGCCCCAGCTGCTCCGGCAATAACGCACCTATCATATTTATTTTTGAAAACAAAAACAAACAAGAAAAAATCGTTAGTTTCTAAAGTATTTTTATTTATTGTTTCACTCACCAGCTCATCAAGGATCGAATAGCCCAATTGCATTTTGCGAGGGGGAATTCCTTTCCCGTTTTCCCCTTCATCCGAGTAATTCTGCGATTGCAATGATGATCCGCTTCAACAGTCGCCGTGATCCGGTCGGCATGGTTCGCTCTGGCCTCAGGGGAGTGATGGTGGGGGTAAGGGGAGGAAAGCCCGTGGAGAGTTTGGTTGGTTTCCGAGGTTTATTGGAGGCGGCGTTGTGGAAAAGGGGGAGGTGGGGGCGGGCAGGTGAGTCGAGCCCTGTCATTTTATAGAGCGGTCGGACCGGTCCGGGGGTGAGGAGGCGAGGGCTCGAAATCACAACGACCAGTTTCACAAAAGAACGCGGACCGCTTTCCCTCTCGGGACCACAGGCTGGGACGCTTTTACGGTCCGCAGGGGCGCGGGGCGTAGTGGGACGGAGACGGGTCGCGGCGGGGCACTCCAATCAAGTGTGACGCCACGAGACACGCCACGTCTGTCTTGAGGGTGATTGTGCGTTGTTTGCGCAGGCCTCTTCATATCTGAACGAACACTGCAAACTCTTGTGTGCACACATGTACTGAACATACACTCTTCTTCGAGGTAGAAACAACTCTGAATTGTGGTGTACAAATTTGCTAAAATTTTGTAAATTTTCGGGATTTTTTTGTGAATTTTTGTGAAATTGTATTGAATTTTCGTGAATTTTTCTGAATTACGAGGTGTTTAACAGTTTCAGAGTGGTTTCCCCCTCGACACACTTGTAGGTTTGTGCTTCCAAGGATGCGGGTACAAATGTGTTCCATGTACACAAGAGAGTTAGGGCCGTGATGGGGTTAGAACATGCTACAACTTTTATGGAATTCATCCCTAACCACAATCAAAACGACTACACTTTTCTTCACACCTATACCTTCATACAAAATCGTTAAAGCTCTCTACTTTTATTTTTAAACGATCTCGCTGACCTGAGCAGGCCTGCGCCCACCCACCCCACCCCTCCCCACCCGCTCCCCTATGGTCCCTCCACCCCGACCCCGCCCCGCCCGGATGCCGCCGACCCACTGCGAGAGACACTGATGACGTTCGCTATTATTCCACATAGGGGATGCATGATTCATGATTTCCACCCACTTCTCTTACTTTTCCCTGCCGCCGTCCGACTCGAGAGAATATTTACTTGAGTGGCCGGACGGTTTCCGGTGGGAGGTACTCTGCGGGGGTAATCCCTCGCCTCGGACCCCGCCACACCGGTCGAAAACTTAAAATAGCGGAAAAAAAGGGGAAAAAATGAAACAAGTAAGCCCCTCCCCCTGTTAAAGAAAAAAAAACAACAACATTAAAGTTAAGAGTTTGTGTGGTAGTCGAGACAGTTTCTTTAAAGTCTTATTAACAATATTCTTTAGACATTTTTTTTCAATCCGAACTAGATAATAAGTAAATTTTATTAAATATACCCCTCCGAAGCCATCCGTTTCGGAACAAAGTTTACTGTAACCCCTCTGAAAATTAGCTTGCTCTACATCAACTGCCGACCTTCTCGACTTTCCAGATAAAACGTTAAGTTGCACATGGTGCAACGCTTGCGACCGAGGGGCGTTCATTTTTTATGTATTTCGGTCTGCACTTTTTGTGCATTCCGTGTGTATTTTTGTAGCTTCTTGTTGCGTTTCTCGTGATTTCCGAGATGTGTGCGTGTACGCGTCGTTGAACGCGGATTTTCCGAGTTTGCCACTCCTTACAATGATCTCTCCATCGTTTCCTGTTGCAGTCGCCCTGCGCGCGCGCGCTCCCCGAGGTCCGCGATGGAGCAGGAGGTCGGGGCCGCGGCGGGGGTCCTCCTCGCCGGGAGATGAGTGGCGCGGGCTGCAGGCCCCCGGGGCCGCCCCCGGAGCCGCCGCGCCCCCCGCGCCCCCGCCGCCCCATGGGCGGGCGAGCCCCGCCGCCTCCGCCGCCCCCGCTGCTCCTGCTGCTGCTGCTGGCGCTGCTGCTCGTGGCCCGCGCCCTCGCCGCCGAGGATGGCGGAGGCAAGGGCAAGGACAAGGACAAGCACGTGGAGATCAAAGGTAAGGAGGCTGCTCTGCTCATGGTCACTTCGAAATATCATTGTACTGCCCGCGTAAAATACTTCAGCTTGTTTTGCTCGCATACTCGTCGTTTTCTTGGAGTCAGAAAACGACTAGCATAGTACGAAAATACGACGAAATACCCAGGTTCTTCGTCGTTATTCCGTTCGTTTGACGTAGAACCGCGGTCGTACCGGGGTCGTTTTTCTGGTAAAAACCACGACGAGAGAGCGACGAGAAAACGGCGACCCACTCAGCGCAGGTGCCGCCTTATTCTCGTCGTTTTTCGGTCGCATTCTGGTAGCAGCAGAAAGAGGAAGAGGCAAAACGATCGGCCGCCGGGGGGCGGGCTCGAACCAGTGACCGAGCAGTCGCCAGGTCGGTACGGTATCCACCTGGCCAGGGTGAATGCTCGACAACAGCGCGGCCGGAACCCCATCCAATGCTGACCCGCACTCCTCTCGACTCAGTCCACTCTGAGCGTTGTAGAACTGGACTGCGTGCTTTCAAGCACTGACTTCTCAGCAGGGTTTCGACACATCTGTCCTGCTCATGACGCAGTCTCCACGCAGTCCAGTTCTACAACGCTCAGAGTGGACTGAGTCGAGAGGAGTGCGGGTCAGCATTGGATGGGGTTCCGGCCGCGCTGTTGTCGAGCATTCACCCTGGCCAGGTGGATACCGTACCGACCTGGCGACTGCTCGGTCACTGGTTCGAGCCCGCCCCCCGGCGGCCGATCGTTTTGCCTCTTCCTCTTTCTGCTGCTACCAGAATGCGACCGAAAAACGACGAGAATAAGGCGGCACCTGCGCTGAGTGGGTCGCCGTTTTCTCGTCGCTCTCTCGTCGTGGTTTTTACCAGAAAAACGACCCCGGTACGACCGCGGTTCTACGTCAAACGAACGGAATAACGACGAAGAACCTGGGTATTTCGTCGTATTTTCGTACTATGCTAGTCGTTTTCTGACTCCAAGAAAACGACGAGTATGCGAGCAAAACAAGCTGAAGTATTTTACGCGGGTGCAAAATCATCATTAAAAAAAAATCAAAGAAATAGAAAAAATCAGGAAGAAAGACTTAGTGAAATCTGGAAAATCGAGGAAAAAACGATCATGAAAACGGAATAAAATTCAAAATGTTAGAAATGGGGGAATTAGATAAAAATTAATCAAAAAATGACAAAGTTTCCTTGTAAAATAAAAAAAATCAAGGAAAAATCAAAACACAAAAGCCAAAAAAAAAAAATCATTGTACACATTTTGTATTAGTGATTCCTCCTCCCCTCCCCCTCCTTCGGGCTGCTCTACTCAGCGCGTCGTGCTGAAACATGGGTTTAATGAACCGATTGAAACTTTTTGGTAGTGATATCGCCGCGCTGCATTAGTTTGGCGCCATAACAGCAGCCCAACCGAGTCGCGGCGCACTGGGAGTGTTTTGCCCGGCCCTGGCCTCGCGCACCTGGTTTACTGGCGAGCTAAAAGCCCCGCCGCGCAACGCCGCGCCCCATCCCACCCCACCCTACCCCGCCCCTGGCCCCGCCACGCGCAGCGGTGATGACGCTCTGTCGCTACCGGGCCGGGCTATGGGCTGTAAAGCCCTCGTATCAACGCACATATGTGAGGAGCGTCTGGCTGATTCGCTCCGTTCACCCTGCCACCGCCCACACTAGCCCTATGGCTCTGTGGGGTGATTCCGCGCACAGCAGTGGTTCTCTCTGTCCTTGTCACACTCATGGGGCACGCGGCCATAAGGAACAAGAGAGAGGACACTATCTGAGGGGCTGTTCGGAATCACCCTCCGCTGGCCGGCGACGAACATGCCCGCCTGATGGGGGGGCCCCCTCCGCCCGCGCCCCGCCCGCCCCCGCCCCCGGCTGTTGGACGCGAGCCATGGTTTGGACCCTGGCTCCGCCCTGCTCGACTTTCTCCTCCCGGCTCGGCCGGCCCCCCGCTCTCTCTCTCTCTCTCTCTCTCTCTCTCTCTCTCTCTCTCTCTCTCTCTCTCTCTCTCTCTCTCTCTCTCTGTCTTCCCCATCTCCCCTCTCCTCGCCCCTGCCCCGATGGCAATGAGTCCACTCCCAGCTAATCACGCACATTCATCGCCTAGCTCCTCTCCTCCCGCTGGCTGCCCTGCCCTGCCCTGCCTGCACGCCACTCTCTATATCAGCCAGCCGTAATTTGCTTATCCCCCTTGTCCACGTCATCGGCCCCCCCCCGCGCGCAAGTGACGAGTGACCTTCGCGTCGCGTCATTCCGCACCTTTCTCGTTATCAATTTTTCGTGAAATCGTTTTTGATGCGGTGCTCATCCGGCGAATTCGGGGATGGAAAATAACCGTATAGCGGGACTGCACTTGATATTTGATTGGATGACTAAATTGGCAAATGACACACGCAAAAAAAATGACTCGCGTTTGAGCAAAACAATTAGCAGGTGTAATAATTTTTTTGCTGAAAAGGCGCAGCTAATTTTTAAGCCACATTTCTTACTTTCTAGCTACTTTGCTATTTATTTTCCGCTGTTTTAAATCTTTAGCCGTGGCGCTAATTTTTCTCATCTAATTTCAGCTGCGCGATTTTATTTTCTTTTGTTGACCTAGTAATTATAAATAATAATAAAATAAAAATAATCAACAATGTCTGGAGCTCCACGCCGTACCGACGCTACGCGACTACGCGATTGCCCATACGAAGTACAGAAGTGTCGAGAAAAATGTTTGCTTGCCGCGACCAATCATTTTAATCGCTGTGGTTTTTGACCAATATTTCCTGTTGTGCTAACCGCGGAATGTGAAAGCCTCTACGCTTTTGGTCGCGGCTATCCTCCGCAGTTTTGTGAAAGAGGAACGTGTGCTATATTGATAAAATATTGTCATAACGTTTGGAAACTGTACGCACCTATCGTATTGAGAAAATCTGTCACTGTCGCCCGTACGACCCGACAGCACCCCAAGTATATCCTTGAGGCCCTCTTTCTTAGCTCCGCTGCTGCCAGGCAATTGAATAAGAATTCCAACCGTGGCTGTCAGACTGGCTGGCTGGCTGAGTTGGTGGCTGGGTGCGGCAGCGCGGCTTCGGCACCGGACTGGAACGCAAAAAGACGCGCCCTAAGAGCAGACGCCCCGACCCGCCGCGACTCGCGTCTGAGTAATTGCGATTGTTCCGGGGAAAAGAGGAGACAGACTACTGCGATCCCGACGCTCACTCTGGGCTCGGCGTCGTCTGGGCTTGGCTTTGCCGGAGCTGCGCGGCCCGCCGCCGCCGCCTTTCAGATTGGTGTAGCCACATCAGCGCCACGCGCTCTGAGGCGGAGCGGTAGCGCCATTTTGCGCGCTTATGGCTTTCTCTCGTCTTCCACTTTCTTCCGCGCTCCCCGCCCTGCCCGTACCTGCTGCATCGCAGGCGTTGCGCTGCTGCGAGATTGGACGAGTAGTCTTCTGCACCGAGTCGTCGGCCGAGCGTGGTGAATGCCGCGCGAATCCGCGTCTTTTCTCCGACACGCTTACGTCGCGACGGCCTGCCTCGGTCCGAGGGGAAAATAACTCTGAATTTTTGTGTGCACATTTTAGGAGTTTTTGTGAATACTAAAGAATTTTCGTGAAATTTTCACTTGAATTTTACCTACATTATTCTGAATTTTCCTGAATTTTCCCGATTTTTTTTGAATTTTCCTGAAATACGAGGTCAAAACAAATTTCAGAGTTTTCCCCCCTCGCCTCAGCACACACGATGTGACAGCTGAACTACTCTTAATTTTTAAAACACTATGCAACCTGGGAAATTTTCTGAAACCTTGGAAACTATTGAAATATCAGCTTGTTTTCCTTTCTCTGATGAGGATTGGCGTTTGCGTTTTGCGCTCGGGTGCGGGGTGCGGCTGCGCGGGCTGGGCTGGGGAGCACTCGCTGCACTGCCCCTCCGTGCCGCCCGCCTTATGTATACGCCCGCGGCGCCCCACCAGGCGCACACGCCTTGTAGACTTACTAATAAGGACCCTACGCCGGGCCGACAGGTAGCTAGCTGCACCAGCTTGTGCAGACCCACGCACCAGAGTTCTGCGATGGGCGGGCGGTCTCCGCCCGCCACCTGAGGTGTGCGAGAGAGAGCGACAGTAATGGGCGGTGCTGCTTTGCTGTGGCATGGAGTGGCGGCCGCAGTCACCGGCCGGACATCCGAACAGTGCCGAAGTCACCTGTGCGGGGGTCCGGGCGGGTCGGCGCTGGCCGAAGCTTATGCTCAGCTACTCCACGCCACGCCAAAAAGTGCCGAACGCAGCGGGCGGAGCTTGCACCCGCCTCCGCACTCGGTCCGGGCGCTCACCCGGCCCGTTGACGAAGCAGACGGGCCGGGCCGGGCGCTCTGGCTACGAGTCTCGGTGGCTGCCGGGCGGAGGCCGCCCGCCCATTGCAGAACTCTGCCACGCACCGGCTGTGGGAAATTATTCCGCTCACTTGTGCGCCGCTTGAAAAAATAATAAAATATAAGACGTGATGCGATGATCCTGCAAATTGTGTGTTTCTAGCAGATCATACATGAAACTGAAAGAAGCATAGAATAATGATAATACTATAACTTTCCCAAATACCGGTAAAACTGGCGTCTTGTTTTTTTTTGTCACCAGATGTCAGTTTTACCGTGATTGGCTCTCGTCATAAAAAAAAAGAAACGCATCCCAGCGATTGCGATGTCTCTTGCGGTATCATCTGCTACCAATTCCGAAATAGATTGCTTTTTTCCACCTTTTTTTCTTTTATTTTTCCCACGCTCCCCCGTGTTTGTGACGCGCTGCATACGATGTGTCTCCCATTCGTTTTTTTAGGCACGAAGTAGCCTTATGGTTTTGTCTCAGGATCCGATTTTTTTAGGCACGAAGTAGCCTTATGGTTTTGTCGGCGGATCCGATTATTTTTTTTTTTTTTATCAGTGTGGCCCCTTACCTAAATCCTGATTTTTCTATACGATTTTCATAAGACTTGGCAGATAGGTAGAACTCAATCTCCTTAGTTCACTGCTGAAATGCCAGCCCAAACTTAGTGGCCAATTTTGAGAAATTTCGATTTAAAATCTTTGTTTCTATGGTAATACTCGACTCGTCATGGAGCCGAGTCGGCTCTGACCAATAACATTATTTCGCGCGAAAATCCAGCCAATGAAAACGGTCGCCTGTTGCTTTGTACCTCGATATCCAAAAGTGTCAACGCAAGGAGTGGTCACGTCAGAATCGTTGCAGATTCACGCCATGTTAAAGGGTTCACCACCAGGAGACTTTCAAACGTGACCACTAGCTGGCCGCCGTGGCTCCAGATTGTTGGCTGGGACTGTAATTTGGCCTTGGGCGGGGCTTGTGACAATACCGCCAACCTCAGAGTGAATCCTCAGCTCATGTTTTCATTAAAAGATACAAATATAAGTCTACTCTTGTGTTCCGTGGTATTGCGTGGATGCTTCCACAGTTGTTTACTAAAGGCCTGCAACATCAATTTACGTGGTTACTAAATCTAAAACTAGCAAAATATATTTTGAGTTGGTTTGAGTGGACACCAAGGCGGCGTTGTTTATAGCTGGCCCGCTCGGCGCCATGTTTGTGGTGGAAATGTGAGGCGGATAAAATTCACGATTTGGGCTCTCACAGAGAGTTTTGACCTAATATTTTAATTTTCTATTTCATTTAATGGTAAGTGTGTGGCAAATGTGAAACTAGGACCCTTTAATTTTTGGCTGGTGGTTCGATTTAGTGGTTGTCAAGGCGGGTTGTTGACAGCTGGCCCGCTGGGGGGCTGGCTCTCACCAAGTCTGCCTCTGCGTTCCCTGTGAATGTGTAGTGCCTCCCATACCTGTGTGCTAAAGAACTGCAACATAACTTAAGATCGTCACGAAATTAAAAACTTGACAAATATATTCTAGGTTGGTTTGAGGCGGACGCGTGAGGCGCCGTGTCGCCGGCCCCGCCGGCCCTCTTTCAACCATGGCCGCCACGGCCGGGGGCTGAGAGGGTCCCACCTCGCGACTTTAAATCATTGTGTAAAGTTATCGGAACGTTGACATGGCGAACTGAATGCGTTTACAGTGGTTTTGCACCTGCAGAAAACTGTTTGGGAAGTTTGACTTTAATCTGGTGAGCAGAATTCTTGAAATGTTGTACATTTACGTGAATAATTTTACGAATCCATTGAACTTCTTTGGGAAACGATTTCCGTGGCTCTGAAACTCCTGTTTTCACAGTCATTTCGGCTGTATAACATTTCGTTCGGGTAAAATAGATAGTTAAATTCGCTTCGTGCGCTAGTGGCGCCATCTCTCGGTAGTGGACGCGAGTTAAGTCGCGAGGAGGACGCGTGAGCGAGCCGCCGAGCCACCGGCCTTCTTTTGTTGAGTGGAGCGAGGTCCCAGCCCAGCCTAGAACCACGAAAGGGATAGGACTGGGCACTCCCACCTCAAAAGCGCTCCGTTCTGTTTAAGGCGGCGGCGCCTCCCCCAGCCTTCTTTTGTTGAGTGGAGGTCCCAGCCTAGAACTACAGAAGGGAGGTCTGGGCACTCCCACCTCAAACGCCCCCCGTTCTGTCTATAAGGCGGCGACGCCTCCTCCAGCCGACTGCGAATAGTGCCAGTTCCGATGGCGAGCCAAGCCGAATCGGCATTGTCGCTGGTGCTTGGCCGCTCGGCCCCTCGGCCCGCGCGGCCCCTCTGCCCGGCGCGCACGGGAGGAGAACCGTAGCTGGGTGGAAAGGGCTGTTGATTCAACTCATGGACGGTAGTTCAAAAAAATAAAATTTCGAACGACACGTTAGAATAAATATGTTAAAGCAATGTTCGAATGCCCATTGCACAACGAGCCTACAGTTCAAAAATCAAGCTGATCGGACAATTTTTACTGAAAGACTAGACTAACTTCTAAATCGTTTGAGCTAGAAATCTAAAATTTGGCGTGTGACTCGCTGTACTAGTGACTCTGAGATAAAGCAAATTCAATAACATGATTCATAAGGCTAGAAATTTTCAATTAAATTTCTACATAAACCATCATCCACCGAAGTATTTTGTGAAACAAAAACATAAACGAACTTCGTGCCTACCAGGATTTCGTGAAATCGTATTTTTTTTTATTAGCACGGCCCCTTACCTAAATCCTGATTTTTCTATAGGATTTTGATAAGACTTGGCAGAGAAGTAGAACTCAATCTCCTTAGTTCACTGCTGAAATGCTAGCCCAAAGTTGGTGGCCAATTTTGAGAAATTTCGATCTAAAATCTCTGTTTCTATGGTAATACTCGACTTGTCTCGGGAAAACAGCGTGGAAAGGGGAGCCGAGCCGAGTCGCCATTGTTGAGGCTGCTCGACCCCTCGGCGCGGCGCGCAGGGGAGGAGGACCGGCGGGGCCGGGGACTTGTTGATTCTACTCATGCACAGTAGTTCAAAAAGTAAAATTTCGAACGACACGTTAGAATAAAAATGTTAAAGCAGTGCTCGAATGCCCATTGCACAACGAGCCTACAGTTCAAAAATCAAGCTGATCGGACAATTTTTACTGAGAGACTAACTTCTAAATCGTTTCAGCTAGAAAGCTAGAATTTGGCATGTGACCCGCTGTACTAGTGACTTGAGATAAAGCAAATTCAAAAACAGGACCCACTAGGCTAAAAAATTTAAATTAAATTCCTTCAAGAACCATCATCTACCGAAGTATTTTGTGAAACAAAAACATAAACGAACTTCGTGCCTACCAGGATTTCGTGAAATCGTATTTTTTTTATTTTATATCGCACGCGCTGTTCTGTACCCGGCTGGGTGGGGCGCGGGGCGGGCGGGTTATGGGAGGGGGAAGCGCAGTCTGCTTTGAGATCGACACGACTTGCCATGTCGTGACCGGGTCATCGATGACAGCCAAACGCTATAGTCGCTTTTGATGAAGCCGATGACGTTGTTGTCGACGAGGAAGAAGGCTGTGCGCCGGCATACGCGGGTCATGCGGATGGCTCATGCTGCCGGCCTGCAGAGCGATTCCATTGCTCGCAATCCCCACTCTGCTGCGTCTCTCGCGCTCTCAATTAGTCTGCAGAGGAGCAGGGTGCGATACCGCGCTCTGTCTCTCTCGCAGGCCTCGCGGGACGACAGGGTATAGTGTTAATAGCGACTCTGTCGCACACCTCAGGCGTGGGCGTGGTGCTGTCCCGCAGTACTGGCACTGCGCCGCCCCGCCACACCTCACCTCACCCCACCCCGCCCCACCCCGCCCCGCCCCGCCACGCCACGCCACGCCTTACCCCGCCTCGACCCGCCGCCCGGCCCGGCCCGCCTCGCCCGCGGCGTTCAACAGCTTTACGAGCGCGCCGCGGTGGATTAGCACTACATGAGTGGGCGATGGCCAACGCGTTATCATCATCATATTCCGCGCGTCGTAAAGCACGCGGCCCCGCCCCGCCCCGCCCCGCCCCGCCACCGCAGCGGTGCAACACGCTCCGCGCCAGCAGGCGATTATTAAACGAGAATCATGCCCAGGCATCAGTGTCGTGTTGTGTTACGCTAATGCACCGCGCGCGCCCGTGTTACACACTAATGCTCGAGACTAGCGGCGGGGGGTGAGCTTGTCGCGCTAAAGGGGAAGCCCCTGCGGCGGAGGGAGAGGTGGTCGGGGAAAAAAAATAACTGCCTAAAATGCCTCGACCCCATCATTAGCGCATTTATGCCTGGGCTGCCTGAGCTGCCCCTCCCGCCTTCTGGTGTAACTTCCGCCACCGCGAGCTCCGTGGTCACGTTTTGTTTTACTTTTTGTAAAAACTTTCTCTGTATTTTCCTCCCCCGCGCGCGCACTGTATCTCACGCCCGAACAGCTCGGCTCTTCTGGTGCTGAGTGCTGATGCGGACCCGACCCGGTGGTGCCCCGACCGGCACTACACTACCTGTGCACCGACAAGACCCGCGGTCTTGAGGGGGGGATCACTCATATAAAACTTGTACAATGATTTTTTTTAGTTTTGATTTTTTTGATTTTTTTTTTTATTATTTCGATTTTTCTTTTGATTTTTCCCATTTTTCTCAGTTTTGGGTTCATTTGTTCTCGATTTTTCGGATTTTTATGCAACTTTCTACTTGATTTTATTTTGATTTTTTTGATTTTTTTTTTTGATTTTTTAAATGATTTTTTGGGGGCTGTACAATGATTTTTCGAAGTGACCACCCCCTCGCGCGGTCTACTAAGCCTGCAAAAGAGTATGGCTTCACATCAAAACGTTTCACAGCTAATATTTTACCGGGAGGTTCTCGGTCGAATCGGGGAAGCAAGCAGTTGTCGCAGTACCACTTCTTTCTCCACCCGCGTGCACGTCATGGTGTTAGCAAACTGATGACAATACGCTTCCCCGATTCAACAAGGGAACTTCCCAGACAATTATTCAGAGCACTCATCACAAGCACAGGTTATTTAAGACATTCTGTTATTGTCGGTCATTATTTTTAACGTGGCCACTTCCCTTCCCCACCCCGAGTGATAAGAAGCGTGCTGCTGCTTGTGCCCCGCGCTACTCGGTCCCTGCTGCTATTTCCGATCCCCTCCAGCGCTCTCCATTCTCGATCCCTTCGCTCTCCTGCAGCCCTCGCCCTCCTCTCTATTCCGACCCGGCCGGCCCTGCCCGGCTGCCTTGTCAGTAATACCACTACAGGCCGCGGTGCGGTGCGGTGCGGTGCGGACCACCCCTGCTACCCATTCGCATTGAATTCTTTCCCCTCCGCCTGCCCCTGCTTCGAACCTCCCCTAAATCCCCCCGCGCCAGCCTCTCCGCCGACGATCGCCCCACCACTCCCTCTCCTCGACGTGCCCGATCCTTTCCCCGCGCGTCCCCCCCCCCTCCAGCGGCCCCGCTCGCCCCCTCCCCCCCTTTCCAACTCCGACATGCGAAGAATGTGGTGATGGTGTCATTCCAGGCAAACGGGGCGGAGGCGTCTGCACCCCTACCCCCTCCACCCCCACCTCCGGCGCTGGCAGCTCATATGTTAGGCCCTCATACCCCCCTCCTCTTCGTACCCTGCTAAGGAAAGAATATTAAGGGGCGTGGCGGGGCGTGGCGGCCGGGGCGGCCGGGGCGTCCTCGAGCCAACCACCCAAGGGTTATCGCGCGGGGTCGCTCGCCTCGCCTCGCCCCGCCCCGCCCCGCCCCACACTCTCTGGGTCCCCCTCCCTTTTCTTGCTGCTCTAAATTAATAATACCCCCCCCCCCCTTACGTCCCTTGCGCCCTGCGCCCCAACGCGCCGCCTCCGGGTGAGCGCAAGCTCTCCTCTATTGCCGTCATTGGATGTTCAAGCGTCGTTGGCCACCGGATGGAGACATTTAATGTTTGAACAAGTGGTGCGCGTCGCGCCGTCTGCATGGCCCTTCCTCCCACCCCCTCCCGCAACCCTCCCGGCGGCCCGGACGAGGATGCAGCTGCCGTAGACCCCCGCCGCGGCCTTGACCTACATTTGGCCGGCGCGGACCCCCGCTGTCGCTCTATGCGCCGTGCGTCTCTATATCCATTTATTTCCTTAGCGGCGGCCGCGTGGCGCGCTAGTGTTGCGAACGTGACAAATCTTATGGGCGCCGTGCCCCGCGTGCCCCGCCCCGCTGGGAAGGGCTCTAAACTTTGCAGCATCTGGGTCCGGCAGGGACCCCAATCCCCCGGACTCGCAGATCCTTTGCGCGGGTCCGTGAGATCCGCACAGATCCGCGCCCCCTGCGCCCGCGCCTCGCGCTGCCGGCCCAGAGCGTGCTGCCGCTGGGGATCTGCCGCGGCCGGGCGGCGAAATATGGCTCTCGCGTCTTATTCCCTCCCCATAGCTTCCCTTCACCCATATATATCTGGTACGAGACACAATCAATTTGTCCGCGAGGAGGGAGGAGGAGGAATACACATGCACACGCTTTGTACGGACGGGGCGCGCGCATGCGTGTGTGAGTGTTTGTTTATGTATTGTTTATCCGTGTATGAGTTTTTATGGGTGTGTATGTGGGTGTTTGAGCTTCTGATGTGGAGGCCTTTTCATTGGATGGAGGGGTGCTTTAAGGCTGAATGAATTAGACGGGGGTTTTGGGGGAGGTGGGGCACCTCAGGCCAGGTTTCCCGGGTTGCCCACATACAGTCGTTTTGTATTATGTGTAATGTGCCTATACCTCCCAAGTGGGCCTAAAATGAACCACGGCTATTCAACGACCTCAGCCGAGGGGGTAGCCCCTCCCGGAATGAGTGGCGCAACTAATACCCCTTACCACTATTACATGACTATATCAGAGGCATGTCGAAGGAGTTTACTCACGATTTACTCCTGTAGCATGACCTGTCCTTATGTATATTTAGCACTAAAGTTCGTTGTACGACAAATATACGAGGGGGGAACAACTCTGAAATTTTTGAACACCTCGTAATTCAAAAAAAATTCAGAAATTAAAAAACAAAACAAACGGAAATTCAGAAAAATTCAGGAAACTAAAAAAAAAAAAAAATCAGGAAAAACTCAGAAAAATTAAGCAAAATCCAAGCAAATATTCAGAAAAATTCACAAATTTGCAAAATTTGTCTGGTTTCCCCCCTCGCAAATACAGTACACCATACTACTTGTCTCTCACGATCAGCACAATTATGATTGCTAATGTAGATGAGCATAAGTGACCCCATGAATACTTGACGCCGCATCATCATGCTTCTCTAGAGACGACACATAGAACGCTGGATGAGGCGGTGCTCCCGGGCGTAAACCACGCGGCTGCCCGCGCGGACGGCGGCGCGCCAGCGATGCAAACCTCGCACCTCATTCGCCTGCTGAGTGAGCAGCCTGGCAGGCTAATGAGCGCGGCGCCGCTCGCACCGCACGCTCGACGTCCTCCTATTACTCTCCCGGAGGGTCGCGGAGGCCCTCACGCATGTGTGTGCAGCCCGTGTGTGCATCGGCTGGCCGACAGTATCGCAGCCTCGCCCCGCCCCCTGCTGCTCCACGTCCCCTTCTCGTGCACGGAATTCCCCGGCGGCCTATTTTATGTAGATGAGCAGTTGGCCGTCTCGTCCCGCCCCGTCCGCCCTCACCGCGGCGTTCCGCAAACGTCCCATCGAGCCTCCACCCTCTTCCCCCTCCCCCCACCCAGCGGTCTCCCCCCTCCCGTCCCGCACCGGTACGTGGTCATGCCGTCCTTGGCGTGCCGCCCGCCCCGGGTGTCCCCGCCGACGCGCGTGCTCGGCCTAGCGGGACACCCCGGGGAGTGTCCGCATGAGAGGGGTGGCATCGGCACTATATACGAGTTGAAAAAGTGAGAAATCTGAGAGTTTTCTGGTATCTTACGGGAAGCGGAGCGCCTGCTAGGTAGGCAGCAGTATGCTCGCAGCGCACGGGTGTGCTACGGGCTGGCCTACCCTGAGACTCGCAGGCGCGGAGCTCACATTAAACTCTCTGCTTCAATGTGGGAGAAGGACGCTGTTGAAGTTGAACATCGAGCCCAACATTTGCAGGGGCACCGAAAGGTCTTCGGAGATGAGGGTGCACAAACTCCAACTCAGGGTAAAGGGGATACAAAACCTCCAATTTTGGATTGATATAAAAACAAATCTTTTGTTCACAAATGTGTGAGCTAGAGAGATGATAGCTCGGCTACCTTTCTAAACTGAGGCTAATGCATATCAAATAATTATTTTTTTTCGGATTTGGGGGGGGGGTTGGGAGAGGGGGTCCGCTGCGCATCCCCCAACCCTCACTTCCGGTGCCCATTAGTAACTTGTTTAACGTCGGAAGGTAAAACGAGCTCATAAAGTCTAAATTAGAATTGATTCCACCTAAGAAATTAAAAATAAAGAAAAGCTAGAAAAAACATAGCATACTTCTTTGTGGGCCTCTCCAGAGAACAAGGGCGGGGCCGCGGGCCGTGGCCTAAAAGGAGTGCTTGTCCGGCGTAGGACCGCGGCGGCAAGTGGCTGCCAATGGTGGTATGGCCAGGCGCACCGCCCTGGTGGGCGGGAGGCGGTTAGGTGGGAGGGGGGGGGGGGTCGGCGCCTGGGGGAATTACATTTGCATGAGCGGGAACATGTGTGCGCGCAGAGCCGGGCTGGGAACTCAATGCTCTCGAGAAAAAACATGTCGGAGGCAATAACGGGCGGTGCCGTGCTCTGCTCCACGTCATCACACTGACTCTAAGCCCACTGGGGCGGGGCGGGCTTGTGGGTCAAGGGAGTGAGGGAGAGAGAATGCTGGGGGTGGGGGGGGATGGAAGAGGGAGAGGGAGAAAGAAAGACGCCGTGTGTGGTGCTCAACAGAGGCGAGGCGCGCGTCGCTACTCGGTTTTCTCGAGCGCCCCTCTCGTTTCCTCTCTCCATTACCCCCTTCCCTCTCTCCTCTCACTCGCACTCCTCCGGGCCTCCGGGCCTCCGGGCCCCGCCCGGGCCACACGGGTGCGCTCGTCCTGAGAGGCCACTATAGATGACAGCCGATTAACTCTCAGCGAGGGCGATCACCCTGCCTGTCCTGCCAACACACGCTCCCCTTTGCTCTCTCTCCTCGCTCCTCCTCGCTGTCTCCCTCTCCCTTTTTCCTCCCTTCCGCTCTCTCTCTCTTTCTCTCCGGCCGAACCCTTCCGACATCGATAGACTCGTCAGGGTCAAGAGGCATGGGGTGGTGTGGTGCTCGGACACGGACACGAGGCCACAGCGGAGAGAGACACGCAACTCATGCCAGAGCGGGAGCCTCAAAACCCGCGCGGCTCCCAAGCCAAGTGCGGCTCGCCGAGGGCCGCTCGCCTCTGGCGTTCGGTGATCCGAGGCTCTCCGAGAGCCGCTCAGGTGGCTCGCCGAGGCTGGGCTGGACCGAGGGGTCCTTCACTACACTGATAACTAAAGTGTTCAACTGGCGTGCACATTAAAGTGTTGAACACAACGTTGCACACTTTCATGTGCTGACTTGAATTTTGCATAACGTAGTGTGCAATAACACTTTAATGTGCACGTCATTTGAACACTTTTGTTATCCGTGTATATAAATTAAAGCGTACACGGATCTTTCGTGATTTGTCCTTGCTTTTTTTCTAATTTTCTTCTGATTTTTTTTAATTATTTTTTCCTGACTTCTTTTGATTGTTTCTGACTTTTTTTTTCCGAATTTGTTTTAGTGTGAACCCTGACTTTTTTCTGTGAACTGGACTCAGCTGGCGTTGTTCTATCGCCGGACACGCACCGGAGCTCGTTCGCCCAGTGTGTATATGTGTCTGTCTTTTTCTCCATGATTGGTGTGCCCTATGGAAAACAGAGACACACACTCGCACAAGCTGGCCGATGAGCGCCGAGCTAAGCCAACCGCTGCGTTCGTAGCACAGTGACTTTATACGGCAGTGCGTCTAGCCAGTGCGAGCGCGGCTCGAGTTAATTATTGAAGACCCAAGTGCGAGAGGGGAAACAACTCTGAATTTTGGTTTACAAGCTTTGCGAATTTTTGAGAATATCTACTGCATTTTTGTGAAATTTCGCCTAAATTTTATCTAACTTTTTTGGGGGGATTTTGCTAATTTTTTCTATAGAAAAATTTATAAATTTTTCTGTTTTTTACTGAAATTTTCTGAATACTTTTTTGGAACTTTTCTGAATTATGAGGTGTACAAAAATTTCAGGGTTGTTTCCCCGTGTTTTCCCTTCGTGCAAGTGCTATAGGGAGACTCGGGACGCACCGCGCTGAACTGTGCGTCTCGTAGGAAGGGAGGAGGTGCTGCTGAGGTGTGGTGCGTGTGCTTCCCCGCCGTTGTTCCCCCGCTGCCCCCGCCGCCCTCGGCGGTCCTCCGCCCACCGCGGCCTTCCTCGACCCGCCCCACCGAGTCCTCCTGACCTTGGAGAGTAATGCGCCGAGTGCGGTGCGGGCCTGGGCCCGGCCGTGTGTGTTGAGTAGACAAAGAGCATCGGGGTGAGTGAGTGCGTGTGCGTGCGTGCGTGAGGGAGGGAGGGAGGGAGGGAGGGAGTGAGAAAGGGGCGGGGGTGGGCGCTAGGGGACGGAGGAGGGGAGAGAGAGAAAGAGAGAGAAAGGAAGGAGGGGAGGAGAGGGCTCGTTACGTCGCCGTTAAAGGACGCCCCCGCCTCCTCTGCTCCGCCGCGCCGCGCTGCTTGCTCCACTCGCAGTAGTTTATCGTCGAGTGCCTGCAATACCGGTCCGGAGAGTCGTGCCCGCAGGCGGGCGACGCGCGGGGCTGCGCGGGGCTGCGCGGGGCTGCGCGGGGCTGCGCGGGGCTGCGCGGGGCTGCGCGGGGCTGCGCACGCTAAACTGGCACAATACGGCGGGGCAATTCCCCGGGCGGGCAATCAAGAGGGGATCGCTCCCCCACGGCCCGGCGGCCCGGCGGCTCTGCCCTGCCCGGCCCGGCTCGTCCAGGCCGCAGCCTCGTTGCCACACAGTATAAGTCGAGCAGCAGTGCGGAATCGGGCCGGAATGGGAGACGTGAGGTTGTGTAGCTGGCAGCAAGGGCCCGACGCGGCGAGGCGGGGGAGGACGAAACAAGGGAGGAGAGGACGTACAAGTCGGTGGACAGGTGGAGAGAGAGAGAGAGAGAGAGAGAGAGAGAGAGAGAGAGAGAGAGAGAGAGAGAGAGAGAGAGAGAGAGAGAGAGCTGGGCCGAGGCTGAGAACCTCTCTGCTGGCCGGTTGGGCCTGTCGATGCAAAAGCGTTGGGAGCGGTTGGGAGAGCCTTCTCTCCTCAGGCCGGACCGGGATGGTAAAGGGGGGGGGGGGAGGAGGTTAGGTGCCCCGGACGAGGCCAAACACCAACACTTCCCCCCTCTCCTGGATTCCCATCCCGCCCGCGCCACCCGCAGCGCGCACCTCGGCCGGGAGCAGCTAAAGTGGCGGCCGGAAACAGGCAGCCTGGCTCCGGGTGCGGAAAAATTAGGCCGACCGTCCTGCTTCTTGAGGGGTGGGAAAAGGTGGGAGCGGAGTGGGGGTGTGGGGGTCGGGGTGTACCCCGCTGTAGCGGCCGTCCTGACGCCCCACCCCACTCTACCCCACCCTATCCCACCCCACCCTACCCCACCCCACCCTGAAAGCTACTGATTTGTATTCTGGGCACCGGCCGGCCGGCAGGCAGGCAGGCCCTTCGTATAAAGGGTGTGGGCTGGGAGGGGGGAGGCTGCAAGGGGGCCTGAACGAGGCGATGAACCTGGAGCGGGACCTCGCCACGCCAAACGGCCGAGAAAATGAAGTGATGCTTTTTCTTGCGCTGCCCCGCCCCGCGCGCCGAGTAGGCAGTGGAGAGGTGGAGCCAGAGGATTGAGATTTTTTTTTAGATATGGAATGCTTTACGTTTCCGAAGAGGAATAGAAACAACTGGAGATTTTCCTCTTCAAACGCGTTGGAAATGCCCGAGGGGGTGCTGTCTCCAGTAGAGCAGTTGTGCAATGATTAACAATTAGAAAAAATCAAATGATTTTTTTTTGATTTTAAATATATTTTTTTGATTTTGGATTGATTTTTTGATTTTGGATTGATTTTTTTTATTTTGGATTGACTTTTTTTGATTTCAAATTGACTTTTTGATTTTTCTATTGATTTTTCATCTTTTTTCTGATCTTTCATTGATCTTTTGATGTTTTTCTTGATTGTTCTTCATTTTTTTTTTGATTTTTTTCGAACTTTTACATTGATTCTTATCTGATATTTGATTATTTTTTGAAAACACCTTGATTTTTTATTACGTTGATTGTGTTGATTTTCAATTTGATTTTTTTTTATGATTTTTGATTTTCTTTTGATTTTTCATTGATTTTTTTTTGACTTTTTTCTGATTTTAAGGGATTTTTTAAATCGATTTTGCGTTGATTCTTTTATGATTTTTGAGAAAACCTGTGATTTTTGATTCTTTGATTTTTGTTATTGTGATTTTGATTTTTTTGATTTTTTTCGTGATTTTTTTTTTTTGGCCTTGTTCAATGATTTTCGAAGACAGCACCCCCTCGGGAATGCCCTTGTGTCTCACCTTTCAGCCGTCACATTGAGCTCTTGCGTCTTAGCCCTCCTGTAGGGCGGCCACACCATTGCCGTGCGTCCTGGAGTGTGAAGGGCAGTGGTGCGAGTGGGTCGCACTTACCTAAATGATGAATCAACGTCGCGCCCCGGGAGGGAAGTTTGCTCCAAGTTTTGAGGCGTGAACAAGCAGATCTAGGCGCAGGGCTGGGGGCGGGCCGGCGGGCCGGGGGTCCGGGGTTGGGCTGGAGGCGGCCCGGGGGCTGGCTATGGGCGGCTGGCCGGCTTACTGACAGCAGACCAGGCCGCGCGCTGGAAGGGTATACTGCAGAATGCACGAGTCGCGGCGAGAGAGACGTGGTGAATGCCTCTCCGCCGCCATCAATTAGTGACTCTTGAACAACACCGTAATTAGTCTGAAGGGCGCGGGGGCGGCGCCCGGCCCGGCCCGAGGCCATGAAAACTGTTGACTAAGTTGCCGAGTAACAAACCGCGGCAGATTTCAGTCGGGCGCAACATCATCAAAGTGCTCACGATGATGGTGATGGTGATGATGATGGTAATGGAGATGCCGGACGGCCGAGTGAGTGTCTGCACCGTGAGTTAGTCGAGGTTACTCGCGCGATTAATGCGTCCACCTCCACTGTGAAAAATATTCGTAAGGGTTACGGGGAAAATTTTCCATGATAAATGTCAAGTTGCAACAACTTCCAGTTGTATTGCTACGATGATTTTTTTTTTACTCAAGGTATCGACTTTTGACGAAGAATTTGCTGTCGTAATTTTACGACTGCGCTCGTAAATTTACAACTCTGTGTCGTAATTACAAATTACGAAAAAAGTCGTAAATTTACTAGTATTTTTTCACAGTGTTATCGGCGGCGCCGATCTACCTTATATTCTACGGACAGTCGTCTCATTCCGAATATCGCTCTCGCGCCTCCGTCCTTGTCGCACTCATGGCCGCCCCTATAACATGGGACATTGCCGTATGTGTGACAAGGACGAAGATACGAGAGCGAATGTTCGGAATCAGTTGGCTGCTAGGCGAGGATCAGCACGCGCGAATAAGGGTTGAACGCTCAGCGCCGGCCTTGGACATGACACAGCAGAGACTTGGGTCCAGCCTCTCCTCCCCCTCACCACCACTCGTGAGTGCGAGAGAGATGGAGGAGGGAGTATAGGGTAGCAGCGGCTGTGGTCCTGGTGCCTCGCCGGCACACACTGCTGTCTCGCCGCTGTGCGCTGGACTGAGCGGACACGCAGAGGGGTGGGGGGCGGAGGATGAGGGTTTGTGTCGCCACGCCTCGACTTCTGGCGCAGCAGCCTGACATACAGCGGTGGCGTGGCGTGGCGGGTTGCGGCGCGCCCCCCGAACCAAGGGCGAACCGAGTCAAGCGAAGCCAAGCGCATCGGCGTCCGAGCCCGACCCGACCCTAGCGTGTGTAGGGAGCGGGAGTCACCCGCGCCCTGCTGCTGCGGGTCGGGAAGTACAGTAGGCGGGGCGGGGCGAGGCGGGGCGGGGCGGGGGCGGGGCGAAGCTTGCCTTCAAAAAGTGACGCGATAAGGGGAAAAAACTAACACGCTGTCAATTTACGGGAGTACATTTCAGACTCGTTTTTCGTACGGTACACTGTAAAAAATTGTTGTAAAAAAACGAAAAACAAATAATTACAGGTTTCGCTGTTAAATCGGTGTACAGATTTTTCCTGTAGTTTGATGAAACATTTTGTGAATTGACAAGAAAAATCGCGAAACAACAGATAAAATTTGTAAACTTACGGCATTCTTTTGTAAAGTTACGGAATATTTTTGTAAAGTTACAGAGCTTGTTTTGTAAATGAACACGAATAAAAAGTAAATTCACAGGTCGTTTAACAAAATTCACAGATATTACCTGTTAATTTACGACATGTTTTTTTACAGTGTATGCGTAGAAGCACTACTGTACGTATGCACTGATAAAGGGAGAGTGCAACCACTCAACACTTGCAAGTGTGCAGCTCCCCGTTTTTTTACGTGCAAGTGTCTAACACAGCAGCTGTGTGATTGCAACTGTTCAACTCAACTGCTGTGCTCTTTTGAGAGTTGAACACTTGCATTTTCTCAACTTTTGGTTTGTACAATTGGACTGCATTCCATTTATTTTTTAAAATGCACTAGTGTACATTAAATACAGTAATTCGCAACACAGCAGCAGGTTAACAGAAATCTGAACCCGTGTTTAAAAATTGGTCTGAAGCGAGGTCTAAAAAGTTTTGTGCGTTTTCTCTCATTTTTAGAGGAGGATCCCCTCTGAAAATGAGCTCTGAGGCGCATAGTATGATTACACTGTTATTCAATTTGAATGTGACAACAAAATTTAGCCTGCATATTCTGGCCGATTCACGTTGAAAAGAATGTGACATTACATTTCAAACAATGTGACACTTTTCTTATGAAAAAACACGTGACGTCACAGTAATTGAATAACAGTGTATTTGATACAAAAAGAAGAAGAAAAAACAAAGACCGCCCGAAAATCATCGCAGAATGTACACCGTTTTTTATCTGCATTCCAGGGATGTTTTTGTGACGAGCAATATATTACATTTCCGAGAAAGGGCGAGTCGCCAGTGGACGAGCACGCGTGTGTTCGGTTATCGGAACTGGTGAAATTCCAACAGGAGGTTTGCGTTGGGAGGGGCTGGGCTGGTCGCGTCGGCGCCCCTTCTTGTGCTGCCGTGGGGAGGGCGGGGGCGCGGGCGGGGTAAGGGTCGCACGGCGACTGCAAGTTTGTGCGTTTATCTTCGTTTCGGTCGCACAGGGGGTGCACCGCCCCGCTGAGAGGAGGGGGTGGGGGCGGGCTGCCTGAACCATGCCGTTATACCGTGTGCCTCTCCCACCTGCCAGCAGAGACCTCCCCCCCCCAGGTACATCTCACCCGGTCCAGCCTGCTCATCCCCCTGCGATAGTTGTACTGCGAGGTGAGGCGAGCAAAGAAGTTCGCTCTCCACGCCGGCCCCCCCGCCCCGCCCCACCCCGCCCCCGCCCCCACCCCGCCCCACCCCACCCCACCCCGCCCCGCCTCGCCTCACTTCTTGGTATCCATCCAATCGCTCGGACGGAGACATCTCGTGCCCGAATCTTGCCCGCGCGCGGCGCGCTGCCTTTCCCCCAGAAGTGAACTGCCCGCTTGCTCCCGCCTGATCCAGCCCCACTGTGTCGCTGCGACCAATCGGATAATCTGTCCCCGCCCCGCCCCGCCCCACCCCGCCCTGCCTTGCGATAGCTCCGCCGCGGCGTCGCCTGGCGCGTCGTGGCGCCCGCTGGCCTGGAGACGGATGGCCAGGCGATTCATGGTGGACGCGGACGCAGACACGGTCCATTTCGCCCGTGTCCACCCGTAAAGGGGCCTATCTACCATCCTGTGGTGGGGTGGGGTGCGGGCGGCGGCGGCCTTTTCAATAGCGTGCTGGCTTGGGGAGGAGCAGTATTGTTCCTCGAACTGCCCGCCCTGCCCCCGCGGCCTCCCGGCCCCCCGGCCCGGGCCCCGCCGTAGGAATGGCTCTTCCAAACTTCAACATTGTACCGCGGCGGGCCGGGTGGGGCCGGGGGAGTCTCCGTGTGCGGACGTGGCGGTGCTGGGCGCAGGTGAGGTGGAAGTGCGGACCCAGAGAAACCCAGCGCAGCCCAGCTGGTGAAGCACCGCGCCTGCCGCCTGCCTCTCAGGGCGGCCAGAAGGGAAGTACACGGTAAAACCGAGTTCTGGGTTTCCCAGGGGTATTTGCACATTTCCAGGAGGTATCATCTTTCCCATGGGATGTCCTCAGTTTTCCAGGCAAAACTCCCGGGAAAAACTACTTTTTTCCAGGACGTTCACTGGGATTCCAACTCTCCTGGGAATCCCAGGACTCTTCACTGTTTAAACCTTGCGAACAATCGTTGCAAAGAAATTGGATGCTTCGCATTGCGAAGAAAATGTTCGTATTACAAACAAAATAGTTCGCAAGCTTACAAACTTTTCACGCCTTACAAACTAAATAGTTTGTAAGTTGCGAACTATTTTGTTTGTAATGCGAAGCAGCCAAATACTTCGCAGCTTACAAACTATTTTGTTTGTAATACGAACTTTTTCTTCGCAAGGTTTTAACAGTGTTTTCTACCGTGTAGGCGGGTTGAAGTAGGGCGGGGCGAGAGCTTGGCGCGCTGCTCAGACACTTTTCGACTCCCCGGCAAATCTCCGCGCAGACCTGTGGAATCCGAAGAAAGTGAGCGTTGCGATAAAGACGTCCGCCACCCTATCTCCCTGCACCTAGGAGTGGGGTGCGGGGGTGGCGGGGGCGCGCAGCAGGGTGTCTGCTCGTCGTTGGAGAGGGGTGTATATGTATAGCACTCTGGCTCGAAATCGGTACGGTGGCGGCGCGGCGAGGGGTCGGGGCGGGCGGCTGGGGGCCCGGGTGTAGGGGTGCCCCGCCCCGCCCACACGCCCCGCCCCGGGGTATCTAGATTCTCCCCGACGCCGCGCCGCCCCCGAGGCCCGACCTGCCCCAACCCTCCCCGCTGGCGCCATGTCTCTCTCGCCCCGCGCGCTCCGCACCGAGCCTCATCCCCCAATTATTCTAATCGCCGTCGTCGTGCGGCGGACGCTCGGGCGAATTTCCGTTGTGGATGCCGACGACGACGGCCTGGAGAGAGGGAAGTGCGCGCGGAGGGCGGGGAGGAGAGGGAAGCGAGGAGGTCGCCGTCCCGCCTTCGCCACGGTCGTCGTCTTCGTCCTTGTAATGTTCCCCCAAAGCCCCGTATTTCTCTCCCCCAGCAGTATCTGGTCTCGTCTTCTCTCCAGCCCGGCCCGTCCCATCCGCCTTATAGAAATGTTGCAGGGCCATCAGCCGACACCACCAACGCGCTCGCGCCGCCCCGCCACGCCTCGCCCAGGCCCAACAAACTGCGCGGTACTCCATCACGTCTTTCACGCGATCCTCGACATAACGATACCTTGCTAACAGGGCTGTTTAATGGTAACAGCAGCAGGCGCATGCGGAATTGTCCCCGCGCATTCATTGCATGCATCCCAGAGAGGAAATAACTTTCATAATAAAATTTTACTGCTATTACAGGAAATCGCAACTCTTATACCTGGCATAAAATTAAGATTTTACGACACACTTGCGGCTCAACTTTGTTCTCGCTTCATCGCGTCCTTCTCGGTCCTTCTGTTCCTGCCCCGTTGGTGCAGTCGGAGCTCGCAGGCGGTCGCGGCTTCCCGCTCGCGGCGGGGGTGGCAACCCCATTCGACGGACCGCCACGCCATGCCGTGGCAGCGACGCTGCCAACAGCCCTGGTATAGTCTGAACAATGGAGGCACTCATATACGGCGCGTACACACGGCTGGGCTGGGCGGGGCGGGGCGGGGCGGGGCGGGGCGTGCGGACCTCGGGGTGGAACAAGGGTACGAGGAGCCAGCAGCCGCCAGCAGCATTGTGCGGGGGGGCATCACCCGGCCGCGCTGGTTCGCCCGGGGGGCCTCTGCTGTGTCGAGCAGAGGACCAGAGGGAGAGAGAGAGAGAAAAGAGAGAAACTAGGAGACAGAGAGAGAAGAGAAAGTAAGAGGAGAGTGGGAGAGTCGGTTTTGGTCCGGCCTGCTCTCATTCCCGAGGGGGTCGGCAGCGGCAGCCCAGCTAGCAGCCCTCCCTCACTTGGTAGGACACGCAAGGTGTTGCGTCCTCCGCTTGTCCTTGCCGAACAAGTGGAGGTGATCACAGGGAAGCTCCAGTCCCGCTCCTCCGCCCCCCGGAGCACCTGTCTCCCCAGCGAGTAGCCACTCTGCTCTGCTGAGACTCGAGCCTCCAGGCCAGGTGGGGCGGGGCGGGGCGGGGTGGGCCGCGGGTCCAGGCCACCGCACGGCTCGGCCCTTCTCAGTAGTTACGGCCGCTTCTGCCCCAGGCCCGCAGGCACCAGGCACAGTCCTGCTCAACTCGCCCTGCAAGTCGTTGCTCTAATTGCAAAACCGTTAAGCCAACTCCGGCGTCGTCGTCGTCGTGTTCGCTCGCCGGTGCCGCCGACCACCCTTCCGGGGCGGCGTTCGTGGCCGGGTTTATTACCCTCTACCCCCTCTTCTCGTGATTTCTCTAAATTTTCTTTTCTTTTTCTCACTCCTTTCCCTTCGCGCTGACGGGGCGACGAGGAGGAAAGAGGGGGGGGGGGGTCGCTTGCAGCCATCTGGTCCGGTAACCCGCGCAGCGCAGGCCTGCATGGTCCGGGGCTGATAGGGGGTCATGCTAAGTATCGGCGGCGGCTCCGGCCGGCGCCATCACAACTTGTTGTATCCTTTAACCAGCCCACGACTTTTCACTCCCCAACCGATGCGGCGGCCCTGCGCCGCTTACGCAAACTTGCTGCGCAGGCAACCATAACGACTCGTCTCATTGGCTCGCCAGGAGACACTTCTGTTTTATTCCATCCCAAATATAACGGCTCTGCGGTATGATTGTTTGTCAAACTTTTGAACAAGGCAGGTCGTTAAATAAGCCGCCGGTCCTATGGCGCCGCCGTCGCCTCCGCGTCTTAGGGACGAGCGAAATTGGAAGGGGAATGCTGTTGTCGGAGAAAGGGGGAGGGGGGGGGGCACAGGAAGGACTTCGATCCAACTTTGATTCGGGCCCGGTCCGTGCGGGGCGGGGGCCGGTAGGAGCAGCCGGGCTGGACCGTCCCAGCGTGTTGGCCTGCTAACTTGGGCCTATAAGCTTTGGCCTTGGCGGCATGCACTTCTTTCCTCTTTTCAACCTTCTCTTTTTAAAATTTTTATTTTTTTATTCAGGGCTTGGAGGTGCAACTCGCAGTCTACAAAACAAACTTTGCAGCGCACCTGTGTTCACACACAGCTCTTGTAGTACATAATGTCTACTTTCCCTCGTAGCTACTTGTACCCTTATCGCATCCGCTTCTGCAAGTCATCTCACACGCCATTTTGACATCTTTTTTACCTCAAAACCTACTAACCAGGAGGTTATATTTCATATTGCAATCTTCAAATCATATAATACTTAAAGTAATTTTAAACTTCTAGGTTAACATCTAAATCTTCTAATCTGAATGTCTATTGAAATTTAAAACAAATTCGTTTTTCAACGCGCAGTCGCGCCTCTCTGTGATGTACGCGCTTATACGCTCGCAGTGATTGATCTAAATCCCGATGAATGCGATGCTTTTAATTACGTTCGCGTCCCGGCCTATAGCTCCGGCCCCGCCTGGTGCCCGGCCTGGCCCTGCTGCAGGGGGGCTGCGCGGGGCGCGCGCGGCCGGACCGAGCTGGACCCGTCCGTGGCGAACAGCGCCGTAATCTGCTTATGTACCGCTGCCCCGCCCCGTCCCGGCCCGTTCCGGGCAGCAGGTCTTACTGGCGACGCGCGTCCCCGCCCCGCCCCGCCCCGCCCCGCCCCGCCCCGCCCCGCCCCGCCCCGCCCCGCCCCGCCCCGCCCCGCTCCGCCCCGCCCCGCCCGGCCTGGCCCGGGCCCACACCGACAAACCGGTTAAGCCGTATCCGACCGGAATCCATTATGCATATCGCCCTCGATGGCCGAGCGGCGCCGAGCGGTCGGCCGGCGCTAACAAGGCGCTCTCACCGGCGGGAACCGGAAGTGAAAAGGAGGCGCCGGGCGGAGGTTGCGCGCCGGGCGGTCGCAGGGAGCAGGAGGGGTTGCTTGGGTCGGGCGAGGCTGACCTGGCCTGGGCTGGCCCCGGCCCGGCCCCACGCTGCTCCCGGTATACGAAGCAGCGGCGGCCAAATGAAGCGACCACTTTAAAAGCGGGGAGAGCAGAAGAGGGGGCTCACTGTGGGAGAGAGGGGCGTAAATGTAATGTCGTTTGTGTGACCCCGGCCCGGCCTGGTAGGGCCACATTGCCGCTGCCTCTGCCCTCTTCCACCCGTCTATCTCTCTCTCTCTCTCTTACTCGCTCTCTCTTACTCGCTCTCTCTCTCTCTCTCTCTCCCCCCCCCTCCCCCTCCCTTCCTCCCCCTCTCCCTCCCTCCTCCCCCCCTCTCCCCCCTCTCCCTCCCTCCCCCATCCCTCTCTCTCGCGCGCCTGCTCCCTTCCTCTCTCTCTCTCTCTCTCTCTCTCCCTCTCTCTCTAGCGACCGCGGGGTTGAATGGACGCCGCGCGGCACCGCGGCTGGCGGTATGCATTAAAGTGGCGTATACATATTACACACAATGGGAGTAAAGTACATAAATAACGAATGATATCGCATTGTGATTCGCGGCGGCCCGGCTCCGTGGCCCGCGGGGCCTGCAGTGCATGGCGCGGGCCCAATGGTCCCCTCGTCCCCTCACTGGAAAAACAAACGTTGCGTCCGCTACACCAATTGGTGTGTTCTATGGCAACATTTCAGTTTTTGTGGAATATTAACCAACCGAGACTTTAAGTTTCAATTCTGATGCGCCTATCAGATTCCCCATGAAATTCCCGTTCGAACGAGCCTACATGTGATGGGGTTGCGAGCCTAAATACTACGACTTTAAATAGGATTTGTAGAAAATGGGGAATTGGACATGTTGAATGAACTATGCATCTGAACCCCATCACATGTAGGCTCGTTCGAACGGGAATTTCATGGGGAATCTGATAGGTGCATCAGAAATGAAACTTAAAGTCTCGGTTGGTTAATATTCCACAAAAACTGAAATGTTGCCATAGAACACACCAATTGGTGTAGCGGACGCAACGTTTGTTTTTCCAGTGCTTGTCCTCCCGCCAACCCCCTCCCCTCTCTCACTATTTCTTTGGGACGAGTCACTGTCACTGGCAGAGGTAGGTGCGTTGGGTTGACCTTATTTGCACCGGGCTGTTGTCCTCCCCACACCCACCCTCCTCCCCGGCCGGACAGTGAAAGTCCGTGGTGGCGGGAACTCGCCATCAGATTAACACGGGGGCTGCTGCTAGGGTAGACAAGTACACTGCTGGTTTCTCCTTTTATTGAGGCCGAGGGGGGAATCAACTCTCTGAATTTTGGTGTACAAATTATGTGAAGTAATAGTGAATTTTTACCTACAATTCTTTAAAATTCTGTAAATTTCACTGAATTTTCATGAATTTTCCTATTTTTTCTGAAGTTTACGAACTTTTCCAAATTTTTATGAATTTTGCCGGAATTCACTTTTATTTTTCTGAATTTTTCTGAATTACTAGTTTTCCAAAAAATTCAGTGTTGTCTCCCCCTCGAGTGAAGCAGATTTTACAACCCATAAAAGGTTTTGGTACTTTGGTGGTACAGTCAAATGCCCTAATTTCGGACTTGTGCCCTAATTTCGGACAGTTTGCAGAGAAGTGCTTATTTCAACCTATCTCGGTCACCTTTTGAGATATTTGAAATCCGAAGACGGCATCGTACAGTTTGCAGTATAGAGTACCATATTTCGTCTAGTCGGTTGAAGTACCTTTAAAATTTTACAGCACACAGGAATTTAAAGTTAAAAAAAGCATATAGAACAAAATTGCTGATTTGAAATAAGCTCCCCCAAAAACCGGGGCTCGTGTAGGTGTGAGCTGCCCTATGGGTGGTCCTTTCTCGAATGAATGTTTGGTATTTTGGCTACAGAACTACGTAAGTTATTATTTTTTAAAACACACCGTTTTTTGGTACGGAACGATTTTCGAAAGTGCTACAATTTCGGACAGTCCAATTCTGTGGCATAGAATTACATTTGTTTCCATGTTTGTGCCAAAAGACTTATGTTTTCGCCACCAGGAAGAAGCGAAATTGTACTTTTGACTATCACCTTTACAACGCCGTTTCCGGATTTGAGATACCTCAAAAAACGGCTAAGATAGGAAGAATTTAGCACTCCTCTGAATTTTGTCCGAAGTTACAGCACAATTGTCCAGAGTTAAAGGCGTTCACAAAACCATCCCATTTTTCTGTCCAGTTTTCATCTCTCAGGGTTGAGTCAAAAAATCGGTTTGGATGTTATTCAACGAATTGTGACCTAGGCTATCCAAAGTGAAAAGTAAACCTGTTCGGTTGGGCCAAAATGCATGCTTGTGTCCGAAATTAGAGCACGTGTCCGAAATTAGAGCACTTTCGTTCCTAATTTCGGACACTCTTCCGATGATTGCTGTAGCTTCCCATCTGTTGATAGAAATTCGACATGGGTATCATCCGACGTGTCTCGAGCCACAGTATTTCCAATCGCAACAGATTTTTCATATTTTATCATGCCTACACGTAAGAAAGGAAAAACCGCTCAATTCGTCCGAAATTAGGGCACTTGACTGTATCAAAAACCAGAGGCGTCTCAATCGCCTTGCCAATTAAGATTGTACGGACGACGGTACAGTTTAGTAATTGGCTAGTGTGTCCTTTTACAATTGAAAATAAGAAAAGGAAGAAAAAAATGAAGATATGACCATTCTGATGCTGGCTTCTCTGGACCCACCCCACCCCCGCCTGCTTAGTTTTAGGCAACTCCTTTTTTCTCAAAGTGATACGCCACCACACCAATTCCGTCGGTAGACAGCCGGAGGCGTGCGTCAGCGGTCGCTCTCTCACACACGCGCGCGCTCACACCACACACACACACACACACACACACACCACACACGAGACGAAAGAGAGACGAAGAGGAAAATAGTTGCATCAGCCGCGAGCACAGCGAGAGACGAGAGCACGGCACGCAACTTGCACATTTTCGCCTCATGTGTGCAGTAGCGTTTATAGCCTGCAATTCGCACGTGTGTGCCCGCGCGCGGGTGTGTGTGTGGTCCTTGTTCGTTCGGGCGGGGCGGTAGGGATATATGTGCACTCGCCGCTGCGCGTCTGCCCGCTCGGTCAGAGAGAGGGAGAGAGGGGTAGGGAGAGAAGGGAGGGGAGAGAGAGGGGGAGGGGGGGGGAGAAGACAACTTCCCCCGCGCGTATTATACCGCCCACACCCCGCTCGCCCGTCTCCGGCCGCGCTGCTCTCACTCCTTCTGGGAATATATTTGTCTGCTCAAAGACGGTGGTGCGTCGCCGAGTGGCTGGCTGGAGCGGCTGGAGCGGCTGGAGCGGCTGGAGCGGCTGCTGGAGGCACACACCACCTCTGTTATAGCAGCCGCCACTCCCCTTCCTGCCGGTATTAATTATGCAACAAGCATCTCTCGGCGCGCCATCATATTGAGCCGGGTCCCGTCGGCGGGAGCAGCGCTGAAGGGTGTGCAGCAGCCGACTGATTCAGAAGATCGCTCTCGTCCTTGTCGCACTCATGGTGGTGCCCCATGTTGGGGGTTGGCGTGGCCACATGAGTGCGAGAAGGACGGGGTTACGAGAGCGATTTTCTGAATCAGTCGGCAGACGGAGCCCGCCGATGGGACAGGTGACGTCTCTCTCACACATCCTGTTGGTCGGGGGCCACCTGCTGGCCCAGCCGCGCCCCAAACCTGCTGAGTCCTGCCGCGCGCGCAACCCGCTGCTGCTGCTGGCCGAATATGTTTTGTTTTGGAAGGCCACCCCACGTGGTGATACTACGGAAATCCATACAGGTATACAGCCGGCGTATTTTTGTTTCATTTCTCTCCGCGCACTTCATCTCACTTGACGAATATCTCCTCCGTGAGAATAACCGACGGAAATTTCAGCAGTGTCCGGCGCACACAGCCAGCAGGCAGCCTTCGCCTCGCACGCCGGGCGCGGACGACGCGCCGACGGAGAAATCGCCGCCGGCTGCTGCTGCCGCTGGGGTCTTCTCAGGGCACTGCGACGAATCCCCCGTCGCTCGAGATTTCTGCGCTGAATTGTCGGACCATATGTCGTGCGTAGCGAGGAAGCTGCCCCCCCCCCTCACCCCTCCTCTGTCCCTCTGCCGCTAGGTTTTTGTCCGAGAAGGGGAGAAATGGCGGGCGTTCAAAGGTAATGCTTTTCACGAGCGAGCGCGGCACCGCCATGCTGCCGCCGTAAGCAGCAGCAGCAGCAGACCCGCGCCGGTAAAGAACTGACCGTTATATGCAGTGAAAACATGTAAATCGGACAAGGGGGCAAGAACTCTGAATTTTGGTGTACAAAAGGAGTGAATTTTTAGAGAATTTTAGAGATTTTTTTATTGATATTTTGTTAAGTTTTAATGAATTATTGCCCTTTTTCTCTAGCATCCTGTAAATTTGAGTAAATTTTGATGATTTTTCCTCGGATTTTTCCTTTTCCCCCCTAAATTTACTGATTTCTCCTGATTTATTATTTTTGAACCTTTTCTCCTTTTTTTCCCTCTGAATTTCTATGAATTACGAGGTCAAGAAAAATTTCAGTGTTGTTTTCCCCTCGAAATCGGAAGTTAGCGGACATACTGTCTAACGCTGAATGGAACTTGGAAGGCCCTCGGCGCGGCGCGAGCGAGGGCGCGAGGAGCCTGCTGCAATAGAAGGGTGATTCCGAACAAGCAGCCTTCAGTAGCGTCCTCTTCTCTCTGTCTCTCTGTCTCTCTCTCTCTCTCTCTCTCTCTCTCTCTCTCTCTCTCTCTCTCTCTCTCCCTCTCTCTCGCTCACATTGTCAGCAGGGCCCGCGCCGCGCAAGGAGACCCATGCCTTCACCCGCGAGTACAACTGTCCGCGGAGCCGAGGAGCCGAGCCGAAACCCCATTCTCCATGTAGTGGCGACGGGGTAAAAGCCTGCAGACCGCAGCTTTGCGGTGCCCCTGCCCTGTCCGGTCGAGCCCTGCCCTGCCCCCTGCCCTGCCCCCTGCCCTGCCCTGACATGCCCCGCCCCCTGCCCTGCCCTGCCCTGCCCTGCCCTGCCCTGCCCTGCCCTGCCCTGCCCCCTGCCCTGCCCCCTGCCCTGCCCCCTGCCCTGCCCTGCCTTGCCCTGCCCTGCCGCTGGGCCCACCAGAGGGGGAGCAGCCCTCCAGGGTGCGACCCAACCCCCCTCCCGCCCGGTGGGGCCCGACGCCTGACCCTCTCGACCCATTGAAGCCGCGCGCTACCGGCCAGCGGCCGACGTAAGGGTCCTGCCCCCCACACACGGCTCCGGCGGGGCCTTTTGGCAGTCGATTACGCGATTAACGCGAAAGGGTTGGGTTGGCTGCGTCGCGTCGGGGTGGGTAGGGGGCGGCGCGTCGGCCGCAACTGCAGCCGCTCGCTGCAGCCGCAGCCCCAGAACAATAAGTGCTTTTCACGAGAGCAGGCGTAGCGGCTGCCTGCGGCGCGCTGGCGTCTGATTCCGAACATCGCGCCATCGTCCTTGTTGCACTCATGGGGCCCAGGGGCCCCTGCCGCCCCCAACATGGGGCACCGCCATAGGTGCGACAAGGATCGAAGGCGATTTTCTGAATCAGTCGGCTGCCGCGCTGCACTCCCAGTAGAGGCAAAGGCTGTTCCGCCTCGAGCGTCGCGGCGCACGCACACAACTCGCCGTGCTGCCGCCGAGGGTCCGTCACCCCCCGAAAAAATCAGAGTACAATGTAAAACAAAACCAGTAAAGCATCTGAAAAATCAGAAAAAAACAATATAGCAAAATTACGAATACTAGAAAAAATCAGAAAAGTTGGTGTACGCTTGAATTTATAGTGAAGGACCCCTCACTCGGTTGCCGTTCCGTCGTATTTGACGGGTCGGGGAGAAGCATTTCTGGTAAACGTGAGCGCGTTGGTATGAAGGCAGTTGGCAGCACTGGCTCTGCTAGCGGGACGCGTGGCGCGCGCGTCACAAAAGCGCGTGTTTGGAGGGTCACTGGATTCAGGAATGCCGGGCCGGGCGGGGCGGACCGGGACCAGGGCGACCCGGCAGCATTAGCAGCAGGCCGTCCCCGTGCCCCTGCCCCAGACCCCGCCCCTTGCCCCCTCTATACACGCCCCCAGCAGCAGCAGCGTCCTCGATTATTTCACTGAATCAGCCCCTTTTATCCCGCAATTGGCTTATTTCTCTGGCTGGTCGTGCTGCCGCGGGGGCCGGACTCTCCACTGCTGCGCGTGCGGGCGGCATCAGCAGCAGCGTCCTTGTTGATTCAAAGCGGTAAATACGGCAGGGCTGTTCTGCGCGGGGCGGGGCGGGGCGGGGCGGGGCGGGGCGGGGCGGGGTTGGCCACGCCCTCGCCCGCCGGAGTGCCGGACGGGTGCCACCGATTTGTGATCCTGCCACCGTAATACTCGCGCGCCACAGGATTTGTGCACTTTCCCAAACTCTCGCGCGCGCCATGGCGCCCCGACTCGGCGCCAAAGTAGCAGGTGGGTTTTTTTTTAATTTTTTATTTTTTTTTAAAGGTGACATTTGTAATTTTGTGTGAAATCGGTTTATTGCCTTAATTACTCATATTAGTTTGCTTTTCATTGCTCATCATTGGTTCATGCGGACCATTTCTGGTGAAATCACCTCTGTTTGGTTACGATCCTGCGGTAAGACGTTTAGTCTTTCTCGCGCTCGTATAATCCGAAAATATTTGCATTCAAGTTTAGAATTGTGTGCATTACGTGATATGTAAAATTTCTTTGAGAGAAATTTCTCATTTTTCTTTCTATACACAACTGAACCTTTAAAATTAAACAGATCTATGGCCATATACTATAACAGACCATCTTCAGTAAGTTTCGTGAAACTCAGAACTCCGAATGTCTACTACTGGTATTTTATCAAGTATTCCATAAAGAAAAATTATGCCGGAGTTGAAACAAAAAAAAAGGTTGCTACTGGGTGCGTTGTGGTCAGTGTTATTTTATTTATATGTGATGTCACATTCGTTTTTATATTACAACTGTCAAATGGGTTGGTGTATGACATCACATTCGTTACAGCGCGAATCGGCAAGGCGCAGCGTGGAAATTTCGGCAGCCACATTCTAAAGAATGTGACAATGACATGTGACATTTGTTTTACATGGAAACGAATGTGAAGTCAGATGAATTGATTGACAGTGTGGCCGCCTCGCATCACCATCAGTGGCCGACACAGGCAAACAAAAGAATAATTCGCGTCCGAGAGAGAAAAAAAAAAGCAGTCTCAGCTAATTTTTCAGCTACGGTGCTAATTTTCTGGCTACCCTGCTATTGATTTTTCAGCAGCTTTAAGTGTTAAGCCGTTGTGCTAATTTTTTTTTAAAATCTAATTTCAGCTGAGTGATTTTTTTTTCGTGCACCTCTCACTCGAACTAGAGTGATCCGCGCGCGCCGGAATCGTCCCCGTAATGCCGTAATGTCCTCTGGCTCCTCCAGTGCTGCGCCAGCGCGCTAGGCGGGCGCATTGGATGCGCGTGCAGCGCAGGGGCGTAACTCACGGCGAGTAGCGCGGACCTGACCGCCGCCTTTGTACGCCCCTCGCCTATAGTCTCGCACTAACGCATTGCCCCCGCGCGCAGCTAGCGCCTGCTCCGCCTAGCCTTGCTAGCCTCACCCTGGGTCTGCTGCGGCGCCTCGCCAAGCGCGGCGATTCGAATTATGCTGCGTGTCCCACTCCCACCCGCGACCCTGTAAGCCTTTCTGCCGAGGGGGGAAACAACTTGAAAATTTTCAGACAATTCAGAAAAAATCAGAATTTTGTTTTTGATATTCATAGTACTTCTCAAATTCAGAAGATTTCAGGATATAAATAAAGGTAAAATTCAAGTAAAAAATTATAACGGTTCTATAAAAATTCACAAAAATTCACGAAAATTCCTAAAGTGTGTACACCAAAATTCTGAGTTGTGTCCCCTTCGCTTTCTGCACAGGAGCCCTCTCTCTCTCTCTCACCTCCCATGCTGCCTCTCTCTCCTGTTCTCTTTCCGTGTCCGCTAGCCTAGCCGGTCTGGCTGGCCCTGCAGCGTGCCGCGTACCACACCAATTTTAAGAACTTTTTAAGACGCCCCGCTTGGAAGCAGCAGCAGCAGCAGAGCGAGGTCACCTCCGCCTCCGCAGCCACACCCTCGCAACCCGCCCCGCCCCGCCGCGCCCTTGAGCTTGCATTTATAAATTTCAATTTGGCTCACCCTCGCGTTGCGGGGTGTGGGTGGATGGGGCGGGGCAGGCGGCCGTAGCCGTACTGAGAGGCTGGATTAGTAGCGGAAAGCAGTTCGCGGAGGTGGTGAATTGTTCGTCTGGGCGCGGGCCGGGTTCCCCTCCGCTGACTATGAATAAAGCTTTCGAGTCGCTCGCAGATATGTATTCACTTTTGTAAACTGGGCTTGAAAAAAAAATAACATTTTTCTCTTTTTTGTTGCAGGTAAACAAAATAGGCCGCGAACCAGCTGTAACCGACCACATTGTGCGTTTCAAACACCCAGGAAGTAAAAAGTTCTGGCAAGTAAAACAACTGTAAAGTAGGGTCAGAATGTACAATAGCGGACATGTGTTTCAGTTCGAGTGCGGAGAGAAAAAGTTTGTGCCTGCAGGTGCGTGCGCCAAGTTTCGCGTATTCTATGGTCAAGGGCCTCATTACGTTATCTGACATTACGAGCGGCTACGTTTAAGAGCTGAGGTGTTGTATACGAACAAAATTATGGAATCTGTTTCGTATTGTGCTCGGCGCCCAACCCTTTCTACGGCCTCCGAGGCCAAGCCCTCAGCTCGGCTCGGCCCGCCGCACAACAACCACCCACCTCCCCGCCCCCACTTCAGCCCCACACGGGCATCCCGATCCCACGCTACCAGTCGGGATATTGCTCCGATCCCCGAAAGGGTTCGGAAACGGCCCTCGATTGTGTTCTATCTCTTTCGCTCATCGGATTGTTGGAACAGTTAAAGGGAGAACGGTGAAGGGCAGAGGAGAGAGAGAGAGAGAGGCACGGCGATAGGTCGAAGGGAGGAGAGCAGGCGGGATGGGGGAGAGAGGACGCCAGGACGTCACGCAGTCGCGGCCTCCCTCCCCTCGCTGCTCCCACCTCACCATACCGCCGCGGGAGCAAGTTTCAGCGGGGCAGGGTGGGGCAAACACGCAGCAATCGTCCGGTCAGCACAATTTCAGTCACATAGCGAAACACATCTCTCTCGCCATCGACTCGGAGGGAGGGGTCTCCGCCCCACACCACCCCGGGCACAGCCCACCCCGCTCTTTTAGCCACGATGAGATGGGATTTCGACCGAGTTGGTGAGAGGAAAAGAGTCGTTCGCTTCCCAGTTTGGCTGAAAATCGAGATAATTAAAGGCGGTCCCACAAAATGTTAGCCCACCCTGCCGGAGGGCGCCCGGGGCCCGCGAGGTCCGGCTCCGGCCCTACCCGACCCGCGCTCCGCCGCCTCCGCCGGCCGCTCCAGGCTCGTCTGCTTGGAATTCATGAATGCTCTTCCCTGCTTCCCATTCCCTCCCCATCCCCTGAAATCCGTCCTCCAGCCGGCGGCCCGCACCCCGCCCCGCCCCGCCCCGCCCCCTGGGGAGTGCACCCCACCCGCTGACACCCGCTGCAAGTATCCTGCGCAGAATTGCCCGACCTTCTGTAATCCTCTGCATGGGAACGCCTCCGATAATAACCCTTGGCTCCAGCTGTTTGCCTGCTGGGGGCCGCGGCCTGGCCTGGCCTGGTCCCCGCCCCGCTGGAGGACGTGTTAAGTACCCGACCCTTTTAAGTGAGTCGACATGCAGCGCGCAAGTTCGCGGAGGGGGAAACTTCTGTACGATAGCAAAAGGAGCGCGCGCGTTCGAACCTCAGGCAGGCACACCCAGAGAGCCAGATAGTTGATACAACCAAATAGGCCTTGCGGGAAACAATATTTAGTTCTTGAAACAGACAAATTTTCACTACCCTCGGTTTTAACTAAATATTGTTGGGCCAACAAAACTTTCGTCAACTCTATCCAATTATTTAGCCAGATCTATTTTAAATTTAGTTTATAAAGCTAAAATTTGGTAGGTGTTGAATTTCGGTTCCCTGAACTACATAGCTCTCTGGGTGAAGCGCGCGCTCTCGCGCTACGTTTCTGGTTGTTCCCCAGCATACTGCCTACTGTGCCTGCGCCCGCTGCATCTCTGGACCCTATGCCGCCAATACCATCCCCAACCCACTCTGCCTGGCCTGACGCAACCCTCCAGCGGGCTGGAGCTCCACGCCCTTAGCGCCCCCGCCCCCCGGTCACCCAGGCCCTTAGCGATTCCCCCCCCCCACGCCCCACGCCCCCCTCCCCGGGACATTCCATCCCATGGACTGCCCCACAGGACATAAGCTATACCCATTTAAGGGAATTCTTGCATCAGGCGGTCTGGACCTCCCGCCCCCTCCAGTGGCGGTCGGTCAAGGGTCTAGCACAAGTCCATAGGGGTCAGGAGGGCTGGGGGGGGGGGGGGAGGAAGGAGATGTTGGCGGTAGGGCTGGCCCCGGCGCCGTGTCTCTGAACTCGATATAGCTACATTCCTCAGCGAGCCCAGCCCCGCCGCTACGATCCCCATCAAACGGAGGAGCGCCTCTCCGTCATGAGGAATGCATCTATCCAGGTGGGTCCCGATCTCCAAGCGTCTCGCCTGCTCTGCCCGACCACACTGGTGTTCAAAGGCCGATGTAAGCAAGAGCCCTTCAGTGTAATTTTTTTTTCATGTGACGTCACATTCGCCTTTATGTGAAAAATATTCAGTAATTTTGAAATATGTTTGCAAAAAATTCAAAGCGGATTGTGTTTCCCAGATGTATAATGGGTGTTTTACTACCTTAAAACACACCTTTTTAATTTATAAGAATTATGCTCCCATCCACTATCGCGTTCCGTTCCAATTTTTTTTTTCGCTCTTCGTGAGAACGCCAGTTACAAATCTACCCTAAAAGTCCGAGCGGAGCCGAGCACTTCCAAGCTGAGCGATTAAACCTTTTCTTTTTGCGCTGATGGCCGTCGAACCGTGGTTACAACAACCAGGCTGGAGCAGTGGAGCAGGCGACGCTGCGGCGTTAATTCCGTCTGAAAGCGAAAGAAAGAGGGAAAAAAACAGTGTGAAAAAGGGATTAAAACAAGCGGGATTACAAAGTGATTTGCGAACAAATAAGCAGTAGCGAATCGGAATGAAACCGTTTACGGTCTATGGTGGCGGAATAGCAGCCCCCGCCGCCCCACCTCCCTCGTACGCCCTCTGAGAAAACAAACACCAAAAACAAAATAAAAACCGATGACGAAGGCAATCCGCGCGACCGCGCGCGCCGCCGAGCCGCGACCAAGCTCAGGGGCCGCCGCGCCGTTGACTCGTATGGAAAAGGCTAATATTTACGCACCGTTAGGTTCATATATATCGTCTCATAAATTCCGTTGCGCCTGGGCCCCGTGGGGTCGGGGCGAGGCCGCGGGCGTGGGGGTGCCAGTAATGCCGCTGTAGTAACGGTAACGCGGCTGAGCGGCCGGCCCAGCAGCGCCTAGCCCCGCGGCCCACTTAGAGCCGTTATACGTTCGCCTTTCCGATCTACGAGGTTTATATCGCTTCCGGGTCGCACTGGACTATAGCTATGGACATTGCCTAGGCTCAACCCGTTGCGTTTGACCGAAAGGGCAGGATTGTCGTAAAGGAATTCATCACGTATCGATGTTTTTTTATAAAAATAAATAAAAACAAGAGAGAAAAATTTACCCGACACATTCTGTTCAGCGTCTTTGCTCCAAAAAATTCTAAACACTGAAAACTAATTGTAGTAGAGGGCTATTTAACCATATTGCAAAGAGAAATATATATATATTTTTTTAAATCTATAGAAAATTTCTGTTCTGCAGAAGGGGCCGTGAAAATAACAAAATAAATAAGCAAGAGAATCAGATCTTGAGACACAACCAAGGCCTCTTCGTGCCTACAAAAAAATTGAACAATCAGCAATGCCTGAAGGTGCACTAGAGTCACCCTTTCTCAAGTAAATTACAGTAACTTATATTCATTCAGGCGGAGATTTACCTTGGGATTACACGTGTATTCAAGGGAACTTCGCCTACCTATCTGGCGACACTGCCGTTCCCACCCCAGCAGCGAGGCGTCGCGCGGGTCCGCTGGCTCACAAGTAAATCACATCGGTGCCATCAGCCCGCCGCCACGCGCGCTTCTCCGCCGCGAGTCGTTACTGCTGTCTGCAAAGTTTTCTCCAAGTTGTTGGCTTGTTCTTTTTTTCTTTGCCTGTCTTTGATTTATTTTATTCAGTATGACTACATGGGCGCCGAGGCGGTGCCGCGTGCCGCATGTGATGCATCGCTACTTGTAGTCGAGCAGCAGCGTCAATGGATGCAGCGCGCAGAGGCCGCGACTCTTGCGAACGCACCGCGACTGCTGCTTGCTAAGCGAGGAGAAAACAACTCATAATTTTCGTTAATTATTACTGAATTTTGTTGATAATTTTAGTTCGAATTTTTCTCAAATCTTCTTGAATTTTAGTGACTTTTCCTAAATTTTCCTAAAGTATTCTGAATTTTTCTAAATTTTCGTTAGTTTTTTCTGAATGTTTTCTGAATCACGAAGTGTACAAAAATTTTAGAACTGTTTCCCCCTTGTGCTCACTCAGGAACTGCACGGTCTAGTTAAATTTGGAGCTGTCCTCGCAAACTACCCGCAATGAGTGGTCTGGTCCGCGAGTGCATCTGCGAGTCTCATCGCCTGCCATACCGGGAAGTGACCCCGTTCCTCCCGCGGTTTCAAAGAAAAAAGGGAAGACCTCGAGCGCAAACACTATGCTCTTCTTGCCGCCCTTGTCTGCTGGAAGGAGGAGGCCCTCTTACTCAGATCTGCACAGCGAGCGTCTTGGGGGGGGGGGGGGGGAGACGTTTGCTCGTTGCTGCGTTGCTTGCAGATTATGTGTGCGAAATTAAGGGCGTTGCTTGCGGCACGATGATGATGAAGCATCCCTTGCTCCCTAATCTCTAATCTGGTACCGCCCCTCGCGCTCCTTACCCCCACCGCCCCCCCATCTTTCCCCACCTCAACCAAAAACAATGACGCGGTACGAAACCCCTTTCCTCCAGAGCTCGGGGGCGCTCCTCTAGAGGAGATTAATAGATCCGAGCACGCTAGCGATGTAAATGACGTAACGCTTTTCCGGTCTCTCTTCATCCCTAATCACGTGGGACTCGTTTCGTACTCCCATGAGATTACTTAAATTGAAGATGACTTCATTTTTAAAATCAGGGTTGTTTCAAGGGTGACATATGTGTTCGAATTCCCTGGCGTTTCCAGACTTTTCCGGGGTCAAATTTTAACTTTTTCCTGCCATTTGTGTACGATATGATGAATTTTTGGGACATTTAAATTTCAATACAGGAGTATTTAACAAAAAAAACGATACTTTTGTTTGTCACCTGATGGGCGCACCGTGCCCAGCAGCGGCGAAACTCCTTACCTTATTAAATTTCCCTTCACGCGGCGACGGATTTCCCTGACAAGAATTTATATATATATATATATATATATATATAACCCTTTGAAAATAGGCTGCCGGTGCGGGAAGTAGATTTCAGTTTTGTACGGAGCTGCGGCACACGGTCACACCTGTGCGCAGGACAGTAGTGCTGCGTGGGGCCCTCTCGGCTTGCATGCAGCTAGGCAGGAGAGAGCAGGGCCACTCTGGGTTGGCCTGGTATAAATGAGATAGTTGTGTCGGAGTGCGGCTTGGAGGACCGGGCGGGGCGGGGCGGGGCGGGGCCGAGAGGCATTGTACCGCGTTGGCTTTGAGCCCCTCCACTCCAGTCCGCCCCGCCCCGCCCCGCCCCGCCCCGCCCCGCACGCACCGCATCTCTCACTCACCTGGCGACATCTAGTTAGCCGCAGTCAGGCCGGCAGGCACCCCTCTATCATGCCGGGCCACTCCCGCCCGCTCCCCCACCCCCACCCCACCCCTTTCCCTCGACAGCCTATCGCGCGCCCCGAGAGACTTGTGTCAAGCCGCCCAGCCGCCCCCACAAACAGATGGATGGGGGGTAAATGACGTTCTAAAACTACACCTGCCAGTCCGCGGCGGTGCGAAATTTAAAACTTGCCTTACCCCTTTCGTCGTGTGAGGTCCAACCTGTTACCCGATGGTGCTGCAGCCTGTCGCTGATGATACCGATGGGCCCTTCACTCAAAAAAAATAGTGCACACCCTACAAAAAATCAGTAGATCAATCAGAAACAAAAGTCAGAAAATAAAACCATAAAAAAATTTAGAGAAACTTAAGAAAAATAAGAAACAATCACGAAAACAATCACGAAAAAACAAAACAGTCAGAAAAATGGGTGTGTGCTTGAATTTATAATGAAGGATCCCTCGGTATTCACCTCCACAGCGCCCGACCTCCCTACCCTCTCCCTCTCCAGCCGCGGCGGGGCGATGCGTGTTCCGCGTAAGACCCCGCGCGCACAGCCGCATGTCCTTACTTATCCGGACGCCCCTGCCCTCTCCTCGCCCCACCGCCACGCCACGTCGCACCACACCGGCCCCACCCCGCCCCACCCCGCCCACGGCCCGACCTGACACGCTCGTAAACAGGTCAGTGATGGCCCCTTATTGGTCTGGCGTCGTCAGCAGCAACGCTCCGCCACGCCCCGCCGCGCGAGGAGCAAGTGGAGCAGAAGGAGATGCGGCGGCGGCGGCGTCTCTGGGCGCTGCTGCAGCGCGCTGCTGGAACAAAACCAGGGCGCTTAAAAAAAAAAACTTGAGAAATGTCAAGGCAAGATCATGCGAGGCGTGCACCAGGGCGATGCGGAAGAGGCGGGGCGGGGCGGGGCCGTGTAAGGCGAGAGGGAAGTCATTTGCGCGCATCGGAACCCAATATAGAGAGCACCCGCCGAGGCCGAGCCCCGCCCCGCCCCCGCGCGCGCGCGTCGAGGTGGATCCAGCAGTGTGAGTGAAAAGTAGAGAGCTAGCCAACGTGAGACGAACTCCCAACGCACCCGCAAACGACGACGTTTTCCACGCAGGTCAGTTGTCGATCTGTGAACAGCCTACCGTCGTGGTACGTAAACCAGACCATTCAAAGAGACACCCAGAATATATGCATTCGTATCGAAGCCCGTAGGAAGCGGTTTTCCACCACAGCCACCTCAAAGACGCAGATGTTTAATTTATTTTATACGAAGTTAAATGCGGTAAAATGTATTAAAGTTCGTGACACCTATAACACGAACACGAACCGAGCAAATTCGTATTCGTACCATCATCTTGCTCTTGCTGCAGGACCAGCGAGGGGGAAACAACTCTGAATTTTTATGTACATATTTTGTGAATTTGTATGTTTCTTTTTGTACTTTGTGCTGTTATTTTTTGCACATAGTTCTGGATTTACTCGAATTTTGTCGATTTTTTTTTATTTATACGAAGTGCAAGGTGTACAAAAATTCAAGTGTTATTTCCCCCTTAAGGCCCACCCATTCACCATCTGCACGGTGCGAAGGCGACACCGCCGCCGTTCTATGGGCTTTTGCCGCTTTGTCCTCCAAGTTTGTGCGGCCCAGCCCGGCCCAGCAGGGTCGGCTACCTCGCGCACCTCCCGCCGCCATGCCCCGCCCCGCCCCGCCCCGCCCCGCCCCACCGCCTTCCGCGACAAATTGGCGCCATTCTACGTAGATGGGCCGCCCATTTCATTCCGCGGGGCCGGTTATTACAACCATTCCGTCAAGGTGTCTGCCCGCCCCGTGGCCCGGCCCGGCCAGGGCCTCACTGCCGAGGTTTGGAGCACACCGTGCATCGTGTCTCAATCGATCTCTTGCCTATACGCCTCCGAGCTCGAACACACACTCGCACTCACACACACAATTGAGATTGGAATCGGAAGCAAATCACTCTCCAAGAGACACCCTTGAGCGTATTGTGGGACATTATAATTGAAAATGTGAAGGTATCGTCCCCTACGAGTTTAGATCATAGCAGCTAGGGTCATTTTGATCGCCGATAATGAAGCGTAGTTGAAGCCTTATAAGGTCGAAGCGCATCCCCTCAGCTGCGCATCGCAGATGAACATAATTTCTCGAAATACTAAAATTGCTAGTCCACGAAACTAATTCCCTTTCTCCGCGTGCACCTGTACTAACAGTACAGAAAACGATGGCACCAAACTTATACTTCACCAGGAGTGTGCCGTGAAAGGCCTGAGCCCGCTCGCTTAGTCATTGTGTTACTGGGGCTGACCGCGACGCGGTGAGCCGAGCCCTGCCCCGCCCCGCCCCGCCCCGCCCAGCCGCAGGTCCCCGGGGGGCCGCCTGGCCGGCCAGGCATCGCAACCACCACACGGCGCCGCTGGGAGGCGGGCAGAAGTGAGGTGGAGAGAGGGTGCCATGGGGTTTGTTGTAGAGTGTGTGAGCCATGCGGGGGGGGGAGGGGGGCGCAGCGCGCGTCGGGGGCTGATATGAGCCGGGGGGGGGGGGGCTCTCCCCGCTGGGACCCAACACACAGGGCCGGCCCCCGCGCTCCGCCTGACTACTGGGGTCGGAGAGAGGGCTATTCAGCTGTCAGGCTGTCAACTCAAACACAGGTAATCCGTGGCCGGTGGGGCGGGGCGGGGCGGGGCGCGGCCAGGGCGCGCGGGCGAGGCGTGTGCTGGCTGGAGACTGATACGCGGCGGCTCTGCTGCCGACACGGCACCACCACCACCACCACCACCACCACATCAGCCCCTCCCCGCCCGCCGCCCGCGCCGCACCGCGCCACGTATAAACTTGTTCATCGGTGATAACTTTAACGTCCCGCCCGCCCCTTCCCTTAAGCGTCACCCCCGCGTGTGTCACGGTAAGCGGAAGGGAATGGTGCGCCCTTACTCCTCTGCAACCACCTCGCAGCAGGACCGCACAGCCGCGCCCCGCGCCGCCCCGTCCTTAAAGACGAGGGGCATTAACGCGTGAAAGGTATATGCGAGAAACCCTCTCAGATATCTCCGAATGCGGTCGGAGAGAGCGCGGGCGCACACCACACTCTCTGCTTGCGGTGCGCGCAGCACGGCGAGACCACACATACATCTAACACACAGCGCGCGCCGATATCCCTATCCCCTTTCAGTCCTCTTTTCACACACACACACACACACACACACACACACACATACACACAAGAACTGGTAGTAGTTCTCGGGCGAAGCACTCACGGAACGCAATGCAAGAAAGACCCTCTCCCGACATCGCGCGTCGTTTCCCTCCCTCGTTGACGGACGGGCCTCCTCTCCCCCCCCCCCCAACGCCACGCCCCACGTCCCAGTCGCGCGCGCAGTTCGGATTTTTTCTCCCCCCCCCTCCCCCCTCTCACGCCTTGCTCTCTGCCTCCCTGCTCGACGTACCTAACGATTTTCCCCCTGATTCGCAAAAGAAAGATACCTGCTCCACCCGCGCAGCTGTGAAGGGCGAGACCGGTGGACGGGCTGAGCGCGGGGTGGGACTTAGAGGGCAATGGAGGGTAAGGGGTGGGGGTGGGGGGCTGAACGGAACGTGGAAGGTAAAAAGTGATGAGGTGAGCATTGGTCCGGGACTCGAGCCGAACGGCGGGGTCCCCTCTGGTGGTGGGGAGAGAGGGGTGCGGTTCTGTAAAACTTCCTGGAGAACGCGAGCGGGCTAGGAGGAGGGCGAGGCGGGGGCTTCAAGAACAAATTATGACCATTCCTCAAGTTCTCCTCCCCGGGAGCAAAGAAAAAGCGTATATATTGCCTTGCACGACACCAACTCCTTTTCCGGACGGGACGTGCGAGCTGGGCGGAGAGCCGCTCGGGGGACACCACCCCGGGACACCCCGGGACACCCACTACTACTACTGCCTCGCTTCCTCGCTCGCTCAGCGCGCGCGCCAGACGGACAAGAAAAAGCGGAGATGGCGCTGGGCTCCGCAAAACGGTCAGCCTTCATTACTGTACCCCGGGGACGCGCAAGACCTGCCCCCCGGGCGGGGGCGGGGCCGGAGGCGGAGCTGGGGGCGGGAGCGGGGGTGGGGCCAGGGGAAGGGCGCAGAAAGGGGGATAGGATGGCGTAAGGGCGTCCACCCGCCACCGGCGATGGGGGGGTTTTTGCCCCCGAGTGCACCGAACCTAACCTCCTGCTCGTGGAACGATATAGGCGCAAGTGTATGTGTTTGCGTGTGTGTGCGCGTGTGTGCGTGTTTGTGTTTGCCCGATAGTAATGTGCGCGTGGCGCACGGCCAGGCTGCTCTCCCCCTGCTCCCCGCTCCTCACGCAGCCGGCTGCGGACTATTTCATTAGAGCAAAGCCCCCGCACCGCACCACACGGCTCTCTGTGCCTGCTAGCTCTCCTGCTCCTCAGCGCCCCGCCCCACCCCGCCCCACCCCGCCCCACCCCGCCCCACCCCGCCCCGCCCCTACGATCGGCCCCTCGTATACCCCGCTGCGCCCTCGCACGCGCGCGCCAGCGCCTCAAACTTGTGACATGTCCCCGGCGTAATCGAATGAGAGCCGCAGCGGGGCGGGGCGGGGCGGGGTGAGGCGGGGCGGGGTGGGGTGGGGTGGTCGCACCGCGGGGAGGGTCGCGCGCGGTATAGTAACTATATGTATTTGCAATTGTAAACATATGGTATGAGCCCACGCGACCTGGTATAAGGGAGAGTGGGCCACCAAACTGTCAGGGGCACATGCTGTTCAAAGCGCTGGCCTGACCAGCACGTTCAGTCTCACAGCCTACTTTACAGTGAAATCGTAACCTCTTGACACCTTGACACGTTTGCGACAAGGCGGTGGCCGCGAGTTTGACTGGTGTGGTGGCGGCGCACATGTGTCAAATTTCAATGTGAACAAATTAAGGTAAGTTTCCATATTTTCGATCTAAATATTCCACTGACATACCCTTCCGGTGATAGTTCGGGTTAAAACGAGCATTATGTAAGATACTGTACTACTTTCCGAAGATAAAATCACCTTGTCCCGAATCCTATCCATGCTAACCTCAAAGGGGGCCCGGATTTCTATAGGCTGTGGTTGGGGCAGTGGGGCAGGTCCTGTCAGTGCTTGTCCGGGATACATGCTGTCACCCTAAAATCCACATTTCAAATCGAATACGCACTGAAACTGTTGTAAGCCGCTGCATTGTGCGTGCTTGCGCGTGCGTGTGTAAGAGAAAGAGTGTGTGAGAGAGAGGGATTATAGACGTTCCACTGTGTGTGTGTGTGTGTGTGTGTGTGTGAGCGCGCCGGCCGCTTAGCGTGTGGGGTTTCCACTCGTCTCTCCGGCTGAGCTGGCTGGCTGGCTGGCTGGCCATCCCCCCGGATCTGACCCACTAAATCACTCCCAGAAGCAGGCCCGCCCCCCGACCACTCTCCTCCCGTCTCACACAACCCTCAGTCTGTAGCCGCGCCACGGCCGCCGCCGCAACCACGCGGAGCAGGCTACGTGTGTATGTATGTATGTGGGCGTATGCGCGCGCGTGCGGGAGAGAGAGAGAGAGAGAGAGAGAGAGAGAGAGAGAGAGAGAGAGAGAGAGAGAGAGAGGCGGGCGGACAGACTGCCCCTTTAAGAAGAGCGATCGTCGGATCTCAAAATGTGGACGCGCGCGGCAGGCGGAGGGGTGGGTAGGGGAGAGAAGGGGCGTGGCGGAGGCGCAGAACAACAACAACGTCGTCATGAATAACAGTAATTTTCTTTTAAATAAATAAACACTGCGAACGCGCCTGCTCTCTCAAGCCGCCATAGGCTTGTTATCATAATGGTTAACTGTTGTTATTATTATTTTTGAGAACGAGTGTGGCGGAAAAGGGGAATGCGCGCCTGTTTATAGCGGTGGCTCGCCAAGCTCAAGCGCTTCTGGTATATATTATCGCCGTCTGGTTTGTCAGGTTTGGCCGACCATCTACCCCCGGTGCGTGTGCGAGTTGTACTTTTTGGTACCATTTTCTGTCCGCCGCGCCGCTCCCCACTCGTCCCTCGTAGCGTAGGGGTAAGGGCGGCAGGCAGCGGAAAGGTGGTGGTGGGTAGGGGTGAGGCAGAGAAACACGAGTGACGGCGAGAGATAGGGAGAGAAAGAGTGAGTGACTGAGAGCGAGAGAGAGAGAAAGCGAGCGAGAGAGACGGGGGGGGGGGGGGGGAGGAAGGGAGAGGGTATGCGTGAAGCAAACAAGTATAAAGAGAGAAAGCGAGGCCCTGCACGGTAACCCTACACCACCCTCCTACGTGTGTGTCCTCTCGGCGGCGAGAAGGGTTCGTGGAGAGAGGGGAGAGTGCCAGCGGTCTCCCGGCCCGCCCCCCGTACCTTCCTCGGCGCGCGTCGAGCGCCTGTCGGACGCAGGGTAGGCCACGCGGCGCGCACGCGTGTCTGCGTGCTGCCTACCCCGCCCCCGCCGGCGCGCCTGCCAGCGGGGTAACAGGAGGAGGAGGAGGAGGAGGAGGCAGGATAGCGGGCCCGAGCAAAGCGACCCGAACCGCAACCGAGGGGGCGGCTTCCTCTGTGAGGACTGCCAGGATTGCGTATATTTTGGCCTTTTTCAATAGAGCCGCACAGTTAAAAAAAAATGTAAATTTACAAGACAATACCTGTAATCCAGTACAGAAAATGTAATGTAATTTTACAGAGTATGTGAATATTGCAGGTAATGAGTAGTAAAATGACAAGTTTTTGTAAAATTACAGAAATTTTTTATCATTTTACAAGAAAAACTATGGTACAAGTAAAAGTCTGTAATTTTTTTTTCCGGGTAAAGTGTAGAATTATTTTTCCATACATTTGCAGGATTAACTTTTACATGTTTCTGTAATTTTACAGACTATGGTAATTTTACCGGTAAAAGTATTGGCACTAACTATGCCAAGACTTTTTTTGGTAAAATCTCTCTCATTTTACTGTGCGCAGAAAGTCTGCATGTATAGACGTTCTGTTTGCAAAAGATTAGAGGCACGGCATATATTAATTTGTCACAAAATATGCTATCTACGGAAACTGTTTAACAGTGTAAGCCGGATTGTCCGAATTGAACCCCTCAACCTCTTTCTCATCCGCCTCCCCGCCGCTCCCCTCCACTTTATATGCACACACTACGCTAGCGAGCGATTCGGTTGAAATAGACTCGCTTGTCCCGTCCAAACGCCAGTGTGTTTGCATCAGAATATTCGGCGGATAGAATCGGTTCCAAATCCGGTCGTAATGCACAGGCCTGACTGAAAGCGACAGACGGAGCGGCGGAGCGGCCCGCTGCTACACTCCGCCCCGCCCCCGCGCTTGTGCGCCACTGCGTGTGTGTCATGGGCGGAAGAGAGAAAGCGAGAGAGAAAAAAAGGGAAAAATACGAACAACACAAGGCGGCCGGGACACGGACCGGGCCAGGGCGCGCCTCTTCCGCGCCACAGTTCTCATTCGGGTCGGGTTCCGGACCCGAACTGCGCTCGAAAACGTAGATGCAGGCGGGACGCCCCCGAACTCGAATCCACAGTGTCTCCATCGCACATGCTTTTTTCGAACGCAGTTCGGGCCCCGTCGGGTACCCGAAAGAGAACTCCGGTGGTCGCGCTCGCTTTGCTGAAAATTCAACGCGCGCGGTTTTCGCCTTATCCCAACTGGCGTTCTCTTCCGACGTGGAGCGGGGAAGAGTACGGGTGGGGGGAGGGGTGAGGGGGGAGGCGGTTGTCGCTCTTCCACCTGTCGTAAACACGAAGCGAGCGCGTATAAAGGATTTAACCGAAGAGACCCGGGTATGGATGGGAAGGGAGGAGGGTGGGGGAATGGGTTAGTTACGTAGCTCAACAGCGCACCACCTCCTTGTTACGTTTGGAGTCAGAGAGGGCGCGCAGCCTCCTGGGCTCACACTGAGCTTATTCGCATCCCGAAAGCAGCGGCGGTGCGAGTGCGAGAGTGAGTGTGTGTGTGTGGGGGGTGGGGGGTGAGCTGCAGGCATGGTTCAAGTGTCGGGTCGGGCGGATGGGATGCGGTCCCGCGGGGCGGGGCGGGGCGGGGCCGTCCAGGAGGGATGACGAGGGTGGTGTGCAGGGCCAGGTCCGGCCCGCTCCTCCCCCCGCCACGCCGCCGGCCGGAACCGCATTGCCTCTGCGGAAACAACCCACCAGTCGCAACGCTCGTTCCCGTGCGCGAGTTATTACTTTTATCGTAGATATAATAAAGGCGAAAAAGCTGCAGAAAAGATTTCTCGAGCGCCCTTCACAAGCGTCATCGACTGTTTGACATTGCGAAGAAACGGAACTGGGTCATTCCAAGGGTTTAGAGCACAGAACGCAGCGCAGCAAAAGTACCCGTTGGAAAAAAAAAAAAAGACGTGCATTTAAAAAGGGGAAAGTTCTTTGACTTGGAAGTGGTGTGACTTTTGGCCTCGCCAGTCTCCGCGAGTCACCTTCGCTGCGGCGAGCGCAGGAAATGAGGGCGGCCGAGGCGGACCGGTGCGGCGCCAATGATAGGAATAATATATTATTGACGTTGCTTTCGAAATAAGTCGTAGATCGAGCCAATACCCATCTCCGGGTCCCATTCAGAGGGCCCTCCATCACGGGGATGACTCCCGGCGCCGGGCCGGGGCGTAGGGTCCTTGGGGGACGACGGGGCAGGGTGGGGCGAACTACCTCCACCTGGCCGCCCCAGCCAGACGAAGATGAATAATATGACTGTGATAAAGAGGGGCGCGAGTGCGAGCGAGCGAGAAAGCGCCGCGCGCGCGCAAGAGAGAGAGGAAGAACGCAGTTGGAAGGGAAGGGGACCACGTTTGCGAGGCGCAAGATAGGAAAGGGAGCGTGAATGGGGAACGGGTGGGGATGGACGGGGAGGGGGTGGAGGGGACGAGCACGGCCCACTCGAGCGGGGCGTAAAGAGGAATCAGCTAACCCGAACTGGAAAGCTATTTACTCGGGCGTTCCCGTTTGGTTATCTTGTAGTTTCCGCTCCGCCCCTCCTCGCCCGCCCGGCCCCGGCCCGGCGGCACTGGGCCGAGCTGCTGGGCCCGGCTTCCCCCGCAAGAGAGGGGACGGGGAAGGCCGGCTTGCGCGCGGCACGGCGGCGCTGTCGCGCAGCAGAAAGAATCCGGAGCAAGGCCGCCCCACCCCAACCCTTTTATTCTTTGCTCGCTATACGCTCTAGCTCTAGAAGCATGCAAGCACGTGGGCGGGTGCTGACGAGGGGTCCTTGTCTGGAAAATTAAAGCGTTCACCGGTTTTTCTGTTTTTTCGTAATTTTCCTTGATTTTTACTGATTTTTTTCCTGGTTTTATTTCTGATTTTATCTGATTTGTCTTGATTTTTTGTCTGATGTTTTCTTGATTTTTATCTGCTTTTGTTTAAGAGTGTACAGTTTTAGTGAAGTAGCCCTAGGGTGCTGTCGCAGTAGAGGCGTGTTACTGTGTTACGACGAGTGTATACGACCCCGGTACTCATACGTGTGATTGCCGCAACTGGAACACCTTCACGAAAGCCCCTCCCTCGTTAGACACACGCTGCAGGCGTGATCAGGCGTTATTGGCGTTGTGCAACCCCTACGGGGCACCGCGGGCCCGACCGCGGCCACCGCAATAAGGCACGCAGCGAACGCACGCAGAGACAAGGGGACGAGGGGCGAGAGGGGCCCCAGAAGCGTGAGGCTCTGCCGGATGGACGGACTATTGTCAAATAGATCAAACCATCATTGAAATATAAGTGTGTGTTTGTTTCGGGGGGGAGGGGGGGACACGAGAGGTAAACAACTCCGAAATTTTTGTACACCTCGTTACTCAGAAAAATTCAGAGAATTCGGGATAGTTCAGAGAATTGCAGAAAAATTCTGAGATTCAGATAAATTTAGGAAAATTCAGAGAAATTCTGAGAAATTTTAGAAAAAATAACAAAAATTCAATTAAACCCATAAAAATTTAATGGATTCTCAAACAAAAAATTCTCCAGAATTTGCCAAAAGGCCACAAATTTTGTTCACTAAAATCCTTGACAATTCACAAAAAATCACAACATTTGTGCACCAAAGTTCAGTATTGTTTACCCCTTCGCTGGGACGTCAACGTGCTGTTTCGCATAGAGTGCTAGGAGGGGGCTGCTCCTCGGCTTCACGCTGAGCGCCCCCCTCCCCCCCCCAGCCCCCTTACCTCTCTCACCTGCCCTTCGTCTTTGTTTTCTTTTCTCGGCGCGGCGAGTTTTCGTTCCATAAAGTGCAGCGCTACGCTGCGTGCTGCTGCTGCTGCCGCTGCTTTCAGCTCGGCGCGTTGGGTGCCAGCGCGCCCCCCCGGGCGCCAGACTGAGGCTAATCCCATTGGCCCTGGAGCAGGCTGCTACTGCAATCTGAGAGCAGTGCTTGCTAGCGTCCGGAAGGGGAAAACCCCTCACGAAAAATACCCTAATGGACTCGGGGGAGCACGCGCGCGCGCGCGCGCACACTCGCACGACCGCTCGGCGGGACGGTTTGAAATTCTAATGCCTCCTGGGGGACCTAACCTTACTCGCCCCCGCCACCGCCAGCCAGGGCGCGCCACGCACACGTATGTTCATACTATGAATATGCAGCCCGCCGAGAAAATAATGTTTCGTCGAGGGGAATGCTCCGAAGTGCGGCGACTTGAGGGCGGAAAAGCCCTGCTGCGCGTCAAAATAGGTGGACAGAAAAAGGACAATAAATAAAGATGTTGCGAGTAGCGGAATCTAGACTCATGTATAGGAGATTGGGGAGCGGAGCAGAATGAATAAATGAGTGTGTGTGTGTGTGTGTGTGTGTGTGTGTGTGTGTGTGTGTGTGTGTGTGTGGGGTGCGCGCGCGTCTGACTGACTGCCTTTGGTGACGTCAGGCATAGGGTGCATCATGGGCGACTCAGGGGCCTTCCAGAGGGAGGGCTGTGCCAGGAGGCACAGTCTAAATGGCCGCAAATGCAGAGTGATAGTGTATAGCATGGTGTATAGTCTGCTACTATTCCTTTGCTCAATGTCACAACGTGCACTTTGTGACGAGAAAGCGTGACAGAAAGACGTTTATGTTTGTGTTTGCTTCTATACACTCTTTGTTTCGGCGAAGCTCAAAGCAGAAGAGTGAGTATAGTGGGGAGAGTCAGACGCGGCGACTGCGGTGCGCGCGAAAAAAAAAAAGAGGGGGGGGGGCGGCTCTCCTGGCGCCCCGGGGTCCACGCCGCCGCAGGGCCTCGGCCAGGCTAGTCTAGGCTAGTCAGGGTTATAGCCTATAGGCTAGAAGAGTCGCCCCGCGGCCTGGCCCGACCCGGCCTTGTCGCGCTGCTGGAATTGCTGGATCGATCCTGTAAACTAGAGCTGGAGCAGGAGCAAGGGAAAATATTTGAACGGAGACAGAGAGAAAGGGGAGGGTGCCGGAAAAACAGAGGGCGAGCGAGGGGGCGAGAGAGATAGAGAGACTGTGTGTCGGAGGGAGAGGAGAGGGCCGGGTGGCACTCAACACCTTGTCGCCATCAGTCATCCCCTTCTGTCGGGCCGGACGCGTGTCCCTGGGGGGCTTATCGGTCCGCAGACTTGGCTCCGCCGCGCCACGCTCCACCACCAGCCTACACTCTCCAAACTTGACACAAGGAAACCCTGACAAGGTTTGCGTTGTTCGGGCGAGAACAATTCTTTCTCGCGGCGCGATCACACCCGCGCCGCCACGCGCGCCTTTCCCCTAGTTTACCTTTACGACGCCAAGACGATCTAAAATCACACGGTACACTTCGCATTAAACACAATGCATATGAACGCATTCAGTGTGGGCAGTTTTTAAGGCTAACAATTTAACACAGGAGCATTACCATTTATAGAAGTTACGCCTTCAGGCGCACAAAAAGAAATAAGGGATATGCGTAAAAGTATGTTTCCATTTGGGGAAGAGGAGAAAGGTAACCAAGTATGTTAGTGTTCCTGGAGGGGAAACCAGCCCCTCACCCCCCATAAAACCACCGCTGCATTCCATCACCGAAACAATCCTCGAGCAGAGCAGCTCATCACATCCTATAGTTGATTTCACAAGAAACGGACGTGATTTTTCCTATCGCGCGGCGCCAGCCCGCCTCAAAAAAGCTTAGAGAAAATAACAGAAACGAGAGCAGCAGCACCGCGCCATAATCGACGGCTCATTGTGTTTTAAATACGAATAGCAATGTCGTTTCCATCGTCCAACACGACGGATTAATAGCTTTTTTTTGTCCGCGACGCTCGCCAGTCGCCACTGGACGTTCTGCTGTGATCTCCCCCCAGCACGGGGGCGGCCAGGCCACGACTCGCTCTGACCCGACCGCCGCCCCGGCCGCCACGTCGTTTCGCATAAAAATTCAGATCCCCTACATGGCCCCCTGCGTTCTTTGAGAGATTTATTAATTAGCCTGAGTGAAAACGGCTCCGGACCGCCCCGCCGCGCCGCGCCGCGCTACGCCACGCCGAGGCCCCGTGTAACGAATTCATACTTTATCGATGAGAAGAAAGTTCCCAAGGCTGCCCCTCCCTGGCCCTCCCTGCTCGCTGCCTATAGCCTATGGCTTGGCCATTGTCGAATGGGAGAGAAGGCCAAGCCAGGCGGGGCGGGACCGACGGGACCACGAAACTCTTCTCGCAGCCGGCGACTTCTTCGCCGGGGGAGTGGTAGAGCCCATCGGAAGGCCGGCTGGCTGGAAACTTTGCATCCGTCTTGATTTCATTTCGCCTCGTCCGCGCTTAAGCGCCTCTCGAGCTTCGTGTATAGTGTATTCGCTTTCCCACAGCGACAGCTCCGCAGCAGCAGGGCGCGGCGAACAGGACAGTGAGAGCTGGCGTATCAGAACAGGTCGCGGACCCGCGCGGCCCAGCCAACGTCGCTTCATTGAAAATCTACGAGTCACATTTTTCGTTATTGAGAATTTGAGGCTAATTTTATAACTCTCTGGAGATATTTTTTTCCTCGCTCTATTTGAGAAAAAATCGGGAAAGAATCTTGTAACCTCGCCCTAGGCCCCATACTGAGATTTCAAAACATTTTAAACAACAGTTTAACAAAGTGAGTCTAAAATCTTCACTCAAACTGAGCAGAGAGGCTAAAAAATTTCTCCCTCATCGAAGAGAGTGAGGTTAAAAGTGCTCACTCCTTGTACGCATGAGCATGGAAGGTAAGAAATTTGATTTGTGGGTTTGCAGTGTCACGTCGCGTGCCACAGCTCGTCACGGCCCGTCGTCACGGCCCGTCACAAGGCGGCCGAGGTGCTTGTCGGCGGCACACTTGAAGTGACGCTGCGGCTGCTGCGCTATGGGCCGGGCGGGGCGGCCAAGGCACCTCTGCCACCGGCCGAAGCGAGACGAGGCGGGGCGGGGCGGGTTTGGCTTGGGTCCGCCTGAGCTGTTTGCACAGCCGCGCGGAGGCGTGGCAGGGCGTGGCGGAGCGCACCTCCAATTTATTCGGGGACCCTCTCCACGGGATCGCTCAACAGAGCGGCATGCCCCACTTCCCAATCCCACCCTCAAGCCCGCGCATCCCTTCCTAGAACCGCGCGCGCGCCTCATTTCTTTTACCAACGCGGGGCGGGATAGCGTCCCCTCTCGTAAGAGAGGAAATAAATAGAACGATGTAATAATGCACCTTTTAAACAATAACATCACGACGCCGCCCTCCTCCTGCCCGCGACGGCCAGCGCCAGCACGGACGTCTGGCAGGGGCTCTAACGAAATGAGGTACGTTTTGTCTCCCCCCGCGCGCCCGCGCGTGCTTGTCAATATTTAAGGTGGGCTCACTGCTCCATCTCCACCGTGCAATAATCTCCCCGCCTCCTCTCTTCATTACTGCGTCGCTGCCGCCCCACCCTGCCGCCCCTACCCCGCCCCACCTGGACCCCACCCTCCCCACCCCACCCCACCCTGCCGCCCCACCCCGCCCCACCTGGACCCCACCCACCCCACCCCACCCCACCCCACCCGGCACCATACCCCGCCGCACCCTTGCCCTTCCCCACCGACAGCAGCAGCACATTCCGATTGAGTGGCTCCATCACGAAAGCGAAAAGATGGAAGCGAAAGATAAGAAACCGGCCGGCGGGCGGCGGAGTTTCGTTTGCGCGCTGATCCCGCGGATCCCTTCCCTGCGACTTATTTCACCTCACACGTCTACGTACGTAACAATGGAGCAATCATAGCCGGGGGTTTAACCAAATCAGAAATACATAACTCCATAGTGAAGGGTGTGTTCTGCCTAGCTGCGCCGAGGGAAGGGGAGGGGGGGGGAGAAATCACTCATTCTAAATGTGTACAATGATTTTTTTTTATATTTTTCGTGTGGATGTCGATTTTTTTTCTCGGGTTTTTTAAATTATCTTTTACTCCCATTTCTAAAATTAGCATAACTCTTCCAATTTTATTTCGGTTTTTATTCGTTTTTTTCCTCAAATTTTCTGAATTTTTTTTTCACTTTCTGGTTGTACAATGCATTTTGGACGAAATCCTCCCCCTCGAGCTATGCACACCTATTTCACTCGGTCATACCCTACGGGACCGGAAAGGAAAGGGGGGAGCGAGAGGTTCGAGGCGGACCATTGCACCATCTCCCTCACACCCGTCGTTTTCGGACGCAGTAGGGTCCCTTTCTGGTACTCGGGCTGTACGCAGCCCTTGGTGGGCCTGGCGGGGCCGCGTGCCGCGGGGTCGGCCTCAGTCGTGTGCAGCGCAGTGATGCGCAGAGCGCGGCGCGCAGCGGCAGAGGTATAGTCATAAGTGTGCATCAGCGCGGACCCCTTTACGATTCCGTGGTGGGAGGGGAGCGGGACGCGCGCGCAATGAATATCCACCGCTGCCGTCTGACTCCGAACGTTGCTCTCGCGCCTCCGTCCTTGTCGCTCTCATGGGGCCCTGCCGCCCCCAACATGCGCGACAAGGACGGAGGCGTGAGAGCGATGTTCGGAATCAGTCGGCAGGCCGAGTGCGCAGGCTGGGGCCTGGGAGGGGCTTTAATGAACAGAATGTGTGAGTGCATCCCAGCTTAGAGTCCATTGCGTGGAAATTTCGGTCGGTGGATTTGAATTTCCGCAGGTGGGAAAGTTCCATTTTGATTTATTTCCTCACGGGAGTGGATCATTTTTCGGTCTGGATTTGCAAAATCCACTTTTATGCTACCGTTTTGAAAGTTAAACGATCATGCATACATCTTTCTGGGAGTCCTTATGGAAGTCTGAAACACGACTTGCACCAAATACCACATTCATTTTAGATATGACAAGATAATTAATTAAGTCACTAAATCAGGTGTATAATTCGCGATACTTTCACCCGGGGCAAAGCCATGCACGACAAGCAGTCACGACAAGCCACATTTAAAAAAAAAAAAAAAAAGAAAAAAAAACTTTGAAGTCTTCCCCCCTATAGAGTGGGCGCGGGGAGGGAAGCCGGCGCGGTCGTGCACGGCCGGAACCGAGAGGGACAAGTTTGATGCTTAAATTTCACGCTTGTACTCTTACGGTAAAGTTGAGGAGCGCGCGCAGGCGGCGCATGTCGGCGGCTCTTAAATTCAAAAGCGGGTGTGCTTTGGCGCTGTTCGCGCGCGAGGGGCGTGTCCGGTCCCACACACTTCCGTTATCGGGGCGCTCTCATCGGGCCGGGCCGGGCCGGGGCGGGCGCCGCCCAAGGAGGAGCAATGGCGTGAGCTGCTCAGGCACACGCGGAACCTGGCTGGCGCGGGAGAGTTTGAAAATGCGTGCTTGACAAGGGACTTGACGGTATAAAGCGCCGGCGCAGTGTCTCTCCCCCGTGGCATTGTGTGTGTACCGACCGCTCCCAGCAGCAGCGCTCGCTCCGCCACTGCCGGGACGCGACGCAAGGCGAGCGGTATCGTGAGCAAAAATCAACGAGCTCACTATAGTGAGCATGCCACCGACGTCTGGTCGTCCCAGAACAAAATGCGTGACTCGCGCACCAGAGACCAGCAACGGTCGAGTCAGCCAGACTCGAAGTGCGTTCGAAAGCGGTGAGTGGGAGCGAGAGCAAGGGCAGCTCGCCGGTCTGTATTACTCGCACGCGTCGCTTTCGAAAGCATTTCGAGTCGACTGACTCGACCGTTGCAGGTCTCTGACACGCACACTGCAGAAAAGCTTGACACGCACAGTGAAAAATATATTTCTTGGATTTACGATTTATTTTGTAAATTACGACCTACGAAAAATGTTAAAAATTTACGGCTGACCATTCTTGCTTGATATTTAATGTCAAGTCGAAATAGGTAGTGCTTGTGATTGTACGATAAGTGATTGTTATATTAAAATCCCACCTCGTGGAAAATTTTTCCGTAAACCTACGCTATTTATCACAGTGCAAGAATAATTTGTTAGAGCTCAAAAAAAAATTCAATCCGAAATCCTGTAACGTTACTACGCAATAGTTTTTAGCGTACTGAAGAAAAAGTTATGTTAAACGTACGATATCAGTTTCAAACACGTTACTTTTCATCTCTGTCTCCTCTTTCCTTCATATCTTTTACACGGTGAGACTTATTTATTTCATGTTACTGCAGCCTATCTCACCGAAAGTTGAACCCCAGCCCCGTTACTTCGGGAGCTGTAGGCTGTAGCAAGCCACCTTGCCACCGAACAAACAAGTTCGGAGTAGTGCGGGCGGGCACCCGATGGCACACCTCCAGGTCATCCCGGACCTTTTTTATTGCATTTCGGCATAGTTAAGGTTTTTATGAAGTAATACAGATAATCTATTTTAAATTATAAATTCTACTATGAAAACGTTTAAAATACTGTAATAATGTACTCATGATTCACATTTGTGTATCACACAAGTTCGACGTAGGAAACAGTATCCAAGTTGATACAGAATTCCGTATAATTACCTTTTAGAGTGATGAGGCCGAAAGGGGGAAAAAAAATTTCCCCTGCGTGAGCGCGCCAAGTGCTCGTGCACAGTCATACTAACTGTAATTATGTAAGTGGTTGGCGGCCCGGGACACGGAGAAGAGCACCGTGCCCAACGAATTCCCCGGGACGCGACGCCGCGCCACCCCTGCTGCGAGGAGACAGTTCTTGTCAAAAAGTTTTGGCGCCGCTGCGGGGGCAGCCGCGGGAGCCAGCAGGCTGATTCCGAACAGCGTTTCCGTAGTGTCCTCTCTCTCTCTCTCTTGCTCCGTATGGCCATGGACCATGAGTGTGACAAGGACAGAGAGAGACGGAACCACGGTGCGGAATCACCCTATGCAGGCGGCGGCAGCGGCTGGCGCGTAAGCTCCGACCCGACAACACTAAGTTCCTCCTGCATGCAAGCCCCGCCTAGCGGGGTGGTGGTTGTATTGCTGCACTTCCGCGCTCAAACATTGGAATTTACCGCGTTCGCGATCGTGCCCTGCATTATGCCGAGACCACACAGTGCGCCGGGGCGCTGCGCTGGTCTTTTTCGCTAGGCACCACTACTCTGCTGCATCCCGTCGCAAAGTTCTCCCTCTCTGAGCACCTGCTCTCGATTCTCAGTCCGCCTCCGCGCGGCGGCGCGGCTTGGCGTGCCGTGTCGGCGGCGCCGGGTACAGAAGCGGCGCCATGAATGCATTTCCTGCCGCGGAGGTATATATATAAAGACTGCCGCTGCACTAAGCCCCCGCCGGCCTGCCTGGGCTGGGCCGCTGGGCCTAGCAGCGCAGCGCTAAACCAGCTATGGAGTACAAATGAGCCACAGCCGCCTTTGATCCGAAGGGGAAACAACTCTGAGATTTTTGTATACCTCGTAATTCGCAGGAAAATTATTCAGATTTTTTTTTTAGAAAAATTCAGGAAAGTTCAGGAAAATTCACGAGAATTTCAGCGGAATTCAAATGAAAATTCACAAAAATTCCCATAATGTGTACACCAAAATTCTACATTGTTCCCCCATGCTTTGATCTCACGTGTTTTCATCTCACACACTTTCTTCGCGTTGAAAACTGGTTCTTCCTGGATATAGGACTCCGCAGGCAGTGTAGCATAGGAGCCAGCCGCGCGTGGGGCGAAAAGCGGGGTCGAGTTTGGATTTGGTGGCTCAAACTCTACGCGAGAGGGGGGGAGGGGGGGGGGTGCTGCAGCCCGGCTGCGCTGTGGAGGTGCGACAGAGGTGAGGCAGCTCGAGGGAGGGGGGTGGGGGAATATTGGGGTGCGCCCCCGTTTTATTACTTAACTTTACCCATTAAATAATAGACATTTGTGGAATGTTTATCACGTGTGTGTGTGTGTGTGTGTGCGTGCGCGCGTGACAGAGTAAAGTCAGAGGAAGAGGAGGGGGAGGCTGTGCCTGTGTCAGTGCGTAGAATGTGTGTAATTTGATGAGACATTTTCCACCCTTCAGAATCTCTCATCGTGTCATGTCCCCCTGTCCTCTTTTCATGTTCAGTGTGTCGAGCAGATGTTATCTTGATGTCCCGCTCGTAATCCCCCGGTCGGCTCTCGTGCTGATGAGAGGAGCTTTCCTCTGTTTTTCATTTTGTAAGAGAGAGTGAGAGTGAGTGAGAGTGAGAGGAAGGGGGAAGGGAAATAACGAAGTTTCAATCATTTCATCGGAGAAGAGAAAAGAAGGATATAGGAGGAAAACTTGGGCCGAAGGTGCAAAAGAGACAAAAAAAAAGGTGGGGGGGAGACGAGAAAATCCTGACCACGGAAGGAAAAAAAAGGTGGCAAGCTCCATTCTAGTCCCCGGAGCGCTAGCTGGAGATTATCCGCTGACGCCCTGTCGCCGCGCCACGTCGAACCTCCGCAGGGAGTGAGAGTTCCTCCCCTTCCTCCCCCTTACCGTGTGAATTTTTCACCCACAGTGGTGAGAAAGTTCCCTCCGAATCACCGCGCCCCGCCGCCTCTCCTCCCCGCTGCCCTTATCGCTCTCTCACCTCGTCGGTCCGCCCGGCTCCCTTCTCAAGGCTGTCAGAAAATATATCGTCATTCCACGAATTGATCCATCACGATTCAACCATTATATTTTCACGCGCGTTGATTTTACTGTGACTATAATTCGATATTTCAGGGGACCTTTCGAGAGGAAGTAATAACAAAACCGGATCAGGAGAGTGTGGGGAACTGGGAGCGTCCTCTCCTCTACCATCGCTCTCTCTTCTGTTTTCGAGTTTTGTAACCTGTAAAAATAAACAACGGAAAGACACCGTTGGTACGGCTACATGAAGTGTACGAATCTAGATACGGAAAGAAACCGACCTTCATCGAGTAAACCATTATTTTCTTGGGTATCCGGTATCCGCGACAAGCTCCGTAACGCAGGCTTTTTATTATTTTAAATAGTATTTGTTACTTTATTTAAGGTTATTTCTTATAACAAAAAAAAATGTCTTGGGATTATCCTCCGATTGCGGAATCCATTTACAGTGCGGGTTCTACTGTTTGTGATACCCGACGAAAGCGACGAGAAGCATGGCCTGTGTTGAAAAAAGGAACAGCGGACAGGCACCTACGCAATAAAAAATAATTTTATTTTTTACGAGAACCTGCCTACAAGGTAATTCATTTCTGCCCGCTTAGCTAGGACACTTGTTGCGAGTGATGTACACCCGTCCTTTGGCAACGGCTGAGCCATTAAAAGCGGCATGACTGCTTTTTTATTATTTTGAGAGAGAGAGAGAGAAGAGGGTGATTGTCAAGTCTAAAGACAAATACTCGGGCAACACTCGTAATAACATGGCCGCCAAACTAATCACATCAATTAAACAGACATGAAAAGATCTCATCTCCTCCGTTTTCATTTTCTCAGGCATTCTTCTACATTTCTTTTTACCAAGTACCCGGACCCACTGCTATCCACTTTACATTTCCGCGTCAGGGACTCAGATGGGAGGGGGGGCCATTTTGCCAGTCGGCGGGCAGCAAGTTCATCACCCGGCACAACGTTGATATTATTACGGGAAGCTGCAATATAAAGGACGTGCAGGGCGGACACTTTATCATCGAGCACCCACCTCTCGAGCTGGTGAGACTGGCGCGCGAGCAAGTGAGGCATACATCTGCGGCGAGTGTAACTCGGCATGAGTAAGAGAGAGAGAAAGGGGGGCATGAGCGCCTGCCTATCCATTCGCCGAGCAGCAAACACGGCGCAACCCACACATTCTCTGTTTGCCCAGAGAGGGAGAGACCGGGGCGCGGCACGGCACAGCGGCTCGGCTCGGCTCGTGTTTGCAGCTGAAAACACGCGAGGCACGCCGAAAACATGAGACAGCCGCGCCGCCGCGCACAGCGCACACACCGCCCACCAAAAACGATCCGATAGCCGTCCCCCCCCCCCCCCACCACCTCTCCCCTATTTTTCTCTCGGAAAATGACAACTGGTGTGTGCGTCTCTATTTCAACTGAAACTGAGACCGGTAATGAAACTGCGTTATACGGGAGCGGTGGAAAGAACAAGAGATAGAAAGCGGGGAAGGGAGAGAGAGAGAAAAGCGGGCGCGTGAGTACTTTACGCGCGCAACTGCAAACGACTAAAGTAAAACGCCGCGCTGTGATACTAATGATCTTACGGCATGGAACCAGGACTGCTGTATCGTCTTCATATTTTACCTTTTATGTCCATCACGTAATTCACAAACTCTCAACTGTTTTTCACCCAACAATGGTTTTCTTTGCTTTTAGGTGAGTGCGGCGAGTGCCTGACAGCGTCTCCGGCCCGTCCGACCCCGGACAAACGTCCAGAGGTAATTATGCCCTTCGGGTCTCACGTACCTGCAGCCGCCCCGCCCCGGCCGGCCCCACCGAAGCCTAGGCCCGGCCAAGCCCGGCCCGAAGCCGCCTTTAGATTCAGGCTAGGCGGCCAAGGCAAGCGAGTTACCGCCCCTGGAGGCCTCGCCGCGCCCTGCCAGCGGGGTACGCCGCTTGCATATCTTAACTCTCGCGCCAAAATATGACTTCCGATTTAAATCTCGCGAGATAGTGCGGGGGGGCGTGGGGGCGGGTCCGGCAGCAAACGTCGAGCGAAAAAAAAATAATCGCACGACAACCTGAACAAGTTGCGCATGCTGAAAATCGGATTGGAAAATCCTTCGTTCATAATAATTCGCATTTGCCGGGCAAATGTGCGCTCTCGTGTTGAAGCGTTTGTATTTTATCTGTGTGAGGGGACTGCAGTGCCGCCATGCTCTGTTTTGCTGCTTCATCCGCTAACAACCGTAAACCCTAGACAAGCGCGCGATATGCGAAGGAAGCTACGCAGTGGGGGTGAATGGGTCACAGATTTACGGGTCAGATAATTTACGAGTGGGGGTTTGGTTAAAAGAAGAGAGGCGGTGAGGGAGAGAGAGAGAGATGAAGGTGTGTGGTGGTGGGGGGGGGGACAGGGCAGAGGATACAGCCGCGGTGGCGGCGGTGTAGTCCCGGCCCGACACGCCACGTGAAAAGGACTACTAACTGCTGTCGCGGGAAGGAGCGAGAGAGATAGAGGTCGCGCGGAAGACGCAAGATTATTTACGAGGCGGACACGGTAATTCATTCCTTTTGGCCGCGTGGCGCGAGTCGTCCCTTCCTCCTGTCTCACACCCCGCTGCCTCGCGGCGCCGCGCCACGCCACGCCCTTGCAAACTACTCCGCCCGCGGCCCCAGCAGCGCGCCCCGCCCCGCCCCCGCCGCGCCCCGCCGCGCCCCGCCGCGCCCCGCCGCGCCCCGCCCCGCCCCGCCGCAACCAACCCTCATTCCGTTCTTATTCCCGAGGTTACACGAGGAGCGCTCCCTTCCACAAGCGGTTTCCTGTTGACGCTAAGCAGGGGGTGTGAGGGGGGGGGGCGAGTCACTTCAGACGCGGCCCGCCCGCCCCCCACCTACCGCACCGCGCGGCGCGCATGTTGGGGGTGGTGGAGGCAAAGGGGTGAAAGGGCATGATCGCATAGCGTGTTCGCTGGCGCGGGGCGCGGGGGAGAGAGAGAGAGAGAGGGAAAGCTGCGGCGCCGCCGCCGCGGCAGGCAACAGCACATCAGCTGTACAAAGTGGCCGCGTGAGTGTGAAGTTTCGCTCGGCAAAGTTTGCGGGGGAAGAAGAGTGTTGGGGAGAATTAACCGTGTCGCTGCTACAGACTCGCACACACGCACAGAGAGCTGAGGTGGATGGATAGAGGGATACGGGTGACGCTGACGGAAGGCCCCGCGACGCCCCGCCGTACTCCTCGAACAGAGCCTCTCTACGGCCGCCGAGCCTGCCTTCTTATCCTACGCTCCCGCGTCCTATTCGATTGGCTAAAAAAAAAGTGCCAGCGCCGACGGCGGCAGGCGCTGACACCGAAAGAATTAAAAGAAAACAGTAGCGATCGCTTGCTCACTTTCTCTTTTGTCCCCTTTCTCCCCACTGTTTTGTGGGTTGGGTAGGAGGGGTTGTTTTCCTGGCCGTCTTTTTCTCCCTCCACGACGAGGACTATGTTTGTGCTTTCCGAAGCCGCCCGGATCGGCGCGCCCCGTGGAATGCAATCCCGTAGTCTCTTTGCCGTCACCGGGCCGTGACGACTGCCCATCACTCTGTCCTGACCGTCTGCTTGGCCCCCCGTGCTGATTCAGAGGATCGCTCTCGTACCCTCCGTCTTTGTCGCACCTATGGCGGTGCCCCATGTTGGGGACGGCAGGGCCCCATGAGTGCGACAAGGACGGACACGCGTGAGCGATCTTCAGGATCGCTCTGCTGTGCTCATCGTGGTCCTCTCCGGTACAACGACTCCCGCTCGCAGCCCACCCGGCCCTGCTGCAGGACCCCCCCGTAGGGCTCCACCTCACGTCGCCCCTGTTCTTCTCCAACCACCGCCAGTCTGAGTTATCACCGTTTTGTTTTGCATGGAGAGTGCTTGGGTGGGCTGGGCTGGGTGCGCTGGGTCGTGCTGCCCGGTGCTTCGCTCCCCTTTCCACTTCAACCCCCTCCTTTACCTCACTCATCACGTAGTCTCTTAACCCCTCGACCGGCCTCCACCCTTCACTCCTCGCCTCTCCCCCCCACCCCACCCCCACCCCTTCCACTTTCAGGGGCTAATTGAGCTCTGCTGGGGGAAGAGTTGATTACTGTATCCCTGACACCAGCCCCCCCCCCTCCCCACGCCTCGCTACTTCACTCCAGCCCAGTGTTTTGAGACGGCAACTCCTTCAAAGTCACCGTGCGATGGGGGTGAGGATGGACGGGGAGGAAGAAATAAATATGAAAATAAGGCGACGGCGAGCCTGCCAGCCTACCCCCCCGGCAGTGAACGAGATGGGATAGGAGGGAGGGAAAGGGGGAAATCCGAAATCTCAGCATCAACTTTCTAATTACCTCGGTGTAAATATTTTCCTTATATTTCATTTTTTAGCAGAATAAAATGAGGAAAAAAAGGTTGACCTCCTGCGTGGAAACAGCTTGAACCCAAGGGGCCACGGCAGCGCCTCACGGCTGGGGCGGATGTTACGCCCTCTCTTACGCAACCGGTTGAGTCCGCTCACTGTGAAAAATATTTCCTTAGATGTACAATATATTTTGTAATTCACTATGTACAACATATCTCGTACATGTACGACTTTACACGTTACGACTTTGTTGGCTCACCAATCGATTCTGAGTTGATTCGCATAGTTATAAAAAGTTTACAATATGAATCGTAATTGTACAAGACCTCTCATGGAAAATTTTCCCGTAACGGTTCAAGGATTTCTCACAGTGCTTGGGATTCCTCTGAACAGGAAATTCCAGGAATCCGGGCTGTCCCTTTAGCGTGTATCGGCCTATGAGCCACGATATAAATGGCGGCCAGGCTGAAGCAAGCTCAGAGAGCCGAGGTGCGGTGCGGTTGGCGGCTGCCCTCTGTCCATCGCAGAGCGCTGCTCGGCTCGGTCGGCTCGGCACTTCCGTTTCCACCTGGTTCCGCCTCCGCTGCTCTGCCGTCACAGCGAGACCACCGCAGCGCAGCGGCCGCAGTGTCCAGCTCACAGGGAATGGCGAATGACCAGCGAGCAGAACCCCTCACCGCCGGATAGGACTGTCATATGTGGGACCAACGATACTTACATACACACTGGCCTTCTCTGTGCTGCGACCGCGCAATGAGACGCGATATGCAACGCATTGCAAAGAGCGCGCGAGGTGCTCCTGTCTTCAGGCAGAGAACACAGGGGGAAACAACTATGAAGGTTTTGTATGACTTATTCGTAATGTAGAAAAATTCTAAAAAAAATCAAATACATTGAAAAAAAATCTGGGAAAAAAAACAGAAAAATTTACTGAAATTTTGGTAAAATTCAAGCAGAAATTCAGAAACTTCAATAAAACTTTAGGAAAATTCACTATAAATTCACTACAAATCACAAAATTTGTACATCAAAATTCAGAGTTGTTTCCCCCGCGCAGAGTAAACAGGCACGGCGGCGCGCGGCGCCTTCCAGGAGGGAGCGAGAAGCTTGCAGGCCCCGGCAGGACGTGCGGGCGCCCTTCCTTGCTCGGGACAGAGCGCACCGCACCGCAACGCCTGCCAAACTTATAACAGGATCGGCTCTGGGCGGAGCGAGGCGGGGCGGGGCGGGAGTGTGCTGCTGCTGCTGCTGCTGCTGCTGCTGCTGCTGCTGCTGCTGCTGCTGCTGACCACCAGTCGTGCGCCGCGCCGCAGAGCAGTGCGCCGTTAGCGCGTGGTGGGCGCCCCTCTTCCTCCTCCCCCACTCCTCTCCCTGACTCGGCCCCTCGACAGGAGATTCCCACAGCACCTCTTCCCCCACCCCCGCTCCCCCTCCCCTCTCCTCCGGCCCGGCCATCGAGCCGCCACTCCGCGCTGCCCTACAGAGTCTCCAAATCCCCCCGGCTGCCTCCATCTTTTAGTGCCCGGCCCGCCGGGCCCGACCGACCGTCGCAGGGGAGAGGGAGGGAGAGAGAGAGAGCGCAGGAGAGCAGGAACCCAACTTGGCGCCAACAATACCCTCTCCTCTGCGAGGAGCAGCTATAGGGCGGGGCGTGTTAGGTCAGCCCTATCGGCGGCACGGAGTGAAAAGGCGGAGCAATATAGGAGCCAGCGACATCACCTGCCTACCGTCAACTCCAATACACTTTCAACCTCGCCCTGCCAATGCTGCCGCCGCGGTGTTACTGAGAGAGAGAGAGAGAGAGAGAGAGAGAGAGAGAGAGAGAGAGAGAGAGAGAGAGAGAGAGAGAGAGAGAGAGAGAGAGAGAGAGATGATCGGAAAGTTGTCGCATGACAGTGTCGAGGCCATCAACTAGTGCTTGCTTGGGACCCGGGGCGCGACGCGAGGGCTTGCTAGCTGCTTGGCCCGGGCCTAGCGACCGAATGGATTGTGCCGCTAAGGCTAACTTAGCACCCCCTCCAACTGTATCAGGCAAAGTTAATGTAATCTTGCGGCGGCTAAGCCGCGCCGCTTAGCCTATCCCACACCACGCCCCGGCCCTGCCCGGCTCCCATTCACTCCATTCAGCGGACGCACACTACTGGCACGCGGAACTCGCTTGGAAGCCGACGCGCTGAGGCGTCCCGGGATTTCACAAGGTGTACTTATGAGGAGGGAAGAGAGAGAGAAATGAGGGTGGTGGGGGGTGGGGGTCACCACGAACACTAGCAGAAGCCGTGTAAACATCACCGCGACGCTCGCAAATAACGCCATAAAGCCCGGCTGCTGTAGGATCACACAGCGCGGCCACAGCATGCGGCCAGCTGCAGCGGGACGACTCAATTTATCACCCCAAGGGTGTAAAAATAAAATTCTTTCATATTCATGACGGCGCGGCCGCGCGGAGTGTCCGCGGGTTTACATAGATAGGCGCGCAGGGGCTCTTTTGTTTCTGTGGGGGGAAGAAAAGGGGGAAAAAGACTATAACAAACACTCCGGTAATCGAATGCTGCGTACACCACTCATTGTATCCTCAATTTCTGCTCTGAGAAAAATGCGAGGGGGAACCAACTCTGAATTTTGGTGTGCAAATTTTGTGAATTTTTTCGAGTTTTGTGAATTTTAGTGAATTTCTGCTAGAGATTTTTCTAGGTTTCTGTGAATTTTAGAGAGTTTATGTTAATTTTTCTGAATTTTTCTGACGTTATCTGAATTTTCCCTGATTTTTTTCTGAATTTCTCTGAATTTTTCTGAATTACGAGGTGTACAAAAATTTGTGAGTTGCATTCCTCTCGCCGTCGATCGCCAAACGCATCTGGCTGTAGACACAAAAAGTCGTTACATATTTTAGTCCTCCAACAGGCTTTGAGGCTGTCGGTCGGAGTTCGGACCGTGGTGCGGGCACAAATACACTCACGCACACACATAAATGAGACTGAGAGACGCGTCGATAAACGAAGCAATATCGTCTACTGAACCCTCGGGGCCTTAATTTCGACCGAGTCTGTGTCATTTCATGTGGGCGTGCCATCGTTGGTGTGTGTGTGTGTGTGTGTGTGTGTGTGTGTGTGTGTGTGTGTGTGTGCACACGCACGCGTGTGTGTGTCGCTGGCCACTTTCGCTCTCAATAAAGGGCAAGCGCGCAGGGCTCCTTGCACCCTTGAAGGTCCCGCAGCGTGTTTGCCGGTCGGTCAAATAGAGCGAGAAGCCGAGAGAGAGAGAGAGAGAGAGAGAGAGAGAGAGAGAGAGAGGGGCGTACCGTGGCGAAGCCATCGATAGGCTGGGCCCAATACGCCCGTCCCGGCCCAGGCCCAGGGGTGTAGGGTTACGGAACGCAGACAAGAAAGGCCCTGGCGCCCGCGGGATAGGCCACCCATCCGGCTTTTGGAAGCACCCGCTGTATTTATACTGCACTACACTGCTGAAACATTATTGCGCTTGAATGAAGGGTAACAAGTTTATACCGCGCTGTCATTCGTTTGGGAAAAGGGCGTGAAGTTACGCTTTAATTTAAGGCCAGGGACAGGTATAATGTTTGGTTTTTGAAAAATTCTAAAGTTAAAAATTTTCCTATTCTTATTCCAGTGATGGAAACTTAGGCAAAATCATTCACGCGTTTGTTCTTTGGACTATGATTCAGAATTCGTGCGTATAGTACCTTTATAACTTATCTGCAATCACTGTCATCATAATCATTGCAATCCTGTGTATGTCGAAAGTCGCGGGATAGTGTGGCCCCCTTTAGAGTAATTATATACACTGTAATTTTAAAGGAAACACATGTTGCCTTAAATCGGCGACACATAAATGTGTTTCCTTTTTTCGGAAACACATAAATGTGTGACCTTTTTCGGCGACAATTTTGTTTCCAAAACCTCCGTGTGTTACCGAAACGGACTCGCATGTGACCTTTTTCGGTAACACACGGAGCTTTTGGCGACAAAATTGTCGCCGAAAAGGGTCACACATTTATGTGTCGCCGAAAAAAGGGTCACAAAAAGGGGATGTTACCTTTTTTGATGTGTCGCCACAAAAGGTCACAAATTTGTCGCCTTTTGAGTTACAGTGTAATCAACCACTCTGTTGAGGTACCGCAGCAAGGACACACGGCCACCAGAACAGAGAGAGAGCTGAGGGAAATAGGTAGAAAGAGTAACCCGCCCAGCCGGGCCGGGGAGGGGGGGGGGCGAAACCTGATCCCCTGGCGCGGCAGCCGCGTGTGCCCTGCCCGGAGTGTTCCTCCTCGGGGTCCGCTCCGGGTCCGCTCCGGGTCCGCTCCGGGTCCGCTCCGGGTCCACCCCGTCCGGGCCGCGCGTCGTGTCGGACAGCAGCCCGGCAGGCGGCCAGCAGCGGAGCTCAGCTCAAAAGACTCCGGGCGCGGGCTCCGGGTGGCTCCGGCGGGCCGGGCCGGGCCGGGCCCACCGCACTTGCTGCCTGCTCCCGCGCCCGCCCGGCGGGGTCCGCCATAAAGGGCCGAGCCGGGCGGTGCGGGGCGGGCCCGGGCCAGCCCGGGCGAGACAATAAACTTTGAGGGCGAACACGATTCAATCCCCTTCCTCACTGCCGCCTCCACCACCGCGCCAGGGTGGGAAGCCCAACCCCCTACGCTGCCGCAAGGGTGCGCGCGTATCGCCCCCCCCCCGCCCCCCACGCCCCAACCCCCACGCCCCGCCCCTGCGCCCCAGCCACTTGCACCTTTAGCAGCCCCGGTCATAGCGCGCGGGGAAAACACCAGCAGCGATAAACTGTCCCCACGCCGCTTCCCGTGCGTGCCACACCCACCCCCCACGGGCCTACCCACCTCGTGCCCGTCCTGCCCGAGGAGTGCGTCGACTGTCCTTTCCGTTGATGCACTATTTCTTCTCTTTCTCTCTCTCTCGCCTTCCCTGCGACTCGCCGCACGACCACTGCGGCCTTCCCTCTTTCTCCTATCTTCCCTCTCTCTCTCTCTCTCTCGTCCCCGAGGCGCGAGGCGCGCCTTGAGAATGAATGCATCAACTTTCTTTTTTATCTGGGGACGCTGCTGCTGTCCCCGCCTGAAGGATCAAGGCGCGGGGCGGGGCGGGGCGGGGCGCGGAAACAGCAGTGTGCTCTTATCAGTCAAATCTGGTGAACTCGCGCTGAGACTGCCTAAACGAACGGGAACTGCTGGCTGAGCTGCTGCGGAGGGCTGGGGTTTCGGGCTGAGCCGGGCTGAGGGGTATTGAGGGCGCGCGGCTGCGTGCGGCTGCGTGCCGCTGTGTGCCGGTGGCGCTGCGGGTGGGGGTGGGACTCAAACATACGGCAGAGCCAAGGCCAAACAAGGCTGAATGGCGTGCACCAGTGGAGATGAGGCAAGGCGCAGGCTCTGTTTAGGGGGAGGAGCCACAGCCAGAAATGATGTGTAAATTTCTTTCTTTCCCACTATTTCTAGCTTTTTTTCTTTTTTCCTCAATTTTTGTTCATTTTTTCTCGGTTTTTCGGATTTTTCTGTATCTCTCTTCTTGATTTTATTTTTATTTTTTTTTAAATTATGTGCATACAGTGACTTTTCGAAGTTACACGCCCCTCTGTTTATATCGTCACCGCCGCGGCGCATCGTCGGTTCGAAAATTTGTCGGTTCAGACATTTGATGGCGTCACCGTTTGCTGTCACGCTCCAACGAGGCTGCTCGTTTGGCCAGGGCCCAGCAAGCAGCCACTCCGCCCTCTCCCTACCCCCTCCTTCCTCCCGGCTGCACGACCCCCCCAAGCCTCGGAGCCCTGCCTGCCTCTGCGCACCCCTACGGGGAATCCTTGCTGAAGCCGTCACAAAGTTATGGCCTTGTCGGAAGTGCTGCCCGCTACACAGAGGCTTTTATGTTAACGCCCTTGGTTTTAGGCCACCGTTAGGGGTGCCTATATTGCTCACGCCTGTGACTTTCTGCATTCTTTCACTCGAAGTCAGCCACATATGGACGCAAACGATCGTGCCCAAACGATTCGATCAAAACTGACGTGACAAATACTACAGATAATGGACAGGTTGCTTGAGAGGAGGAAGAAAAGAAGGTAGCGCGTAGGAGGTGGCGTGGCGTAGTGCCGTCCCTAAACAAAGCAGACAACTCGTGTTTTGGCTGCCCGACGCAGCATCAAGCGTATTCACCGCTATTTAGCTTCATTTGAAGCAATTCTGTGTTGGTAGGGGCTTTCATTTGGTTATTGGCGGCGCCTATCGCACTCAGCGTGCATTTAGCTTTAATTTTTCGGTGCAATCACTACAAAATCTATTTAACCGGCATTAAAACCGGGCCAGGAGCCGCTCAGGTTAGGTTATTACACTTATCCGAATTTTCAACATGCGAAAAATCAAGATATGTCTGTACACGAAATGTGGACACAATCGTGCGTCAAACAAGTGCAAGTTCAGAATGTTTCCCAAGGATCCAGCTCTTGCCCAAAATTGGTTTATTTGATTGAGATTGTAAAAAAAAGTTATGTCAACTTATCCCCTTTTTCACAAAAAAATAGCAAGCATATTTCTTTTTATTCTGTAGCGGCACTACAGAACTAAGTTCCAGATTAGAAGCTGACGCAAAGAGTTCTAATATTTCTTTATTTTCTGTGAAGCTCTCAGTGTATCCTTTGTATTTAATTTTGAGTATATACCTGGTTATTGTCTGTTGTATTGTATACCTTAGTTGAACCAGAAAATTATTTATGAGGATTCACTACTATTGCCTTCACTTCATGATTCAAAAAGAATAAAAAAATGGCATATTAGCGTAGAACGACTTAGCTCCTTTTTTCAGAATGGCATAAGGAGGCAAGACGACTTGACTCTTTATGCATCCTCTCATCAACAAAGTAAAATAGACTGAACTCTTTTTGCTAAGTTTTCAATGACTTAACTCTAAAGTCTCAACAAGTAAAAAGAGTCAAGTTGACTTGCTTTGTTATGTCATTGATGGTAAAAGGAGTCAAGTCCTGTATCTCAGCATACAAGCATGACACAGAAAAAATCACAAAGGGAGTAGTATCCTACATGAGATTGTATTTTAATATTAATATAACATTTATGGAAAGTTATAAGCAAATAGTTTTTTCAATTTCCTGAGAAGTATGGGTTTTGGACTTAACCCCTTGTTCCGCTTCACAGCAGAATTGGTTATGCCACTTAATGTCAACCAATTTTGGGCAAGAGCTGGATCCTTGGGAAACATTCTGAACTTGCACTTGTTTGACGCACGATTGTGTCCACATTTCGTGTACAGACATATCTTGATTTTTCGCATGTTGAAAATTCGGATAAGTGTAATAACCTAACCTGAGCGGCTCCTGGCCCGGTTTTAATGCCGGTTAAATAGATTTTGTAGTGATTGCACCGAAAAATTAAAGCTAAATGCACGCTGAGTGCGATAGGCGCCGCCAATAACCAAATGAAAGCCCCTTCCAACACAGAATTGCTTCAAATGAAGCTAAATAGCGGTGAATACGCTTGATGCTGCGTCGGGCAGCCAAAACACGAGTTGTCTGCTTTGTTTAGGGACGGCACTACGCCACGCCACCTCCTACGCGCTACCTTCTTTTCTTCCTCCTCTCAAGCAACCTGTCCATTATTATACTTCTTTCCCAGATATATCTGATGTCAAAATGTCTTTTCGCTTTTTCATAAAATTAGTTTGCACCACCTTCTCTAGGAGCAGCAAGAGCTGGTCGGGAACTCCTCTGCCACTGATCAATAAGAGTGTCGCGGTTTTTACCCCCACCTATCAAAGGAATCATCTGCTTTTTACCTCGAAGCCTCGATGTCCAAAATTTTCGAGGCAGTGTGTAGTACGATTGCGCCATGTATTAGGGTGCACCCCGAGCAGGACTGTTATACAATGTAAATAGGAATGTAGCATGCAGGTCTAAAACTTGTTTTCGCCAAAATGTGATGACGGCTATTCATGCGTTGTTTTTAAGTGTAAAACAAATGCTTATTTATTTTTGGTTCAGCTACGTTTTCATCAAGGCGGCGTTGTTGACAGCTAGCCTGATTGGTGAAATTTTGTGTATAGCAGCAGATAAAATTGAGAATTTGGTAGTAACAAATAGTTCGAATTTATATTTGTTATTTCTTTCTTATTTAAATGCAACAGTTAAATCCTTGTTGGGAAGCGCTTAATGCGTTTAAGTTAAAACTTTTTTTACTCGCATAGGCCTACTTGTTTTTGTCTCTTTGCGAGTAAACCCGTTTAATCCACCGGCCCCCCCGGCCCGCCCGGCCGCAAGGGGAGGAGATGGGACCCCCCGGGCTGGGCCGCACCGCCGCCGGCACCAGCCTAACCGAAATACGAGGAAGCCATCCACAAGGCAAGGGCCAGAAATTAAATCGCCAAGTTTGAAAAACGCGCGCATAATATCCCCCGAGGCATAACTGCGCCGCCGCCAACTCGACCCGCCCCCGCGCCCGGCACAGCAGTACTCAGCGGGGGCATCGCAAACTACTTCTTGGCTGCCGGCGGCGACCAGGAGTCACGATAGCAACGAGCAGCCTTCTCCCTTCCCCTTTTTTCAGTGTCAATTTACAGGAAATTTAAAACACTTTGCCCAGTAATTACAAAACAAATACGCGTACAACAACGTTATTGTTTTTTTTTTCCCTTCTGATAATCTACTGGACAATATTATCTTGCAAATAGTGCATCATACTAAGTGACAAACGAGGTGTTATCGTGAGCGCAGGGCCGCCGGGCCAAGCCGGCAGGGGCCGCGGGAATATAAATATACCTCACGCGGGTATTGACGTTAGTAAGCGTTAATCTTCGGCGCTATAAATTTCCCGGCGGGCGGTGGCGGCGGCAGTGGCCGCACAACAGCGACGCAATATGTTGCGGGGCCTGACGTAGAGAAAGATGTAGTGGCTTGCGCCGTTTGTTGTATCATTCTTCGAGAAACCCGCTGCGCGCGCTCGCTAGCAGCAGCAGCAGCAAGCTCCTGTACGGGGCCCGCCCCGCCCGCAGGAGGCGACACACACGTAAAGAAGGGCAAAAGTTTGACGAACTTTTCTACCTCATTTTCTTAAGTACGTTATGCATTTTATTTTTCAACTGCTACGACACCACTACGACTACCACCACCACCACCGCGATCGCTATGCAGTTCTACACTGTTACGACCCAACCCCGCAGTGATAGATCGAGGTGTACCCTTCGCGGGTACTCTACCCCGGGCCGGTACCCGTAAACAGTCGCGGCCGGCGGCGTGCTGCCGCGCCGTGCCCCGCCCGGCCGGGCTGGGCGAATGAATATATAACCGCCGCGTGGCGCCGCGTCCCACAGCTGTCCTCTTTTATCCGCTTTGTCCCACGGCTCCCGCCCGGCCCCGCCCGGCCCCGCCCGGCCCCGCCCGGCCCCGCCCGGCCCCGCCCGGCCCCGCCCGGCCCCGCCCGGCCCCGCCTTTTTGCACCGGCACTCTGTATGCGACGCGCGCGCGGCCAGCTCGGTGGGCTGGGGAGCGAGGGACCCGGAACAGAACGGGGCGGGGCGGGGCAGGGCAGGGCGGCGGAATAGAAAATCGAGAGCAAACAGAGGAGAGATGTAAAGGTGGACATGCGTACGCACGCGCACTCTCAATAACAGACACCACGTATAGGAAGCGCGACGGCAGAGAGAGAGAGAGAGAGAGAGAGAGAGAGAGCGGTTAAGGGCAGCAGTACTCGCCGTGCTCGACACCGAGGGGAAGATCACTTTGAAAAATCATTGTAGAGCCCGCCAAAAAACTATTTTTAAAAAATCAAAGTAAAATTAAGGAGGAAGATGCAGAAAAATCTGAAAGATAAATCGTGAAAAAGTAAATCGTTAACCGAAATCAAATTGGAAAAAAATCTGAAATGGGGTTAAAAGATCAAAAAGTGACAAATTGTCCTGAGAAAATCAGAAGAAGAATCAAATGTCAAAAACATCATTGTACATACTTTGTCGGAGTGATCCCCCGTCGCTCAACACAACGTGTGCGGGTGGACAATCCCCGCCCTTCCCCTCTTTCTCCTTCCCAGTCTTAAAACACACACACATACTCACACAAAGGACCCTCCGCACAGTGCCTGCTGCACCCCCATTCAACCTGGCCGGTACACCACGACTCAACAGCGGGGAGAATAAAAACAGTGAAGAGTTACAATCGCGTCGCCAAGCGCACGACCTAAGAGTCTACAGCAGCAGCACCTCAGCAGTCTACCGCCCCGCCCCGGAGGTATTGTTTGTGGCGAGCGGTGGCGGCGGCAAGTTTGGGCGGCGCAGCGCACTGTTAAAAAATTTTGGTGAGATTTTACGGGTAAAGTCTTGGCATAGTTAGTGCCAAGACTTTTCCCGTAAAATTACTATAGTCTGTAAAATTACAGAAACATGTAAAAGTTTATCCTGCAAATGTATGGAAAAATATGTCATCACTTTACCCGGAAAAATATTTACAGACTTTTACTAGTAAAATTTTAGAACAGAAGGATCACCAAAACCAACAAATTTATAGACGGTCATATGCTTCCCGTCTAATTCACCCTGAGACAACTTCTTCCTTCGGAAGAAATTGTTTTTACTCTTGGTGGTATTGAACCCTGGACCTTCGGGTTGGGAAGCAGATGCCTTATCCACTGCGCTGCGAGGCGTCTCGTGCACGTACGCCAGCTCGCACTCGATCCCTTTCTCTTGGCGACTCGGGGGGCTTTCCCTTCTACTTCCAGCGTTTTTATAGAAGTTTTTATGTTTTGTCTGACTATGAAACAGAATTTTATTTGCTACGTTATGTGATGACAAACAGGTGTTCAACATTGAACAAAATATGTTACTGGACTCATTTGTCTGGAAAATTACCGAAATTTTCTGTACTGTACATCACAGAAAATCTGTAATTTTACTGAACTCTGTAAAATAACATGAAAATGAGTGTCATTTTACAGAATGTGGTAACTTTACCATACTTTTTCATGTAAAATGACAACATTTCTGTAATTTTACCAAAACTTGTAATTTTACAACACATAACCCGTAATATTGACATACTCTGTAAAATTACAATACAATTTCTGTACCGGATTACAGACATTGTCTTGTAAATTTACAAATATTTTTAACAGTGCGGGTCCCTTCTCCTCGAGCAGGCCGGGGCGCTGGGCGCCGCCATCCCGTACCGGAAGGCCGTTGATGTGCTCGGGTGGGGTGGGCGGGGCGGGCGCCACTCTCAACACCTCGCCGCACCCCGCCTCAGCGTCCTTGTCGCCGCCTCGTCTCCCGTGTTTGCCATGTTGTCCGGCGCGGGCCCTGGCCTGGCCCGGCCCGGCCGGCACAGCGCCTAACGCTGTGCAAATAATTATTACACCCCGCCTCGCCTCGCCCCGCCCCGCCGAGCCGCGCCAGGACGGGTCAGGGCGCCTGCCTGGGGGAGGTAGACGCGCCCGCGCAACACGCTTGCCCGGTAGGACTGCCTACTCCAGCCCGCCTGCCATCGTCGACAAATTCATCACTCAAAAAAATTTTTTTAAAAAAAAAGTTTAAAGAAAGGAAGGGCTTTTTTCCAAAAATATTGAAGCTGAAAAGAGCTGCGACGAAAGGGATTATTTTCTTTAATAACTCGCGGTAGAACATACACACGTTATACTGCGTCATAAATCTTTTTTTCTTTTCTGTGTTTTTTTCCCTTCTTTTCCCCCCTTACTGCTTTATACGTTTTCATTTTAATTATCATCAGTAGCAGCAGCAGGGTCGCATGCTGCTCGACCCCCGGCTAGGCTCTGCGCTGCTGGTGTGCCCCCGAGCTTACCCCCAGCCCCCGGCCCCCTCGCGAGCAGGTCCACTAGGCGGCCGGCCTGCGTGTCCACACCCCGTAACTTATGCCCCCGCGAGCGTAAGTCCGCGCGGGGCGAGCAGGCGCCCCCCCCCCTCTGTCCATCCCCTCCCACCGCCGTGCTCTCGAGGTCTGCAAAGGCAAACACTCGCGCGCTATCCCACACGTGTGCATCCCCCCCACCACCACCTCACACACTCAGGCGCGCGCGCGCCGTACACGTTAGTCATATCAGTGAGACACCCCCGCAAGCAGAGCAGTCTGCCAGATGGCAAATACTCGCGCGTCGCGTCGCCCGGGCCTATCTCTCACACCATCCCCCGCTACAACGCGAGGGGGGAACAACTCTGACTTAAAGTGTGCAAATTTTGTGAAATTTGGTAAATTTTTATTGAATACGTGTGAATTTTGGCTCAAGTTCTACCTAGTTTTTTCTAAGTTCTTATAAATTTTCCTTAATTTTTCTAAATTTTACTAATTATTTTTCTGAATTTTCCTTAATTTTTCTGAATTACGAGGTGTGCAAAAATTTCAGAGTTTTTTCACCCTTGCCACATCGGCTGCTGCTGCTTCTGCCGCAAAAGATTTCGTTCCGAAGTTATTCAGAGGGAGGGATAGGATAGAGGATAGTACTGCCTTATTGAAAGATGGAAAGATCTCAAGAAAGGTCCAGGAAAGGGAGTGAGTATGGAAGACGGAGTTTCCTTGACTTTATCTCTGGGCCACGGCGGCGAGGCTCGCGCGAGGAGCGGAGCAGAAGGGAGTGGGGCATCCTCTAAGGGAGTATCATCATCGCACTAGCGGAGGGTCAGTTAGGGACAGAGAGAGAGAGAGAGAGAGAGAGAGAGAGAGAGAGAGAGAGAGAGAGAGAGAGAGAGAAGGCAGACCCGCCGCTGGGTGGGTTCATACCCCCGCAGATTCGGCTGCGCCACGGCGAGTGCGGGCAGGGGTGCCCGAGGGGACGGGGAAGGGGGTCAGCCCCCCCCCCTTTCCTCCACTAATTTTCACCATGAGGGATGTTGTGGCCACTTGACTCGCGTATCGAGCAAAATCTTTCGAACAAAATTCCGGTGAAACCGCTTTCATAGAACATTTATAGAAGGAATGATGTTTTCTAAATCACACTCAAACCCATCAAAAGAAATTACACGCATTCAGGTAGTGACAAAACGCACCTCAAACATTTAGCATGAGCAGCCCCCCCAACCCCCCACTAAAAAAAAATACGAAGCAGAAGAACATATCGTACGAGTCGACGCCTCCCGAGTATGGGGCGGGCCGGTCGGGTCCTTGAGGTGAGCGGTGGCGTCGCTGTATCGCAATAAAAGGGAGGCGAGCTCCTCTCCGCACTCAGGGGCGGGGATGAGAGCAGCCTTGACCGGTTGGTGGGTTCGGCGGGGGCGGGGTGGGGGCGGGGCGAGTGTGAGCAGCCGGCAGCAGAGCCCGTATGGCGAACCACTGACCGCCAGCATCTCCTGCAGCGCAAACTTGTCCTTTCTGATCGGCCGGGTGGAGCGGAGAGGGGCGGAGCCGGAGCACGCCCCTCCGAAAGACAACAAAGAGGCGAAACGAGGAGCGATAAGAATACGGTTATGCCGGGCGAAACCTTCATTCGAGGGATTATTGCTTTCGAAAGGTGTTAAATATTGAGTGCAGGCACTAAAATGTTTAGCGCCTCTTTGTGAGGTGCAAAGTCCGATCCTTCGTGGGAAAACGCTGGAGGCGATAGGGGAGATGGGGAAAGGGGGCCTTGCCAGGGAAGAAAGGAGTAGAACCACAGAGGTAGTCATCGTGTCTCGTAGGGGTAGGTGTGGCAACCACACGAAGGAAATCGTTTCATTTATGAACCACAAAATTAGAAAAAGATGAAAAAAAGCGTTGATGAAGACAACAAAACTTTTTTTAAGTCAAATGAATTGAGGTGCTTGATTCAAGTGTATTGTTCTTGCCTCAAGAATGCTCTGAAAAGGTGTACTCAAAATATTCTCAATTCAAAGATTCAAGTTCGAATACGCTCTTGTTATTTTTAAAAGCAAAATGAGCTCCGCGAACGAGAGTACTTTCCTTGAATCGAGAAACGGTTGTTCGGGGTGCGCGTTGGCCATCCAACCTCCTGCCTTCGACAGACCTGGCCCCGAGGGGAAACAACAAAGTTTTGTACACCTCGTAATTCAGGAAAAATTCAGAAAATTTCAGGGAATTTCAGGGAAATTCAGGAGAATTCAAAAAATATCACAAAACTTCAGATAAATTCACAAAAAAATAGGTAAAGTTCAAGCGAAAATTCACGAAAATTTACAAACATTCACAAAATCTGTACACCAAAATTCAGAGCTGTTTCCCCGTCGCCTGGTCCCTGGTCACAGCCATTTGCTTTTTTCCCTTCTGTCTGCGGCTACCGAATGTCGTAAAGGGTTTGCGGCGTCGTGCGGCTGGCTGGCAATCTTCACTGCAGGCGGGGCGACGGGGTGGGCCGCTGGCCGGAGGGGGGCCAGGAGGGGGCCTCGGGCGTCGCGTCGCCCGTCCGTAATAAGCGGTACGGCCCCACAGGCCCCCGCCCCCGCGCTCCCCCGCTGAACACAGGGCCGACCCGACCCGACCCGGCCCGACCCGGCGCCCCAGGCCCGCAGGAAGGCGGGCAGCGCAGCGCCCGGGTGGCCCGAGCAAATCGTAAACTTGAAACGGCCCCGACAATTATGCGCTCACCGATACTAAGCGCTTAAGCGAGTTATTCCCAAGTTGGCAGTTCTTGTGCTGTTCTGCGGCTCGTTCGGCCAACAGCGTGCTCATTTTTTTTCCATTCTCCTGTTTCTCTCTCATGTTTTCCCTTTTAAAGAAAGAGTTTTCGTTCCTGTGCAAAATGCTATTTATTTGCGGCAACCTCGCTCGCACGCGATTTTTTATTATTATTATTATTTTTTATTCATTTCTTTTATTTCTCAAACCGTTTATGCGCGTTTAGTTGCAGTAGTAGCATGGTGAAAGGAAAAAAGGAAAATAACATATGCGCGCAACACAACAAAGTAATACAAAGCAGTGCGGCCTTGTCTTTATCTCTGAAGGTCAACAGCTTCTTTGTAGCGCTCGACATTCTTTAGCGTGGCGCAGAGAAGATGATGTGGACGTGGACTCGCCTGTCCCACGGTCTGCAGCAGAGACACACACACTATCTCTCTCTCTCTCTTTCTGAGAGAACGCCCGAAGGGTGAAGCGCCCCCGACTAACTACCAATTAACTTTCCTTGTATTAAAGAAAGCAGGGTGAAAAAAAGAAAGAAAGATTCTGCCTTGCGCAGCAAAGCGGCCACCGACCGGCGGCGTCATTGACCCGAAAGTGTTACCTCGCCGGCGCGCCGTGCCGCCAGCCAAAGTCACCCGACCGTTTTACAAGCTCGGCGAGGGAGGCTGTCGACGTCGGCCAAACCCACGTCGCGGAGGACGTAGTATTGACGGGAGCGGCGCCACGGCCGCTGCCGCGTCTGATTCCAAAGATCGCGCTTTCGTACCTCCGTCCTTGTCGCACCTATGGCAGTCCCCTATACTGGGAATGGCAGGGCCCCAGAAGTGCGACAAAGAGGGAGGCGCGAGAGCGATCTTCTGATTCAGACGGCTGGCCCCCGGGGCAGCACGATAGGGGCGGAGCAGCCAGCGCGGGGCGGGCTGGGTGGGAGGAGGAAGAAAAGAATGCGTTTCCGGTCGGCAATTGTTTCGGTAGAGACGGACAAAATGAGAAAGAGGGGCAACGCGGCAGCAGCGGCAGTAGCGCGTGAGATAACCCCCCCACCCCCCCCGGGGAGAAGCAGGGGAAAAGGGGGGGGAGGGGGACGACTTCAGGCTCGGCCTGTCGCACCCCGGCCGTGTCGTGCCCGGCCGAGCTGGCCCCGCAGCCAGAGTCAACACCGTGATGAGGGGAGGCTGCTGAGGTAGTCATGGGGCGGGCGGGAGCAGCCCAGCAGAAGCAGAAGCAGCAGTAGTAGTAGTAGTAGTTCGCAGGACGAGCAGGTTGGTTAGACTCGCCTCCTGTCGCCGGCACCCCCGCCTGACGCACCTGCTCGCCCCTCTGCTTCACGGTGACAAGCCTCATAGCGACGGGGCTGCTTGCACTGCTGCTGCTGTTCTGCGCTCCCCACCGCTCCCGACTGCGCGCCGGTAACTACACGGGTCTGCCCCAATCAGGCCCCCCCCCCACCACCCTACACCTCCCTCGCTGTGCTTGCTTTTGCCGCAGGAACTAAATGACCCCCCACCCTCTTTCAGTGGAGAGGGATGAGTGACGATAAAAAAAAACGGACACGTAAGGCCTTCAAAAGCGCATAAAAATAAAAATAAAAACATAGGCTGTGAAGAAAAAAAAAGGACGTAAGCCCTCTTCTAGCGGATCTCAAACAATATCTTCGGCGGACGAGGATTTGTAATATAAACTCGTGGCATCGACCTCGTCGGGAGGGGTGGCGGGGACCTGGGTTAAAGGCGTCCCCTCCCCCGCGTCCGGGCCCCGCGAGGGCCAGCACGCTCTGGCCGGAAATGAGACCTTCCAGGGCGCTGGAGGGGCCGGGCCGGGCGGTCCGTGGGCCCTCAAGGGGTGGCCAGGGTGGAGCAGATCTGAGAACGGGGAGCAAGGCACCTTGCTGATTACCTGTATCCCCCGCGGGTTCAAAGAGACACTCGGGGCGGACCCTCGCCGCTCCGAACCCTGCTGCCGCGTGCGCGCTGACCGTAAGGCCGTTTGGCGGCCGAGGTCGTGGCCGCCCCGGCCCGCCCCGGCCCGCCTCAGCGCCAGCAGGATGGAGTGGTATGGGAAGGGCCGGCCGTCATCGCCAGACTGAAACCTCTCGGCAAGTTGGTGTACTTTTGGAATGAGAGCGACACGGCCGCTCGCCGCGCTACAGCGCCTCATATGATGAGCCCGGGAGGTAATTCCCTCGCCCTATGCCGTCTATTATTCAGGAGTGGTCTAACTGTGTTAGGAGGAGAAAGCGTCATCATTCCAGCCAGACAAGATGAGACGACTTTATGAACGCAGGCTGAGCGCGCGGGAGGGCTGGAGAGGGGCTGAGAGAGAGAGAGAGAGAGAGAGAGAGAGAGAGAGAGAGGAGAGGGGGGGGGGGGGAGACGGAGAGGAATGGTGAGAGACGGATAGTGAGAGAGAGAGATGGGGACGTTAGGGGAGGGGAATGGAATCTGACTCCCTGGACCGCTTGAATCATTTAGGCGAGGAGCTTAGAAGGTGGTGGGCTCTGGGGATAGGAGAGGAGAACTGGGGTAAGACGAGCAGCGCCGCGGCGCCGGCGGGAGACTGAGGGGGGCCTAGCGCCGCCTAGCGCCGCCTAGCGCCGCCTAGCGCCGCCTAGCGCCGCCGGGGCCGAAAAGAAAGCAGAGGGCCGAGATGAAGGAGGACGGAGGCCAAGGGGCCAGCAGGCAGGCTGGACGAGGGCAGAGGAATGAGCGCCAGCCATAGGCCGCGCCAGCTCTTGTTCTCCTGGTGGGGGGTGGGGGGCGCCAACCCTCGGGCGCCGCCGCCACGCCGGGGATCACTTTTCTCGGATTGGCACGGACGGACGGGACGGACCGCTACGCGCCTCGGCTGTCAAGGCCAACAAAGCTCATACGGTCCAGCTATGGTTTGGCGAGGCACCCCTGCACCGCGGCGCCTCACCCCAGTGCCCTCCCCATCCCCCCTCAATGACGGATCTCTCTCTCTCTCTCTCTCTCTCTCTCTCTCTCTCTCTCTCTCTCTCTCTCTCTCTCTCTCTCTCTCTCTCTCTCTCTCTCTCTTTCTCTCTCTTTCTCTCTTTCTCTCTCTCTTTCTCTCTCTTTCTCTCCTCCTCCTCCGCCCAGAAACCCTCTCCGCTAGAAGCCCTCCTCACACTCGAAATCCTCGTACCAAAGGACCTATTCTTGTTTGCTGACAGGGCCATACCATCGTCGATATGGAGGGCGAAGAGGATGAAGGGGGCGGGGGAGCGAAAAAAAAAAACAACCAGCGCGACCTTTCTCTTGTTGTCTGTTTTCCAGACTACTCACACTGGCGGTATTTCCTCCTGACCTCTCACAAGAAAAACGTGCGAGTTGAAGGAGGAGAATCGCTTCCAGTCTGACAGAAGCAGTACAGCCACTCCGTCCCGCCCCACTGCTCCTCGGTGCACACTGTCGGTCGGGTCAGGCCGGGCGAGGACGCTCTGATGGGACTTGCGGCCGGGTGGAGAGTGGGGTCATTGGCGGCCCGTAAAGTGAGCCCCCGGGCGGCCCTGGCTGGCGTCTCGCCCGCGACCCCCAGCAGGGACTCCTTGCTGGCGCCTCCCGCTGGCCCGACGGAGCCCCACGGCAGAGCCCCACGGCGGATCCCCACGGCAGAGCCCCACGGCAGGGCCCCACGGCGGAGCCCCACGGCAGAGCCCCACGGCAGAGCCCCACGGCAGAGCCCCCCCAGGGGCTCCACGCGAGTCAGCCCGCTCTCCTCACACGCCAAGATTGTCGACGGCGTCCCCCCGCGTAACGCGAAGACGTTCATTTGGGTCGTGTGATTTCTCTGCTCCGACTCTTTGCCTGTCCCACCCCCACCTTCCTGCTGTCTTTAAGTCTCTACCCCCCACCCCTCCCCCCTCTCCCGGGCCTCTCAACCCATGCGCGCGTGGCGACCGTAACTCAAAGCGACACGGACGGACACTTAATTTGACGCGCCGCTGCCGAGGCCCGACGGCAGTCAGCTGTCTGGTGTACGTACCTAACATTTCTAGGAATGACAGGGGTGTCAAACACAGGGGCCGCCCTGACTCAGAGACGCACGCACCCGTATGGACGACAAAAAGTTTCCCTCAGCAGATACATACACATACACTCCCTCCCATCCTTCACAAGAAAGGAAAAAAATAGTGTGTTTTTGTTGCTCAAGGCAAGGAAAGTGCCTAAAATATAAAATTTAATAGTAATAATAATAATAATAATAATAATAATAATAATAATAATAATAATAATAATAATAATAATAATAATAATACCACCACTGTGGAAACAGTTCGATTTTGTTACATCATGTCTGGCAGCTTCTTCCTTTTAACTAAATTACTCAATTCAGGAGCGAACTAGAGAACTTTGATTCGATTCGGTGAAAAACTTAAATATTCGATTGGAAACCGATTCGATTCGACTTCAAAGATAGGTGATTCGCATGCCTTTAAAAGTATCGCCGCCAGCTTAAGAAATAAGACGCTCAAAGGAGGCGGTAAGGATGAGAGCAGAGGGTAGCAGCGGAGCGCTCTGGGGCTCCGGGGCGGCCCATGCGCTAGTGATCTCTAAACAGCCTTTAAAAGTGTCAATGTTTCTCAGAAGTAGATAAGCCCATCAAAGGGCCACTAGTGTTTCATTGAAGATAAAGATCGATCAATGAGAATAGAGTTGTTGGATAAGCTAAATTTTAATCAAAGGTCTTCTCTATTCTGCTAACAATGTACCTCATTTTTGCTCAATCTTTGCGATTGCGATTTGCGGGTTATTCTACCACAACTGAAACTGATATTCCAGCAGTCCATGGGATTACTGCATTCTACAGAACTATCCTTTTCACACTAGAATTTCATGCTGATCACATAGGTATCATTTTCCTCGTGACTTTTGGTTATCGAGCAATATCAGAGAAACGAGTCACTTTGCTACCGCATGGGCCGGCGGCGCGGAGCGGTCCGCTGCCTCCCGCTGGTGAGAGCTGCTGTGCGCGAGGCGCGTCGAGTGTGTACTGCAGCCCGGCGCAGCGCAGCGACTATAAGCTAGAGAAGAGACAGCGGCAGACAGTTGAGTGGTTTGGGGAAGGGAAACCTCGACAGCAGAGCGGCCCGGCGCCCGGCCCGGCACGGCCCGTCCTTCAATGTGTGCGCAGTGCGCTCCAGGGCCGCGGCTGCGGGACTGACAAGTTAGTCGCCAGAGAGAGAGAGAGAGAGAGAGAGAGAGAGAGAAAGAGAGAGAGAGAGAGAGAGAGAGAGTTGAAGCGGAAGAGGAGGAGAAGCGTGCTCTCGGACAGGCATTGAAGCGCTTCTCCCGCCTCTTTGGCGTGATGACGAAGCAGTTGCAGATTTTTTCTCTCGCGCTTGCTCCCCCCCCCCTCTCTCTCTCTCTCTCTCTCTCTCTCTCTCTCTCTCTCTCTCTCTCTCTCTCTCTCTCTCTCTCTCTCTCTCTCTCTCTCTCTCCTCCCTACGCACGGTTTGTGCAGAGGCGCGCGGTCCGGCGCGAGTGGCGGCGGTTGAATGACTGGCTGGGTAAACAGTGTCCATTTGTCAAGCGGCACACCCGCCGCGCCGTTTTCATATACCGGCTGTTCTGCGACTCGACAGAACCCACTTTATGAGAATAAAGGGTTGTGTGTGTGTGTGAGGATGTCCGCACGCCCGCCCCGGGTGGCAGTGGGGCTGAAGGCAGACGAAGTGAGAAAACAGAGTAGGGCGTGAGCAGTGGCGGTGAGGATTAGGGGGGGGAGTTGAACCGCCGCCCAGGACATCGAATGAAGTGGAGTGCTCGTGTTCATTACATGATGGGAGCCACGGAGGGGAAGGCTGTGAGTATGAGGGGTGCGTAAACGACATTCCCTTCTCCCTTTCTGCAAAGGGATGATTTTCATTTTCTCTCTCTCTCTCTTCTCTTTTTTTTTGCAGCTTGCGCCTTGTAAGGGTCTTTATTATTTTTTTATTTTATTTTTTATTTTAAAGATTTAATTTGGCTCTCTACTCTGCTTCAGCACCTAACGGTACACGAAGAGCATTGAAAAGAGAGGAAGGAGGGCCATTACAGTTCTAAGCACCCAATACGACTTGCAGTGCAACAGAGATAATTTCTTGTTATTTTTCTTTTAGACATACCACTCTGGCCCTAAAAAACCCAACCTCCAAAAACAACACAAAAGTAGCCCGTGCAAGTTATCTCGAGTGCACAACTAAACCGAGTAGCAGCCCTATATATATAGAATCCCGCTCTCGATTACCAGCGTTGTTGTTTCGTAGCGTGCTCAATGGGGAGTAAGTGGCGCTGGAAGCCTGGTAGCCGTCCGGGCCCGGGCCGTGTCCCTGGCAAGCCGTTTATTGACGTTGATATTAGCCAGTTTGGCCGGAGACGAGGCCCGGCCAGCACACTGGGCGGCGGGGGGCGGGGCGGAGGACATGCTTCCCCGCTGTGGATGTCTACAGGATCCCCGGCGTGCTGTAACCACAGCGTGGCAACGACTTCCCCTCCGAGACATCCAGTGGCGCGGCACGGCGCGGCGGGGCAGAGGTTAACGTGGTGGGGCTTCAGGCATGAGCGGCTTGATTCAGCCTGGCCACTGGAGCGGGGATGATGGCGTGGCGGAGCGTGGCGCGCGCGGCGCGGCGGGGCCACTGCAGCAGTGCTGCGCGCTGCGCGCGCAGAGCGTTATTTACAAGACAAAAGCTCAGCTCCGCGGCAGCGGCGGGCGCAGCGGGAGAGTGAAGCAGGTGGCGGTGCGGCGGCCGCCTGCGAGTTAGGCAGCGCGGCCACTCGCGTGCGCGCCGGGCGGCCTACCCTCTGACTCACAGGCGCGCGGCCACGGGCGGATAGGCTCGGCGGCAGAAAAGGGGCCGAGTGGGAGTAAATCGCACGAAGCGCACTCCGCGGCGGATGGATAGTGGGCCGGTTTGTTTTGAGCGTGGTGCCTCACTGTTTTGATGGGAGTACACCGAGAGGCAATAACTCTGAATTTTAGCGTTCTCATTTTGTAAAATTTTGTGAATGTTCGTGAACCCTTGTGAATTTTAACTTGAATTTCTGCTAAATTTTTGTGTATTTTCCTGAACTTTCCAAATTTTTTCCTCTGTGAATTTTCTAAATTTTACTGATTTTTCTTTTAAATTTTCTGAATTTTTCTGAATAACGACGGGTACAAAAATTTCAGAGTTGTTTCCCTCTCGGTGATTGGAGGGTTGTATTGTAATATAAAGGAAAATTTTACACAACTTAAGAGAAGGCTGTACAGTTTTTGCATTAATTCGATTTGTATGTAATATTTAGGTGCTTCAATTACGTTTTTGCCGTAAAATTATGTGACTTGATAGTACCTTAAAAATGATTGAGAACGTAGGGTGTACACGGATTGGATGAGGAGAGGTACCCTCGGAGGTACCCCTCGAGCCGAGCGCCGCGTGTCGAATAAGTTACCACCACGGGTGGCGGACGCACGAGATTATGCTGCGCAACTCGAAGCCTCCTGCTCGCGCCCCGCCCCGCAGCGGCCGCAAACATTTCGCCGCGACCTGCAAGATAGATGCGTGCCGTCTGGAGGCAATCATGGAGCCCGGGCCGGTCCCGGTCCCGGTCCCAGCCCGACGAAACTGGTAACTCCATCCCGGCCACGCCCTGAATGCCATTGACCCTGCCCGCCCCGCCCGCCCCGCCCGGCGGGTGGCCCGGGCAGGCACAATCCCGCACCAGCCAGCACCTCTGGAATTCCCTCTCTCAAGCCCGACTGTTTCCACCCGCCCGGACACACCGGGGGGGCTCTCCTAAAGCGAATATGCCGCGCAGCCCCCGGCCGGGCCCGCATTAGCAGCCGCCGCTCCTATCTGTAACCTGCTGATTACATTCGGGGCAGGAAAACTTTGTGGCGGCGCCGCTGCTTGTCTCTTCCCGACCCGACAGGGACAGGGGCGCGCGCGCGGAGCGGGGCCGCAAGGGTGAAAAATAAAGAAGAAGTCGAGATGGAGCGACGGGTGCGGGGAGGGGGGGGGGCAGACGCTCGTTATAGGGTATCTTGGCCGGATCGCGTCATCATGGACGCCGCCGGGGGGCGCCGCCGCTCTGGTCGGGGCGCCGCCAAAAACTGAGCGCATCGAACAAAACCACCAGGGCGTAGCGGGGCACAGCGGAACACGAAGCTGGGAGGGGTCACACCACCGATTTTTCGAATTTACGCGCGGCAAACACGGCGTTCTTTCAACAGGTGATGTGTCACTGTCACCCGGGCGGACGGACGGCGGGCGGGGCGAGTGCCCGGATAAATCACGCAGACGGGGAATAGAGATAGAAAAGCGGCGGAACACGCGCTGCAAAGTACCCGTGGCAGGTACTATGGGCGGAGCCCCCGCGCACGGGTACTTACAACCGCGCCCGTTTCACTTCATGGCCGCTCCGCGCGCGAGCTCTTTCGCTGCGATGTTATTTCCAGTTCGGAACACCCGAACTCTACATCAAGCATATCCGGACGATCTCCTTTCTCCTGCACGTGATAGTGTTTGCAGCGATCTTTCATGATCCATACCGGGATTTGCGTTTTACTCTCTCTACGCTTTACGCCCGCATCCTCCTACGCCGCCGCAGAGAGCACGATTTGTGCCGGCACAATGACTCGCTCAAAATGGGAAACAAAAATAATGTACTCTTGTCACCATGGAGGTGCGGCAGGAAGCAGAGCAAAATTGTATAGCCATTGAGTCGAGGGGGAAACAGCTATGAATTTTGGTATACAACTTTTATGAATTTTGGTGAATTTTTCTGAATATTTGCTTGAATTTTTCCTAACTTTTCGTGAATTTTTCTGACTTCCTGAATTTTCCTGCTCTTTCTGAATTTTCCTAAATTCCTCTATTTTTTTCCGTTCTTTTTTCTGAATTTTCCTGAATTTTTCTGAATTACGAGGTATACAAAAATTTCATAGTTTGTTTCCCCCTCGCGTTAAATACGCTGGCTTTGCGATTGTACCAAACTGTAACAAGGCTGCCTGAGTCAGACACGCGGTAGAAGAGGGAGTGCGGGGAAAAGAGGGGGAGCAGGTGTTGAGGAACGATGTGTCTCCCGGGTGCCTCCGAGGCTCAACTTGGACGAGAAGGGGTACTTATCAATGCGGGACGCTGGGGGAAGAAGCAGGGGACTCCACCACCCTACCCCCTCCCCACGTGAGGGGAGAGGCAGGAGATTACACCCCTACATGGGTCTCTTACGAAACGTTGTGCTTGTCTGTGTGTTCCAGGTAAATGCTGCCAAGAGTATGGGGGATGAGGTGCGCAGTTAGGCCGTGAAAGTGATTGGTGAGTTTGGATGGAGCACTTGCTGTCGCCGCACACGGCAAGTTTGCAGAAGGCCACGGAAAAGGGTAAACATTTTAGAATCAGAAGTTTTGAGCAAATGATACATAATTGTAAAAGGGCACAAAACACCATAAAAGATACCATTCATATCGAGGTGGCGACCACTCCCCTTTAATGCACAGGAAAAACAAAGGTAGGACTTAATGCCTTTCTAGGGGCATGAAATTTTAATGCCTTTGCAAAGGCACGAAATTGTCCAAAGGCATTAAAATTTAGCACCTTTGGGGCAGTTTTAATGCCTTTGCAGGGGTGCTAATTTTTAATGCCTTCGCAAAGGCATTAAACCCCTTTGAGTCCTACCTTTGTTTTTCTAGTGTGTGCACACATGATGCCGGAGCGATTGAGTCCCGATGATTCCCATCCATATCTTTTCATTTCTAACTGTTTATATTTCTAGCGACAAAAAACGCTAATTTCGGCAAATTATAACTGATTTTAGGTGTTTCCTGCTTTGTTGTAGTGGTTTTCACTGATTTCCCTTAATTTTTACTATGATGATTCCCAGGCTTGTGTACACATGATTCCCAAAATTGTCGCCCCCTCGATTCAAATGTTGTATTTTTATGTCATTACTTTTGAGTAATATAGCAAAATTAATTCAGCTTCACTTGAAGTAAAACAGAAAAACCGACCTGAGTAAGGATGTAAAATATTTTATCTCGAATCGCAGGAATTGAAAATAATTACTTTTGTTGGTGATTGAAAGGGGGGAAACAATTTCGTAGAGTGAATCAAACAAACAAACAAGGTCTCACAATGCTCGGGGCATGGCTGGCGGAGCTGTGGGGGAAAACTAGCAGCAAGGGCATATGGGTGATCCCACTGCTTGTTTTGCAGAAGTTTCTTCCGCCCCGCATCGGGAGGCACAGCGGCGGAGCTCACGCGGTCGCGACACCGCCAGGCGGCGCCACAAGCAGCGGCTGCCGACTGATTCAGAACACCGCTCCCACGCCTCTGTCCTTGTCGCACTCACGGTGCCTTGTCTAGGATGTGGGGCTGCTCCACGAGTGTGACAAGGACAGCGGCATGAGAGCGCGATGTTGTGAATCAGTCGGCTGCTGCGGCGGCGTAGCGGCTGCCCGCCCGCCCGTCACCCTAAACATTCCCGGCACATACGATGCGAACTATCAATTCATACACCGCCAAAACCTCGCAACTTTGAGCCACCGGAGTCATACATCAACGTCCGAACTATCGCCCCTCAATCGTGCGTGCCGGGCGCGCGGCCAAAACAGAAGGTCCTGCGGTGGGCGGGGCAGGGCGGGGCAGGGCGGGGCAGGGCGGGGCGCGCTCATCACAGAACTCTAGGCAGGATGCGAGCAGCAGAGCACCAGCAGCAGCCCCCGCCCCGCCCCGCCCCGCCCCGCCCCGCCGTGACCCGCCCCACCCGTAACCTCGTATCATTTCAATGCAGCATACGGCCCGGGCGAGCAGAGCAGGGGAATCTGCAGCGCCGCGGCGAGGGGGCGGGGCGGGGCGGGGGACTTTCTTCTTGTGCTGTCCTGCCTGCTCGCATTCTCGTGCCCGCGGCGCGCAGCGCTCCTCCTCCTCCTCCTCCTCCTCCTCCTCCTCCTCCTCCACCTCCTCCTCCACCCCCACCCCATCCACCCCCATTTGTCAGACGGCTGGGTAGGCAGCACGGCTAGGCATGACTAATGTCTCCATGTTCTCCCGCTGGCTGTCCGCCGCCGGGGCGGTGCGGACGAGCCCCTCCTGGGGCACATAGCCCCGCCGGGGGCCCCGGGGCGGGGCGGGGCGGGGCGCCCCACCGCGGAGCCGTTTAATTCCCACTCGGCGCAGTCAGTAGTGCGGGGTGGCGGCGCGGCGGCGTCTCTCAGCCGAGCCCCCCGGCCGCAGCAGCAGGTCCACTTCAACACCCCATTACTCGCCGCGGTTTTATTGGCCCGGCCAGGGCAAGCCTCCAATGCTGCAATTTAAAGCGGGGGCGGAAGCGAAAGGCCACGTAATTACTTTGATCGTCGTGTCTTTTCTGCTTCAATCTCGAGGAATTCGTGGAGCAGGCTCTTTTGACATTTTAATTAGCGCGCTTTCGCGTGTTATTTTCCTTTTAACTCTTTAGGTGAGGCTTTTTTTTTCGGTGAGATAGATTTCAAAACAGTTTTGCCTTTCTACACTGTAAATACCAGAGCGAGTTTTGGTTTCCTCGCTAGATTAGAGCAATAGTCTAAAATTCTCGTCCTAGTTGAGTGAGGTTTGGGAAACCTCGCACTTTTTGAGTGAGGATTTACATCTTTTGTCTCTCTTAATTTGAGAGATGTCATGAATTCGTTCTCAATCCGAGCGACGCGTTCCCGAACTCTCACTTAGACGGGGCAAGGTAAAAAAAAATCTCGCTCTTTTTATATGAGACATCTCACTCTTGTATTTGCAGTGTTAGGCCTTTTGGCTCGTCCGCGCTTGAAGCAGTGGTCGTGCTCGCCATGTGCAAACGCACTTTCCATTTTTCACTGGACTCTCAAAAAAGGGTGCGCACAGAGCGCGGTGGACTTCTCCGCTTTGGGCTCCCCCCCCATCCCCAACCTTCCCTCGGTCCGTCCGTATACATGCAGGGAAGCAAAAGGGCCCGTGGCGGGGCAGGGCAGGGCGGGGCGGGGAAGGGCAGGGCAGGGCGGGGCAGGCCTCATCTCCTCTATACCCCAACCCCCCGTCATCCGTTATGTGTGTCCAGCGGCCACGCACGGCCCATGCCACGTCAATGGCAAACGGCCCATGGCATGGCCCGACCCGGCGGATGTCGCCGATGTGACCAGTTGTTTACAGCTGGCCGTCGTGCTGGAGAAGGGAATGGGCTTCAATATCCGTGACGCTAGAGGGACCCTTTGGGAACCAAGAATCCCCAGCAGCATCCCATTCTCCTTCAAGCATGTCCAAAACTCCAGCTATAGCCTGCTCGTCCCGAGGCGACCATGCTACGCCCAGAGCAAATGAACAAGAGCCGCGCTCTGAAAGCAAGGGGGAAACAACTTGAAAATTTTTGTACATCTCGTAATTCAGAAAAACTCAGAGAAACTCAAGATAATTTTTAAAAATCAGAAAAAAATCTCAAAAATCTAGGTAAAATCTATAAGCAACAATTCAATACACATTCACAAAATTTGTACACTAAAATTCGGAGTTGTTTCCCCCTCGTCGGAAAGTCATGAGAGTTCCCCTCAAGCTTATTTTCCACGTTACAAACTTATCACTCCCGGGCGCTCATGCTCGTTACAAGCCAGGGTGCGCAAAGAGCAGCAGCAGTCGCATGCAGAGAGATTTGTCGAGCGAGCGACAGCCCGGCGCGGGGCGGCAGCAGAGGTGGCAGTAGGCCCAGTAAAACGAAACGACATAATATTACGGCCCTCTCATGGGGCAGCGCATGGGGGAGGGGGGGGGGAGACCCGCGCGCGTGGCAGGGTGGAGCCAGGGCGTGTGCGGGGGACTTTAGAATTACGCAGCACACGGGCCGTGCAGATGGGTACTGTAGCAGAACGCCCCGGCCGCCTCCTCAAGTTATTATTACGGGACCGAGAGAGACACAGAGAGAGAGAGAGAGAGATAGGGGGAGTTGGTGATGTAGAGGAACACTTAGGCAGGGTGCATAAACATACACATTTATCGCGCCGCGGCGCACGGAGAAAAGGATTTAGTTCTCACAACAAACAATTTGTTAATATGGCCTTAACAATATTTTTTTTTGTTCCAGCTACTAAAATTCTTTTTACGACAACAGTACCCCCACAAAATTTCTGTCGTAGTAACAGATTCTTTGCTCTGCCAACAGATTTTTAGTTGCTGGAACAAAAAATATTGTTAAGGCTATATTAACAAAATCCTTTTTTCCGTGCGCGTACGACTCATGCGTCGTTCGAGCGTAAAATGAATAAATTTGATAAGAGACCTGAGAAAAGAAGGGTGGTGGGCGGGGCAGGACCGAGGGGGAAACAACTCTGAAGTTTGATGTACACATGTCGTGAATTTTCGTTTAAAAAAATTTGAATTTTATAGAAATTTTGTTAATTTTCAATTGAATTTTAACTAGAGTTTTGTGAATTTTCTTGAATTTTCCTGTGTTTTTGTTAATTTTTCTGAATCGCAAGGTGTAAAAAAAAATGAGATTTTTTGTTTCCCCCGCGGGTGGGACCCTGCTGTGGGGACCAGGGAGGCAGCACTCCTCCCGCACCCCTTTCCACATCGGCTGGCTGCGCGCTGACTGATTGGATTGATACCTAACGGACTGACAAGTGAGGCGGCGGGGTGGCGGTAAGTGTGTTTGTAAAGTGCAGCCGAGGATGGTGACGAGCCGCTGAAAGCGGTGCGCAAATCCAGTTTCGTGATCCCATCGGATGAACCCGTAGTACATCTTGCCATCCCTGCTGCTCACTGCTCACCCAATAGCCACCCACGCTGCTGTGGGCCGAAACGCCGCGGCAGCCATCTGTAGACTGAGGAGACAACCCTCGTCGCCAGTCTAAGGAGAGCAGCCGCTATCCGAGAGGGAAACAACTCTGAATTTTGTTGTACAAATATTGTGAATTTAACTGAATTTTTAGCGATTTTTTTTTTAAAGTTTGGTTGAGTTTCCCCCCGAGAATTTGGCGAATTTTAGTCTTATAGTCTTTGTGAGGCGTTACCCTACAAAAAAAAATCAGTGCGCTAAATTGAAATCAGTAAAAAATCAGTAAAAAAATCATCAAAAAACAAGAAAACATCAGAAAAGTAATAGGTAAAAATCAAGAAAAATCACGATAAATTAGAAAAATCAGTTCACGGTTGAATTGAAGCGGACCCCTCGGGTTAGCTCTGCCAGTCTGAGATGGTCCTAGTTCTGACGCTCGAGTCGTCCGGGCCTGACCCTGAGATGATCGAAACAACGGCAGTGCAGTGCAGGTTACAGGGCCGTGATAAATCTTCTACTCCATACATACCGCTTTCCTCCGCGCATTCGGTCACTCAGGCGCCCTCCGCTTGAATCAAGCACGCCTTTCACAGTAAGGACCTGAGAGAGAGAGAGAGAGAGAGAGAGAGAGAGAGAGAGAGAGAGAGAGAGAGAGAGAGAGAGAGAGGGAGAGAGAGAGAGAGAGAGAGCGCTTATTTATTGCCCGGAGCGCGAGGCCTGCGCGGCTGTCCCTTCCCCTTCTGCATGCGTGGAGGCTGTGTTTGGATATGTGCGTGTGTGTGTGCGTGTGCGTGTGGCGAGCCGCAGGCTGGCGGGGCGGTGGCCGGAGCCTATCCATCGCCCTAATGTGACGTATGGCCGGCTGCTATCTCACGGGCCACCTGCGCTGCTGCCGCCGTCTAGCAGTGCCTCGTCATGGTGGCCCCGCCCCGCACGGCCCCGCACGGCCCCGCACGGCCCCGCACGGCCCCGCCATGAGGCGCACAGGTGGCTGCGGTCGTGTCGTGTCGCCCCGAGCCGAGATTGCTGCCCTGCTGGCCCCACTTTCCCAGAATGGGACCGCGTGGCCCCGTCCCACCGACCCTGTACCGGCCCGGCAGCCACTCTGGTCCAGAGAGCCCCCGTGACCATGAGGAGTTGGGGGAGGGCTAAGTGGGTGAGGGAAGCAAATTGGAGGCATAACGAGTTTATTATATATATATAATTTCAGGTATCACGAGATTATTGTCGGCCGACCATGCCGCGGAGATTTACACGCGAAAATCTGCGGCATCAGTGAAGCGAGGGAGAGAGTCGGGGTCGCGCGGAAAGGTCCGCAGAATGGGAACACTATAGTGGTGGGGCCATAATATAAGTCGTTGAGTTGTGCCCCTCTCTACAGCACAGTAGTCTAGGCGTGTATATACGCTGTCTCCAAGTTCGCGGCCGCGGCGGCGGGGATGACGACGCCGCCGGGATAGCCCGGGGGGTCCCCCTGTTCCCCCTGCAGGGCTTGGAGAAGTGCTGTCCCAGCGACTCGCGCGCGAAACCAGCCAGCCAGTCAACCCCCGCCATCCCCTTTCAGCTCAAAGCCCAAAGAGAAATTTTGGTGGACGTAACGTTGATTCAACGTTGAACTGTAACGTGGAATCCACGTGGATGATCCACGTGGAAGCGACGTTAATTTGACACTTCGTTCCACCACTTTTCAACGTTGATGTAACGTGGAATCAACGTGTTTGCCTATGCTCAAATTTCACTTTCTTTTGGGTATTGTTGTCAGAAATCATAAAAATATTCCTTGACTGATATTACTTTCCCTTGTGTGACACGGTTTTTCTTACTTACAATCTTGCTCATTTATTTTATTAACCTTACTTGGAGTTGAACCCGGGATCTTAGAGTTGGAAGTCTCGCACCATACCCGTTAGCCTACGGCGCCACTGATGAGGAAGAAGCGTCAGCAACCGATCCCACTGTAAGAGTCAACCCACACAGCTCCTTCGCTTGACCTCAGCGATTTGTGCGTTAAGTACGTCGAAATTCGATTCCTTTTGTTTGCGACAAAATTGTAAATAATATTTTATAAGGACAAGACAGTTTTCAGGCATCTATAAAAAATAAAGATGTGACTAAATTCTGAATGTTGAACTATGAACTTTGTACCGTGGATTCCACGTGGATTCTACGTTATTTCCACAAAGTCCCACTCAACATGGAAAAAATTCATAAATCGCCCTTCTTTCTATGAATCAGGAACAGGAAAGTCGCTAACACAGAAACAACGAGGGGATTAGTAAGTAGTTGAAATATGGTGGATGTATCCACGGTGGAGGAAAACACGTTGATTCCACGTTATTTCAACGTATTATCATTAACTTCATAAAGAAATCATAAAGCGTCTTTTATCTCATGAATCATGGAAACGTATGGAGAACAGTCGACAACACAGGAAAACCACATGAAATAGTTGAAACATGGTGGATCAGTCCACGGTGGACAAAATAACGTCCATTCCACGTTTTTTCAACGGGAAGTCGCAAGTTCAGCTGCCAAGCAGTTTTTTCACTACTTACAATGTTTGAGCACCCCAGTTTCTTGCGAACATAAATTTATGATGATATTTTGTAAAAGGGAAAGTAGTTGAATTTTGGTGGATTCATCCACGTCCACGATAGATCAACGCATCCACGTGGAATCCACGTTGAATCCACGTCACGCTTCTCTTTGGGAAGCTTTTAGGACCTGGCCGGGCCTCCAGCAGTGTCGGGCCGGGCCCCGCGATACGTATAAAACCTATTATATACATCTCCATGTTTATTTTCTCCGCTTCCGGGGCAGCACCGGCCGGGAGGCGCGGCAATTATTTTCTCTAACCGAGAAGAAATAAGGGCAGAACCAAATGAGGTGGTAAACAGCGCTATAAGTCGCGCAGGGGTAGTAGAGCGGTTCGCGTGGTAGGCCTTGAGGAGGTAGGGGGAGCAGCCTGGCCCCGCCCTGCCCCAACCCGCTCGGCCCCGCCCCGCCCTGTCCCTCCCCGGCAGCCCGCACCCCCCGGAGAGGCGAGGAATGGGGCCGCAGGAACTATATTGCCATAGTATAGAACATCAACTGGGAGGCTCGGCAGGCCTGGAGCCAGGCCCCGCCCCGCCCCGCCCACCAGTCCGCCGCCGGGCCGCCGGGGGCTGCGGCCCGGAATCCACCGCAAGTTTTATGATTCGCTCGCCTTCGCGTCTGCGAGAGCCGCCCGGCTGGGGATACACTTGCTCCCTTGTGAGTAGCAGTGGGTGTGAAGGGGTGTGAGAGAGAGAGAGAGAGAGAGAGAGAGAGAGAGAGAGAGAGAGAGAGAGAGAGAGAGAGAGAGAGAGAGAGAGAGAGTGAGGATAAGCGGGGAGGAGAGGGCGCAGCGCAGCCACTGATCAAGTGTCAGGCCAAACTGCCAGCAGTTTCCTGCCTTGGCGTGTGCGTGCGGAGGGAGAGTTGGCAAACAGCATTAGGCCAGCGCGAGTCCAACGACTCCCATAATTAGCGCCACGAAGAACCCTCTGCCCTCCCTCCTAGCGCCGGCCCCGCCCCGCGCCCCGCCCCGCGCCCCGCCCCGCGCCCCGCCCCGCGCCCCGCCCCGCGCCCCGCCCCGCCCCGCGCCCCGCCCCGTGCCCCGCCCCGCGCCACTACACACGGCGGGCGCCACACGGACGACGCTTGGCCCAGAGGCCTCATTTCCTTTATCAAACGCCTCCTTGCACCCAACCTGGCCGCCGGCGCAGATTAGCAAACTTAATGGCGGGGCGGTGGGGCGGAGTTACGGCCTGCGGGGAGATCGGGCGCGATCGTCTCGTCTCCCCGCCCTACTTCACCGCGCCTCGCGAAAGGGGATTCCACCCGCGACCTGATCTGTGTGACCTTGCGAAGGTCCAGCAGCACACTGCGCAGCGCCGCAAGGCTATGGCCCCGGCGCTAATCGCGTTTGAAACGTTATCCGATATCATCCGGCCGAAGTATGGCCCTCGCCCATGGCCAAGTAGCAGTTTTGAGGGGTTGTAAGGAAAGCGAAATGTTTGCCAAAAATTACTCCGTCTAGGACCATCATAGATCACCGGGACAGATGCTCCGAAAATGCTGCGCATAATTAGTTTGTGGACGTATGCCAAAATTTCGGCACTCTTCTTGGCTGCCAATTTTTAAATTATTATTTGAGTGTGTCAAATTTTGGCCCTCTTCGGGAAGAACGCCAAATTTTGCAATACAAACACGCCAATTAGTCTTCATCGCGATATTTAATACTGAAAAAATTTTGTTTCTGTCAGAGGTGATTCTGACATGGCAATATTTTCATGATGAGAGAAAAAGACGGCGCCACAATTACCTGTTCCGCCTTTGGAGGGAGCTTGTTGGAATTACCGGAAGTCACGCCGTAAGCGGATCACAATTGAGGGCAGAGCGACGGGAGGGGGCACGGGGCACGGCGTCCAGGGGACGCAAACTTTGGGTGGCATAATGAGTCGTGCACGTCATTATGAAGCGCGCCTGCCCGGGCCGACTGTTTTATGAACTCCGGCGGCGCGGGCTCCGCGGGTCCGGCAGCATGAGACAAAACAAAAGCGACGAAACGACAAGAGAGAAAGAGAGAGAGAGAGAGAGAGAGGGGGGGGGGCAGCGCGGCCCATATATAGCGCGGTGCGTCCTAACTGCTCTAGTGCTGTGCGGCCGACGCGACGGCCCAGAGGCGCAAAGGAAATCACTCTCTCCAATCCGCGGCACTTGAGGATTTACAGAAGGAGCACAGACACACACACACTCTCTCTCTCTCACACATACAAACAGGCAAGGGGAGTCGCTGCTGGGTGTACAATGGCCCTGGGGTGTTTCCCCACTTCTGGAGACCCGGCCGTGACGTATTCATGAGCTTGAGCACGGGGGCCCCGCCCCGCCCCTCCCCGCCACGTACTTAGGACTTGACGCAGCCGCGCGCACCCTCCCCACCTCTCTGCCACCGCGCACGCACGCGGACTCCTTCCCCTCGCGTGGTTATTTTATTGTTTCAAACTCACAATCACATACAAATGCGCTAAGCTTCACAGTTATAAAAAAAAATCCGAGGGGCGAACAGCTGAATAACGATATTACACGTTGTCATTTATATACGAAGCACAGATCATTTCCTGATGAAGTATGTTTCGCCTCTTTTCCCTCATACGATAAAGTCCCTGGTCATTTGATGACTGAATGTTTTCTTTAATATGTTTCCCAAACATGCCATATTGAGATCTAAAAACCTGTAGTTTTTTTTCCTGATTTGTTTTTGTTAGGAAAGTTTTGTTTGAGGACGGTTCTTGCTTCCTGACGACTTTCCCAGTGTATAGCATGTTTGTTCTGATATAGCTTTGTAGCCGTTTCGTTTTGTTTCCTTTTGCGCTTCGAAACCCGCGTCACTGTTCCAACTGCACTATTGACTGCGCGCCACTGGAGAGCTAGTCAAGAAGCAGCTTCCATAACAACAATGACAGAAGGGATCGGCGAGCAAACGAAGCTGCTGTAGTGCGACCGCGCGAGTACCCTTCCTTTAAATTTATGAAGCCGTCCCCGTCAGCTCGGCGGAAGAAAGACCGCCTTCCTAGAAGCCTCTCTCTCGCTCTCCAAGGGGTGCTCGCGGGCCCGCACCAGCGCTCCACCGGATTCAACTTTCCTCGGCACGAGAAGGGGTTTAAGGTACTTCGGAGTTACTGCATACTTTTCCGGCGAGTGCGCGCAAATGTTCGGTCTCTCTCCCCCCCCCCCCCCACCCCCGTGGGCCTCGCCATTCCTATATCGCAAAGCTTCTTACGGCCCTCGCGAGCCAAACTAATCGAGCTTATTTAACACGTGGCCCGTCGCGGCGAGGCACCAGACACTCCCTCCCGGGGGGGAAACAGCTCTGAATTTTGGCAAACAAAATTTGTGAATTTTTGTAAAGTTTTGTTGAATTTTTGTGATTTTTTTCGTAGAATTCTATGAAGTTTTGGCTGTGAATTTACCTGATTTTTTCTATTTTTTTTTAAATTAATTTTTTTTATTTTTTTAAATTTTTCCTTAATTTTTTTTTGGATTTTTTTTCTGACAAAAATTTCAGAGTTTTTACCCCCTCGCCCTCTCTCCGCAAATTACGCAGCCGCTGCCGCGGGCCGGGCGGTCGGGCCAGCAGGGCCAGCAGGGCACCTGCTGCGGCGCGCTGCAGCCTCAGCAGGATCCCGCCGAACTGTGTCACGGCGAGGCGGCGCAGGCGGCGCGGCAGCAGCAAGTTTACGGCCTGCTCCACCTCCACCACGGCGCTGCGCCCTCCACGACGCCCTCCAGCGCCCCTCCCCGCGCGATGTACAGCCGCGCAGTGTGCGTGCGTGCGACTTGGAATTCATATGCCGCTCGCGGGAGCGAGAGAGACGGAAGATCGAAAGGGCGGGCGTACGCGCGTCTCGGAGCGCAAGTGTGCGCTTGAGAGAGAGAGAGCGAGAGAGAGAGAGCGAGAGAGAGAGAGAGAGAGAGAGAGAGAGAGAGAGAGAGAGAGAGAGAGAGAGAGAGAGTGTGTGTGTGTGTGTGTTGATCGCACAGGTAAGTTGACGCGCGCAGGGGCTGGGTGAATGGAAGGGGGGAGGGGGGGGGGTTACGGCAGGTAAGACGGAGGGTGTAGATGTCGGGAAAGGGGGGCAGCAGAGCGGGTAGGAAGGGGGAGAGGTGGGGTAGGAAGGGGGAGAGGTGGGGTAGGAAGGGGGGTAGGTGGGGTAGGAAGGGGGGTAGGTGGGGTAGGAAGGGGTTAGGTAGGGTAGGAAGGGGGGCAGGAGGGAGAGGAAGTGCTGCTGCAGCGGCAAACGTTGCCAGGCAGGCAGGCAGGCAGACGGGACCCGCGCGCCCCCGCGCGGGCGCCGCGAGTAAACGATAAATTCTGGTTGCGCGTTTTCGCCCACGGGCATCCGATGATAATAACGTGTCGAAGTGCCTCTCTCTCTCTCTCTCTCTCTCTCTCTCTCTCTCTCTCTCTCTCTCTCTCTCTCTCTCGCTCTCTCTCTCTCTCTCTCTCTCTCTCTCTCTCTCTCTCTCTCTCTCTCTCTCTCTCTTCTCTTCCTGCTCCTTCGCCGCCGCTGAACAGCGCAGCTTGTTGCTGTGCTGTCTGACTTACTCTCCTGCGTCCCTGACGGGCCGGGCCAAATGTTATTGTTTTCCGCCGTGGAGGACGCGCCCCCGTCCGTCGGGCACCGCGCAAACAAGATCGCGGAGGAAAGAAAACGTGGTGGCGCGAGGGGGAGAAAGAAAAAAAAAGTATATAACTGCAACAGGTCAAACTTTCCCTCGCGCTCGTGTTTGATCATAATTGCGTCGCGGAGGAAGAGTTAACCTGCAGCAGCTTCTTCTGTTTTCCAGAAAACTCGCCGTGTTTTGACAACAACCTCCCCTATACTCTTGGTTACACACCTATAATATAAAGTCAACTGACTCACACTCACAAGAATGTTTCATGCGCCCAGGTCAAAGCAGGCCTATATTGTCGGATGAATTTTGTCTCCTATGGAACACGTCGCTGTTTTATGTAATGATAAGTTTTCAAGTCTCGGAAGTGTGCTCCAGTTCAACCCTTTTATTACAGTGAAGTCAACCTTCTCTATGGGGTACCGGGGACATACGCGTGGACATCTGCCAGCACCAACCAAGGCTGTATCGTGCGACAGATCTGTCGCACTCGAGTTTCCAGAGAAGGAAGCAAGCAAGGGAGAAAGAAAGAGCGAAAAAGATTCAGTTTAGTTTAGTTTTAAAATGGATTTATCGGGGGTATTTAAATTACAAATATGGCCAAAAAGTGACAATTTTGTTACATCGAAAAATGCATGCAGGATTTCAGTTTGTGTCCTTTTTAGTGAAGAGTTAAAGAAAGAGGAATAGTGTAGAAAAGAGACGCTTTGGGCTGATTTAAAAAAAAATTGTTTTCATGAAGCGACTGATGGGCACACTGGCGTCCGCAGTGCACCCCTGCTGGGCGGGTGGCCTACCCTACAGATGGCAGGCGCGTCAGAGAGAGAGAATTTGAATTTGAATTGCTTTTATTAGGGTCCATAAAAGGGCTTTAGAGCCCCACTGCAATGAAGCCTGCTCTCTATACACCAAGGTTGAATTATAACAGTGAATGTAGCACAACTAACAACAGATAATAACATTACAAGCACATCAGACTAGTAAATAATAAGGTATATAAAATACTGCCGAATATTGGTCAATTTATACAGTGCACGACGAAAAGTACTTAGTTCTAGATTGAGAGAGAGAGAGAGAGAGAGAGAGAGAGAGAGAGAGAGAGAGAGAGAGAGAGAGAGAGAGAGAGAGAGATAAAGAAAGGATGCGGGGCGGGGGGGTACGCTGGTCGAAGGCAAAGCCCCCGTCCCGTGCCGTGCCGTCGGTACGTCCGCCGCGCAGAGGGCATCGAAGAGAGATGAATGTCTGCAGGCGGCGCAGTGACAGGCCGCGTCGTGTCACACGTAGCAGCAGACCGCAGTGCGGCGCTCACTCGTGTCTCGTCGGCCCGTCCCGGCGGCGCACGTGTGCCCAACGCTGCAGGCGTGACCTTCCCTACTCCCACCTCGTCTCCCGTGGCTGTCACTCCCGCCAGCGCACTGATACCACCACCGCGCCGTCCTTCTTATTCCTGCTCTACTAAGCGTTCTCTTTAGACAGGGCGATATCGCGCTGCGTAAATGAATTTATTATCGGAGGAGCGCGGCGTAAGCAAGCAGCAGCAGGCCGATAGGATGGAGAGGGTGCGCGGGGGGGGGGGGGGGGGAGGGGGTTAAGGGATTTGGAGTATCGATAGACGCGCCGCCCCGCTGACCGACTCGTTCACTCGGACGGACGCGGACACACCTGCCCCCCATTACACAGCAGCAGCAGGGCCCGCCTCTCTAAAGACGCGCACGGTGTTTACCTTGGCCCTGCGACCTCACCGACGCCGCAGGGAATAGCAGGGTGAAACCGACCCCGGCTGCTACCTCCCCACTAGCGGCGGCAGTGGTGGCTGCGGGCAGTAGCAGGATACCCGGGTGCAGTACCCGGGGCACACGGCAGGGCAGAGGGTCGTATCGGTCGGTACCTCCTCCTCCTCCGGGCCGGGCCGGGCCCCCCCGATAGCCGGACCCTACTCCTCATGCGACACGTGAGGGAGGAGGCAGCCCGTCAGGCAAATTACACCGCCTCGAGCAGATACATCCTCGTGTCCCTCTATTGCGACCGACCCGGTCTCCGAGCCGGGCTGAGAGGGCACTGCTGCTACTAACGCACCGGCCCCAGCACGTTTCGAGCCACCCTGTAATACCGTCGGGTGAGGCAGGCATGTCAGAGAGCGAATACTAGGGGCGACTAACTCATGTATTTCTGTATTCACCTACTTTGTTTATGTTATGTATTTTTTCGGTATTTCTCTTTTATTTTTGATAGGTGTTTTGTGGAATTACCTAGTATTCTCATGCATTTCCTTGTGGTTTGCGTCTTTTTCTTGTATTTTCTTAGGAATACCCGTGTAGTTCTGTAAACACGATTTTTCCGAGTTGGTCGCTGGTCGCCCCTTGAGCGAGTCGTAGCAACACAAGCATCGGCACTGCAGTACGTATACCACGTGTTTCCTATGAGGACGGGTACAAAAATAAAATCGTTAAATCATCTTTATTGCCCCGTACCAAAAGATATTTGTTGAGTCGATGTGGCGACCGGGGAGAGACAAAAGTATTGGCGGGTCGGTACTGTACCTCCTCCCCTCCGCTCGCGGGGGTTCGAAACGTCCAATATGACAGAGCATCGCCTATCTATCAGACGACCAGGGCGATAAGAGGAGAAGGAGCTGCCCCTCGCGGAGAGGAGGGGGGAAAGGGTGGGGGTAATTGCGATCGAGGACGGAGGAAGTGCGGGGCCGCGAGCAGCCAAGATCTTGTCACCGTCTGCGCATTTCCGAGAAAACGAGTTATTTTTTCTCCTCCTTCTTGCAGCTTCTTTTCGGGTCTCCCCCTTTTCACGCAGAAGGGGGGGAGGGGGGCGGAGTGGAGCAGGGCCACGGCAGCAGCAGAGACCAGCGCCACCACCACGCGCAATAAACGCTTCCCGGAAACAAATCGAGGTTGAAATCAATTTGCGCAGGGCAGTTCTGAGCATGGGTAAATACGCTACGTGCGGGGAGAAATGGTTGATTGCGTGCGGAGGGGGAGCGAGAGAGGAAAAGAGGGAGAGAGGCGAGAGGTGGAGCGCAGAGCCGCGGGAGAGCTGATCCGACTCTCCTTATCTATGCGTGCGTATCGCATCAGGGCCACGCAGGGCGCGGCTGAAGCAGCCAGACCTACTTGTTAGACAGGCGCCCTCCAACCTCCAGCCAGAGCTGCAAATGATTGTAGAGTGGTGTAGAGACCTTGCCGGAGGGGTGCGTTACACCCAGGGCGGCCCTGCTGCTGCCTGATCTGAAAACAAAAAGAAAATCACAAGATAAGACGTAATCGAAATTCGTGGATCGTATATACGCAGTGATCAAGTCCGGGAAGGATCGGGATCCCAGAAAGGACAGGCCGCCACGACGGCAACGAGGGTTTTCTTACTCTTAGCTGCATTTCGGGCGAAAGTCGTCCGGATATGGAGCACGGGGTGTAGCTGCCCTCCCATCACTCCGCCGCCCCACTGACCGTGCACCGCCGCCTTGCGCGCGGGCCGACGCCTTCCAGGTACTCTTCTCTGACGGAACTTTCGGGGCAAGTAGTTTCTTTCCTCTGGTGGCTCCTCGCATTACTGGCTCCTCTAGTCCCGCCCGCACTACCACAACCTCCTCCTCCTCCTCCACCGTTCGCCGGCACTTTGCGGCGCCAATGGCTCACTCTCCAAAGATGCGGTGGGGCGGCGGCGGCTCCCCCGACCCAGACGCCCGCCGGAGACAAGGTAACTTTCCATCAAGTGATCTGACTCGGGCCAGGCAGGCACCTATACCTGGTACCGCGCTGGCGGGGCGGGATGCAGGACGCCCGCACTCGGCTTGCAAAGTGCGCTGCTGGATGGCATTCGGCACGACGCACGCACGAGACCCGCCCCGCCCCGCCCGGCCTCGCCCGCCGACACTCGCCCCGCCTCACTCAGTTTTCCGGGCCGAGCTTTACACTCCCTTTTCTCGCCCTTCCCCGGCACATAAATAACGGATGGGATTCGGAAAGAACATCGCTACGGACGGACGGAGGGACCAGGCGCGCGCCGCCTGCCACCTATGAATAATTAAACGGCACGAAATGCAAAGAAATGATAAGCGGTGACGGGGGAGGAGCAAGCAGTGCCCGCCCGCCGCCGGCGCCGCCCTGCGCCGTCCAAGCTGCCAGACCGGGGGGTTGTTCTTCCCTCAACAGTGTGAACCATGAAGCGTCATGGTCTCCGATCAAACAAATTCAAATGTTCATCTTAAAGAAGTTGGTGTTAAATTTAAAAAGTGGCTTTGCCCATTTTTCTTTTCCTTGAAACTTTGTGTGCGGCCGAACCTAACTGCCATCGAGGCACGATTTTACTCAAAATGTATCAAGAAATATGAAACCGATCAAATGGGCATTCAGTGGCAGCTTTGGATTTTCCCCAGACTTTTCGCGAATTTTCATGACTTCCAGACCCTTTTTGATTTGTCTGTTATTTCCATGACTTTCCTGACCGGTGTACATCCTTTAAAGGCTGTGGACCAACATCTTTCGATAATAGAAGTTTGACTTTTATAAGAGACAATCACCATTTTCGATTCAAACAGAAGGGTCGAGTCTTCTCTTTGCTGAGCAGCGCGCTCACTTGCACACGCATCAAAGCGCCGAATGTTGCTGACTGCGTTTCCGACGCCTCCACCTCCTCGTCCCGTCTCCTAGCAGCTCCACGCGAATATCAGCAGAATCTTTCTCCCCTGAAACAAGGCGCCCCTATCCCTATGCCGGTAAAGGGGTTTGCTGCGTACAGAGTCTCTGTTTCTCCCCCCTTTATTTTCTTTCTCCTCTGCTCCTCCGCCACCGCCGCCGCAGCGCTGTAATGCGATTCTGCACATGAGTGGTATTCTGCCGCTGCGAAGCAGCCCCATCATCTCACCGGTCTGCTCCAGACAGGCATGAATTAAATGGGTGCGGGCACCCCGCACGGTAAGCAGGGAGTGGAAAGTAAGGAGGAGGGAGGGGAGGGAGGGGGATGAGTAACAGAGAAATACCCTACAGCAAGTAGTGTTCTCCGGCGACTCGCGCAGCCCGCCCGCAGGCAGCATCCTCTCCGCACCTTGCGTCTCCTTCATCGTGCCCCCCCCCCACCCCTTTAAAAGGGAGCGAGAGAGCGTGAGCGACTCGCAGTGTTTGGGACCCGCTTAATTACCCGTCTACCCCCCCCCCTTCTCCCCTCCGCCGTCTGCCGCCGCGACGGCAGCCCCGCCGTGTGGTCCCCAGCCAGTGGTGCCTGCCAGGTACGGTGACTCGCATTGAGAGGAACCGCGTCGCACCGTCAAGACAAAGAGTTGGAAAATAAAACCAGCAGCAGCATCGGGGAAAAGCGCGGGGGGGGGGGGGAGGGGAGGGTTGGCGCCCACTGCGGCGAGACGGGCGAATTATTGCTGTGTTTCGGCACCGGCGGGGCGTCGCGTCGCCGCAGCTGGCCACGACCACCAGCAGGAATGTGCGGCAAGTTTGAGGGTCTGGCGCAAAGGGGGAGGCAGGAGGGCACGGGGGGGGGGGGGGGAAGCGAGTGTAAAGGGCTGCAACGGGTTGCGAGGACGACGACTCCCGCGCCCGAGGGACGGCGGAGATGATTGAGACCCCTTGAAATCGAGGTGAAGTTAAACCGTCACCATCCCGCTGACTCAGGCCGCAGCCGAGGGGGATCAGCTCTAAATTTTGGTGTACATGTTTTTGAATTTCTGAATTTTCGTAATTCTTTCTGAATTTTTGTGAATTTTTATTGAATATTTGTGAATTTTCGCTTGATGCTTTTACTAAAACGTTTCGTGAATAATCATTGTGAATTTTTATACTTTTTCTGAATTTCTCTGAACTTTTTGAAGTTTTTTCTGAATCTTGCTGACTTTCTATGAATTTTAATGAAATTTTCTGAACTACGTGGTGTACATATATTTCAAAGCTGTTTTCCAAGCAGCCGTATAGGCTCGCGGTCGGGGTGCAGGGAGTGTGCTCCGCTGTATGCGAGGGGTCCTTCAATTCCAAAAAAAAAGATACAATCAGTGTACACCCTGAAAACAAATCACTACAATTTCTCAGAAAAAAAATCAAAGAAAAAATCTCTCTTAAAAAGAGTAAAGAAAAAATCAGTTAAAATCAAGGAAAACCACGAAGAACCAGAAAAATCAGAAAAATCGGTGTACGCTTAGTGAAGGACCCCTCGGGACTAGGCCGCCTCCGCCACCGCCCATCCCCGCGCCTCAGCTTGCCGTCCCAGCAGCCCGTGCCGGGCCCGGCCGGGCCCATACCGCGCCTTTACAAACCATTGCGCTCGCCGGGCCTACCTCAATTACCCGTGAAAAAAGAGTGAAGCGCGGCGGAAGGGAAGGGACTTTCACTTCGTGAAATTTTAGCGACAGACCGGCGGCGCAGCGGCGCAGATAGGCCCCCGCGGCCCGCGCGGCGCGGCGACCCAATCGGAAGCGGAAAAAAGTTTATGACCCGAAAGTGAGGTCGGGTGGAAAGGCGTCCGTCAAACAGTCGCACGTCCCATCGGCCGAGGGGTCCGTGTCGCCCTGCCCTGCTCCTTGATTGCATCGCTTCCAGTACAACAAATACAACAATCGCAAGAGGGCCGCTGCTCCGCCCAGCTTCCCTTTCACGCGTTCGCGTCTGTTTCTTGTCATTGACGCTGGCACTGGCGCGGGCGTTACTTTTGTTCTCCCACTTGATGGGGTCGGGCCCAGCGAGGCCCGAGCGCCCCGATTGGTCCGCAAAGAGAGAAGCAGGGGCTATCAAATTTCCTCATTCGTTTGCCCAAGATTTAATCCCCGCTGCCCCGGCGGCGGAGAGCGGAGAGCTAAGGCGGCCGCCTCGCGTCCACCCAGCAGGGTGATTCCGCACGGCTGTTTCGTTTCCCTGTCTTCGTCGCACTCATTGGGCGCTGCCATCCCCAACATGGGGCTCCGCCATAGGTGCGACAAGGACGGGGGTACGAGAACGATCTTCGGAATCAGATGGCAGGCCGTCGTCGTCGTGAAGGAATGCGGAGGAGTGGCGAAGAACGGAGCAGCGGCTCCACGGGGCAGCGAGCGGGCGGGGCAGCGTCGGACTGCGGCATACGGGAAAATAGAGGCAACAAACTACGACTCTTTGTGACTACAGCTTGTTCTTTGATATCCTCTGCCCTTTCTCTCTATGGGCTGTCTCCGAGGTTACGACCGCCCCCCGCCCCGCCCCGCCCCACCCGCTCAGATTGGATGGGCGCGCGTCGCGTGCTCCTCCGCCCGCCCGGCCGGGCCCGAGCCAGCGGCGACCAAGTCCCCCTGGCCGCTCCAGGCAGGGAGAGTCGAGCAGGGCGCACGCGAGCGAGCTGCGCGAAACTTTGAGCATTGACAACCTTTTCCACAACAGATTCCTGACAAACAACCCCATTGAAATGCCGGGCCAAGTATCCGTGCCAAGGTCCGCGCCGAGCCACGCCACGCTACGCCACGCCACGCCAGGCGGTCGCGCTTACAAGGAGCTCACCCTCCCCTCCCCTATACTTCGGTCTGATGGAAGTGCACCCTGTACTCTGCTCTCTCTCTCTCGTGTTCAAAGCCCTGCTCCGCTCCGGCCGCTGCCGGGAGAGGATTTCCAACTTGCAGCGGCAGCCACCCCTTGAGGAGCTCCCCCACCCCCACCGCCCAATACACACACACACACACACACACACACACACTTCCCCCACCACCGCGTGGCGTAGGTTCGGCCAGGCCCGCGCGCGAATTATGGAGGGCCCCGCCGTTCGTTTCACGGGGATCTACAACTTGGCCACTAGATCGCGCCCGGCCGGCGCCCGACCCACCCGAACCGAGGAAAAGGCTAGGAGCGTCAAAGTGACCGGGGAGAAACCCTCCAGCCGACCAGGGCAGCCCCGCCCCGATCCGATAGCATGTTACGTTGCGCGATTATATGTGTCCATTTAATGGTCCTCGCGTCTACCGTCTGCTCAGCCTAGCAGCCTTAGCCGACCATTTGTCATCATCCTTCGCCGAGGGACAGCTAGCAAGGGAGGCGGCTCGGAAATATATATAGGGCAAGGATTGGGTCCGGTCTGGCGGCCGCAGCGGGAGTGGGGTGCAGGGATGAACGCTACAGGGGAGATAAAGAAAGAGAGAGAGAGAGAGAAAGCGAGAGAGAGAGAGAGAGAGGGAGAGGGAGAGAGAGAGAGAGAGAGAGAGAGAGAGAGAGAGAGAGAGAGAGAAAGAGCATTTAGAGAAGGTGTGGGGCGGGGCAGGGCAGGGCGGGGTCGCCGTCCCCATTACACACGTCCGGGAGGGGTGTGTCCGCAGGGAGCCGGCGTTTTCTCTTGTGTGTTCGCTGCTGTCCAGGTGGGACCTTTCCGCCTTTTGAGCGCAAAGCCCCGTCCCGCCCACCTCACCCTCCATTTCCTTAACCATATGACTCGCTCCCCCAACCTTGGGACGATTGCCCGATTCCTGTTCTGTACGGGAAACAGGAATAACGAATAACAGTGTAAACACAGACGGGGGAGGCATTATCTTGCCTATTTATATAATAACACTGGAATGGCGGTGCCCCGCCGGAATATGGGTGTGTACGCCCGCATACATTACCCTCCCGGTCGCGAGTCGGGTTAATTCACAGTCATATTATCTAAGCATTATGATTAAATCCGCGGGGCGCGATGCTGTACGGCGTTTATGGAGCACACTTTTCACTGCACCTGTACGTTTCCGCGAGGTCGCCGGACCCCCCCCCCCCTCTCACCCCCTTTGTACCGCAAACAAACCAGACGTGATTACGAATTGTATGTTTAATTTGCGGGCGGGCGCCACCAGCCGCAGCGCTGCCCCCCGCACCACGACCAGCTCAGCCCGCTGGGATCACGTCTTAAAAATGGCCATGTGTTTGCGCCTCGGTTAAATACAGGTGCGAGAGGGAGAGAGAGAGAGAGAGAGAGAGAGGGGGGGGGGAGCAGGTTGGGGTGGGGCCAGAGGCGAGACAAGAGCAGCTTGGCAGCGGCGCAGGGGCGGCGCAGGGGCGGGGCCAGAAGCCCCAGCAGCAGCAGAGGCCCCCAGCGCGAGATAGGGCGGCAAAAAGAAAAGAAAGGAGCAAGGGGTTCAAGGGGACACGGAGGGGGGGGGGAGGGGGGTGGGGGGCAGCGGCAGCGCAGGGAAGCTTCCATCCATCAGGCTTTGGATAAGCGAAGGCGGCCCCGACCCGGCCGCACCCAGTAGTGTACCCACTTCATCCCCGTCCAAAACTTCGTCAAATTGCCTTTCCCTTTGCGTCAGAGAAAAATGTATAGGCATCTTGGCGCGCGCGTGTGTCTCTCGCGCGTGGCTTCCCTGATGAAAAGCGGCCGGCCGGGAGACTCGCGGGGACGGGGCAGAAGGAGGCCGTCATCGTCGTGCAGGGGCGCAGCGAGGAGTCCCCACCCTCCCTGCCCCCCGCCACGCTCCGCCCCGCCTCGCCCCGCCGATAGTCGATATCGGGGGGGAGTGACCCACGCCACCTCTGCTGGCTTATAAAAGCTTCTCGCGTCGGACGGCTCCGCACTATCAGATTCGCCACCCGTGCTTGTGTGCGGTTCCCTGTCGTGTCCTCGATTCAAACAAGACGCGGTAAAAACTGTGCGGGCGCGACTCATCCGGAAGACCTGATATCGAGAGCTCCATCGCGCGCGGTTCAAGACCGTACACACGATTGCCTGTTACCACTGATTACCATCGATCAAACTTTCGAAGAAAACTTTGAATTTTTGAAAAATGTATTTGCATATTTTAATGAGGAAAAACCAATAGCTGCATAAAAAAAACAAGAAGAAAAGAAAACACAAAATTAATGTTGTGCTAATACTGGTACTCGTTCTTTACACAGCCGATGTTAATTGCCATTAAACATATACTACATGAAACTGGAAATGCTGATAGTTTTGTCACTGATGACGCTATTCTGGGTATTCCCTTATTCCCTTCAGCAGGTCACAAGAGCATTATTGTTGCGAAAGTCGACGCCTTCCGCACTTTCACAAAGACGCGCTGACGCGCTTCAGCTTTCGGGTCGTAAATCAATGTGGATATGAATCTATAGCCGCCAGTAACTAGCCATTGTTTTACATATGGCAGCAAGGAAACGAGACTTAGACTCAGAAAACTTGTGAAATCTGTTACGAGTTCTCAAAATATTACTATTAGACTTAAACAATATTCCTTGCAGCCCGTAATACTAGCAGACGTAGTTTCGAATGGTAGTATTGTCATACGCGTACGTGTTTCGTGTTACGAGATGAAGATTCGATGTGTGGCACGGCTCTATCGACTTAGAACGAAAACAGGCAAATTTTGTTAAGAGTTCTCAAAAAAGTAGTGTCAAACTTGAAAAAAGGTCCATTATTGGTCACGCCTACAGCATTCCCAGTTTCAAATGGTATAAATTTCATGAGTGTACGTATTCTGTATTGCGAGAATGACTACCGTCATGCGTGACATCGCACTGAGATCAATACTCGTTCTTCTACCACCAAGTAGGAGGTGGTGGTGGTGGTAAAGAACGAGTAAAAAAAAAAAAACAACGAAAAGAGGAATTTTTAGGAGGTGATTACCAAAAACTGTCGGACAAAAGATTGCCAGAGTAGTGGACCCCTCGTCTGAAACTGGCTGATGGATAAGATTAACCGTCGTCTTGTACCGCCCCGCGTGCATGCGTGTTTCCTACCCGCCGCGGGGGAAACCAAAGCCGTTCCGAGTCTGGTGCCATGGTGACGTGCAGAGATGCTAGGGTCCTTGACAGTCTTCCGCATCTCTTTGAGCGCACCCCACAGTGAGACTCGTCCGCCTCGCCAAAAGTGCCCAGACGGCCTCCCCGCCCAACCCCAGCCGGGTCCACGTCGAGCAAGAGACTAGTGCGAGGGGCCAACAACTCTGGAATTCAGGTGTACAAGGCCACCGAAATCTCTGGAAATCATATTGAAATCTCATTGAAATCAGTGAAATCTTTGAAATCAGTTGAATTCTCTTGATTTCACACGAATTCCGTTGAAATCACTTGAAATCTGTTGAAATCACTTTGAATTCACGTGAAATCACATTGAATTCACATGAATTCACATTGAATTAACATGAAATCACATTTAAAAAGCGTCTCGGGAAACTCACTCAAATCGGTGTGGAGAGAGGGAGGGCGATGTGCACTAACAGCTGTTCGGCGAATTCGAGATATTTTAAGATTTTTAGATACTTTCATAACAGATTGAGATTCCTATTTATTCTTTAAGCTTAGTGCCATTTCAATAAAAGTACTCAATGTATAAACAATTTCTTTTTGTTTAAATTTTTGCCATTGGAGGTATAAATAACAGTCTTACGCAAATCCACCTCCACAAATTTGGTTTATGAGGGAATATTAATTTATTAACTGAAGCAATACAACATAGTGAAAGTGATAGGCGACTAAGATTCTTTAAAATACCTCATTGTTACGGCACAGTTGAAGTGAAATTCTCAAAATCGTGCAAAAAATACGGGGATTCACCAGAAAATATATTCGCACGGCTAGGCTGATCCAAATTATTCTCTCAATTACATGATTAAATAGGACTTTTACTAAATTATTGTGAATTATTTCGATTTATTCCAAATTATTGGAAATTAACTTGCAACTGCGCAAAATAATCACAATTATTTTAATTAATTTTTTGAAAAATTCCGAAGCAAATTTTGCTCTGCAATTGAAAGGGTGGCGTGAAAACATGGAAAATTTTTGCGGCAGTAAACCTCCCGAAGGAGGTTGCGGTTCCTGCCAGGCACAGGGCTTTTACCCCCTGTGGCAGCCAACTGCTTCGGTGTTCCATGGGAACCGGCGCTTTGCTGACTGCGATCCTATCGCGCAATTCGACAGATTTGATCCCCGTACCACCATTGGCCTACCCCTAGAGGTACGAGCGGTGTCAAGAGCGTTAGACTTCCTGATCCCAGTTTCAGAGGCCTTACCTCAGAGGGGTACGCGGGATTCGAACCCACAACCCCGAGTGCCGACACGTAGCCAGAACAGGAAGCGACCCAACGCCCAGAGCCACCGAGCCAACGGCGGTGAGACGTGTTTAACTTCTATTTGACCTGCCATCCAGCTGCGGCCAAAGGGAATGTCACAGCGCGAAAAACACTTTCCCGAGTGGGAGTCGAACTTCGGACCACTCGGTTCGGTGTTGCGCGCTCTACCAACTGAGCCACGACGCCACGGTGACTGTACAGTGCGACGGGTTCGAGTTGTATTTGCCCTGTCCTCCTGGCTGGAGGCTGCAGGATACGCGGCAAATACTGCTCGAACCCGTCGCACTGTACAGTCATCGTGGCGTCGTGGCTCAGTTGGTAGAGCGCGCAACACCGAACCGAGTGGTCCGAAGTTCGACTCCCACTCGGGAAAGTGTTTTTCGCGTGTGACATTCCCTTTGGCCGCAGCTGGATGGCAGGTCAAATAGAAGTTAAACACGTCTCACCGCCGTTGGCTCGGTGGCTCTGAGCGTTGGGTCGCTTCCTGTTCTGGCTACGTGTCGGCACTCGGGGTTGTGGGTTCGAATCCCGCGTACCCCTCTGAGGTAAGGCCTCTGAAACTGGGATCAGGAAGTCTAACGCTCTTGACACCGCTCGTACCTCTAGGGGTAGGCCAATGGTGGTACGGGGATCAAATCTGTCGAATTGCGCGATAGGATCGCAGTCAGCAAAGCGCCGGTTCCCATGGAACACCGAAGCAGTTGGCTGCCACAGGGGGTAAAAGCCCTGTGCCTGGCGGGAACCGCAACCTCCTTCGGGAGGTTTACTGCCGCAAAAATTTTCCATGTTTTCACGCCACCCTTTCAATTGCAGAGCAAAATTTGCTTCTGAATTTTTCAAAAAAATAATTAAAATAATTGTGATTATTTTGCGCAGTTGCAAGTTAATTTCCAATAATTTGGAATAAATCGAAATAATTCACAATAGTTTAGGAAAAATCCTATTTAATCATGTAATTGGGAGAATAATTTGGATCAGCTGTGCGTGTATTTTCTGAGGTCGTCCCAAAAATACTTGAATTCGTTGGAAATCTCACGAAATCAGTGGAAATCATATGAATTCGGTAGACATTTAACTGAAATCAATGGAAATTATGTGAAATCAATGGAAATCACTTGAAATCATGTGAAATCTCGCGAAATCAGTGAATTCACTTGAAATCTTTGAAATTCGTTGAAATCACCTGAAATCATGTGAAATCTTTGAAATCCGGAAATCAGGTGTACAAAATATTTCGGAGTTGTGGGCCCTTCGGACTAGTGTTAGTGGACCTGAAACTCGTGAGTCCTGGGAAGCCGCATTTGCGTGCGCTGCAAAACTTTCATCCGTTACTATTAGGTCTAGAGACTTGAAAGGCGGCGCAAACTGACTCGGAGCCTTTATCGTTCCCCCGTGTTACGTTTTCAGTTCGAGAAAATATCACAAATTTTCCTATCGTTTCGTTAAAAGTAAGCTACCCTCCGTGCGCTACGCGCCACGCGGATTGGCAAACGCCTTGTCGAAAGTTTCGCGGGGCGTACCGGACGGCAGCTACGCTCCGCCACTCCGCCTGAATCCATCATGGTCGGCTTGTAAACAACAAACATTGAAATCACTGAGTTCTGTCATACCGTTATTACGTACCTGATGGCAGTAAAGTGACAGAACTCAGTGATCTAAATGTTTGTTGTTTACAAGCCGGCCATGATGGATTCAGGTGGAGTGGCGGAGCGTAGCTGCCGTCCGGAACGCGGCGAAACTTTCGACAAGGCGTTCGCCAATCCGCGCGGCGCGTGGCGCACCGAGGGTAGCTTACTTTTAACGAAACGATAGAAAAACTTGATATTTTCTCGAACTGTAAACGTAACGCGGGCAAACGATATAGGCTCCCAGTCAGTTTGCGCCGTCTTTCAAGTCTCTAGACCTAACAGTAACGGAGGAAAGTGTTGCAACGCACGCCGATGCCGCGTCCCAGGTCTCACGAGTTTCAGGTCCACTAACACTAGTCTCTTGGTCGAGGATATCATACCATTAGTCGGACATTCCGTACGTATCTTGAACAGGGGCTGCGGTGGTAGTCCGCTTCTGGCCACCACTTCCCGAAATTGGACCCCGCCAAGATGATTTATGACCGTCGAGAAGAGGGGGTAGGTGAGAGCAGGGTTGGGCATCAGAGCCCGTAGCCCTCCCACCCCCTTGCCCCCGGGGATAGCGGTAGTGCGCGCGCCAACGCGTCAAAGTTCATTAAAGGTAAAGGAAACGCGAGGCTGGTCACACAGTAGGCCGGAACTCTGGTTATATTCCAGCAAAGCCCGCGAGCTATTGATCCCACCGGAACAAAAAGCCCACGCAGGCAGGCCGAGGCCGAGGCCGGGGCCGGGCCAGACAGGGCAGGCAACAGGTTCACCGCCGCACAGACTGAGTTATGCCTTTGTTTAACCATGGGTCAGGCACGGCTGCTATTTAATTAAGAAACTTAGATTGCCGAGGCGGTATCGCCCGCGAACGGCAGGCATTGCGAGGAAGGCTGGCGGGGCGGCGCGCGCCGGCCCTTGCCTGGCCTTGCCTGGCCTTGCCTGGCCTGACCTGGCCGGCCTGTGCTCAACAACAACTAGGGGATGCACAGGACCAGAGGGAAAGTCTCCGAAGTTCACTTAACCGGAAGAGCATTACAGTCCACTAGGTAGCGCGGCCGCACTGATTTCGGCAGCTGCTGAAGTTACGGCCAGTATACGACCCGCGCGAGCACACACACACACAAAAAAGAAACATTGTTTAACCAGGTGTGCTACTCAAGACATGTATGTGTGCAACTCCCTTTTTATCGCGTGCAATGTTCGACTCAACAGCTGTGCAACTATGCAACTGTTCAACTAGAGAGGAAAATAACTCTGAATTTTAGTTTACACATTTAAAAAAAAATCGTGAATTTTAACTGAATTTCGGTGAATTTTTGCTAGAATTTTTCTTAAATTTTCGCAAAGTTTTGTGAATTCTCATGAATCTTTGTCAATTTTTTCTCAATTACGAGGTGTACGAAAATTTTAGAGTTGCTTCCCCCTCGGTTCAACTCCACGGCCGTGCAGTTGTTCAACACAGTTGTTGTGCACTTGCGAAGTATTAAACTGTGCCGCACAATGCTTACCTCGTTTAATATCTGCAAGCGTATAACCGGTCGCGAAGAACACTTACAAGTTTAAAACTAGCAATTGCTCAACTGTTGGTCTGAACAAATGTATGTGTGAAACGAGGAGTTGTACACCTTACGGAGCTTGGCAGTTGCATGCACACTTGGTTTTACAGTGCTCCTTGTATGTCGGGGGCGGGCGGAGTGTGCTGCGGAGGGGCGGGGGCGGTGCAAAGGGAGCAGCGCTCGGGTTGTTGCATTTGATTGATGAGCCCTGATGGAGTCTGAGCCGCTGAGTGGTGCGTGGTGGGGCCGGGGCCGGGGGGACCGCGGCGTGGCGCACTAGTAAATGTCTGACACGGACGCTGACGCTGCGGACGCAGCTGAGGAGAGCCCCGGGGAAGGCCGGGGCCCGGCTGATTGAGACAATAGCGTTTATTAGCGTCACGTGGATTTTGCCAACACGCGGCGTGCGTCGTGCTCTGCAAACTCAAGTGTAGTACCGTCGAGGGGGATAAAATGTGCAAATTTTGTGCATTTTTGTGAATTCTCGTTTTTTTAAAAAAATTGAAATTTAACCAAAATATTTGTAATTTTTTGTCAATTTTCCTGATTTTTTATGGATTTCTTTGAATTTTCCAAATTTTTCTTTATTTTCTAGATGTTTTCTGAAATTTTCTGAATTACGAGATGTACATAAATTTAAGATTTGTTGCCCCCTTGTGTACCGCTCTGCAGTGAAAGTGCGAGACCAAATGGTCGAGCGTGAAGCGAATGGTCCAATACTTCAGCTTTTACAAACAACTGTGAGACGAATGTTACAACAGCGAACAGTAATGAGACCGACTGAGAAGTAGTGTGAGGAGACCCATTGTGTTCCTATATACCGTAAAGGGTGTGAGGCGCTCGGCCACAGGCGGGCAGCTAACCTGATCAGCACGAGGCATTAGCAGATAGGCCGTCGCGCTGCTGTCCGCAGGATGACGCCGCAGTGCCGGGGCCGGACGCGTTGGACGCTCATTTCTCACGACGAGGCGCCAGGTGGCGGGCGCCGGTCACACCAGCTGATCGATGGAGCCGCCCGCGCGGCCGCGCAGTTGCCGCGCAAAGCGAATAACCATTATCAAAAAACTGCAAACCACACCTGCACACGTGACAGGCACAAAACCACAGGAAAAACAGGAAAACATTGCGAGAACGAGTGCTGATTGGCGCACGCGCAAAAAGAAATAATTTGCGTCTCAGCTAGGTTTTTAACTCTAGGGGGAAAAAAATCCTGGATAGACTGGGCTAATTTCGGCTAATTTGGTTAGCACCGGTGCAAATGTTTTAGCTGTACAGCAATATATTAGCCGCATAGCAAACTCGTAGCTGTGCAGCTAATGACACTTAGCCATACAGCTAAATGTTCGTATGTATAAGCAATTTTTTATCACAGGTGCTAAATTTGCCACTTTCATCGATTAGCATGGAACTGAATTTTTCTTTTTTCTGTGCGGACTTCATATGCGAAAAGTTTACTCGGACCACTATGAGCAACAGCCATGGAGATACCATATGACGTCATCCCGCAGTCGGTCACGGTAACTCTGTCGAGGTAAATTCGAGGAGTCCTCAAGGTCCTTCACAGAAAAAAAAAAGCACACCATAAAACAAAATTAGTAAAACATCAGAAAAAATAAGGAAAATTCAGAAAGAAAAAAAAAAAAAAAAGAGATCACAAATCACACAAAAAAAAAAACCTGAAAAAATCAGAAAAAAATTGGTGTACGCTTTAATATTTAGTGAAGGATCCCTCGGGCAAATTATGTGACAGCGCGTATCACCAATAGTTTCGACAGTATTGTGATTGTGTGCTTTCCGCCGGACAAGGGCGGCTCTTCTACAGGCGGTAGCGCCCCGCCACGCTGCGGAACCGGCCGAACCTTGCGCCAAGCCGCCATCTCGCAGCAGAGCAGACACCTCCTAGATTTGCCGCAATCATAGAAACGTCATGAAGACCATCCGGGGGAGCCCGTTTGTCTTCATCTGCAGCGGCGCCACGCAGCCCCAGCCTTTCCGGAGCACCACGTGTCGCGGGGGTAGCCTGCTCCTGCCCCCTCCCAGCTGCAGATGGCGGCGCCAAACCAGCCAGAGGGGTCGAGATGGCCGCGCACGCCGAATGAATAAGAGACCCGCGTCGCGCGCGCGCGCCAAAGAAAAGGCTGACCATCTGGGACTTAAATGAAATTATTGCTTTCTTTTTCGCCTAACGATTTATGATTTCATGGCAGCCAGCTCACCACCACTTAATTCTCTGCAGTCAGGAAACGCGACGCGAGACCGCCTCTCCTCGTGGCGAGCGCCGCATCGTCCGTGCCGAGCGGCTAACTGTCGAAAATGAAGTGCAATTCTCATCCGTATAGGAGAGAGAATAATTGCTCCTTGATTTTCAGGGTAATGCCAAGCCAAAACGCGCGACTACTTGCTCCGACGCATGCTTACTGATCTGTCCAAAAGGTAAAATATTTTTATGGAATGACATAATAACTTAGAAGGGAAACCTTTGCTCTTATTTCTTCTTTTTCCCCAGTTTATTTCGCGATGATCAGAAACTTACAGGAGTGTTGAACATAGACGAAAGGCAGCGAGATAGGGATAGGGAAGAAGAGAGAGGAAGCGAATGCATGGAAGGGAAGAGAGAGAGAGAGAGCGAGAGAGAGAGAGAGAGAGAGAGAGAGAGAGAGAGCGAGAGAGCGAGACGCTAGCTACCTCAAGAGTAATGAATGCCCTGGCGGGGCGGGGCGGGACCGGCCGCTGCTACCGGAAGCCCCGCTCATAGCTCAGCGTGTCGGAACGTCCGCGCGCCGTGATTTACACATCAGCAGCGAGATTTAAAGCCTCAAGATCGCGACGACTTAAAGCCTCCTCCTCCTCCTCCTCCTCCTCCTCCTCCTCCTCCTCCTCCTCCTCCTCCTCCTCCTCCTCCTCCTCCTCCTCCTCCTCCTCCTCCTCCTCTAGCGAGAGGACCGCCCTACTCTCCACGCAGCTGCGCCCGCCAGCCCCGCCGGCCGGACCGGGCCGGGCCTGGGCCGGGAGGAGTGACCTGACCGCAGCGATTAATTTCGTGTCGCATCCCTCTTGCCCGATCCCGGGGCGCTGCAGTTGCCGCGGGAGGACGGACGGGGTGGATGGACCGAGGGGGAAACAACTCTGAATTTCCGTAAATTTTAATAGAATTTTCATAAAGTTTCACACCACCGCGACACGCTCGCTCAATTGCAGTCTGAAACAGTAATCAAATAAACGCCCGTAATAAGGCACCGTGAGGGGTGTGCGCGCCCCGATCCCGGTCCCGCCCCGCCCCATTCAGCTGCCACGGTAGCCCTAGGCCAGCAGCAGAGACTCAAAGACTCAAGGGCTCGCCGAGGGGGAGACAAATCTGAAATTTTTGTACACCTCGTAATTCAGAAAAAATTGGAAAAAAATCGAGCAAAAATTGACGAAAATTCAGGAAAACTTCGAGCAAAAATTGACGAAAATTCAGGAAAATTTCGAGCAAAAATTTAGTAAAAATTCACAAAAAATAATAAAATTTGCTCACCAAAATTCATAGTTGTTTCTCCCTCGGGCCTCGCCCAGCTCAGCGGCCGGGGCCGAGGAAAGCCGACAGGCTGCCTCTTTTGCGGCTAGGTTTAGAAGGGCGCACCTCTGAGCGCGGGACGAAGGGTCCGCAACTAGGTTTGAGCGCGTACACCGACCGCCCGGAAAAGTGGAAAGACCGGGAAGACCACCAGGAAGACCAAAGAAAACCGAAGAGGACGAATAAAATCGAAGGCCACACATGATAAGGGAAAACCGAAAAATATTACGGAAGACCGGAAAAACTTGAGGTAAAAACGAGAAATTTTAAGGAAGCCTGTAAAATGTAAGGGAAGACCAATGAAGATGAGGGAAAACCAAGTGGGTGGACCACAGAAAACTGTGGGAATCCTTCAGAAAATCCTAGAGGGAAGACCAGGAAAACCAGAAGAAAAACCTAGGAATACCAGGAAGCTCACAGCATGTGTATACACAACAGGCAGACCGTACTTGCGGACCCCTCGGAGCGGGACCGGGGTGCGGGGGCCGGGGCCGGGGCCGGGGCCGGGGCCGAGGCCCGGGCAGCACGCCCTCCTCAGGGCCCCGCCGACCTCGTCACCAGCGGGGCGTATGATTGCCGGGCTCAGTGTCTCTCGCCGGTGCATCCGAGAAGCCTGCCTCCCCCTTCCTCTCTCTTTCTCTCTCCCGCTCCCAGGTTTCTCCCCACAGACTTCATTAATCATGAAATCCCTAGGAGCAGCAGCAGCGCCGGCCCCGCCAAAGCTACGAGGACACACCCTGCTGCTGTGTACACCGAGACAGACCGGCCTCGCGGGCCACGCGCTTCGCCTAGACTTGACACGGCAAACGGCATGTGTGCCGACTCTCATCACCGTCAACGACTAAGTAATTCACGAGGAGCGAACAGTCGGCGGCGGCGACAAGCCTTCCTCACGGCGAGGGGACAGAGGGCTGCTGGTGATGGCCTCTCCAAGCACCCCTTCTCTCATGATCGTTCCGGGCACCGACGCTACTCGCGTCAACTACCAGCCTGTCCCGGCACCTCGTCAGCCCCGCCCCGCCCGGCCCGCAGTAAGTACCACGCGCGGCGCACGGGGGCGAGTCGTGGCGTCGTCGTCCATACGCGTTGCAGGCAGGTCGTTGCAGATTAGATGTCGTTACCCGCATCATGACGTGAAAGGCGTGCTGCAAGAGCAGCAGCAGCAGCAGCGCCACCAACAGCGGCGTAAGCCTGAATCCAAGTTTAGCCTGCTCAACTTGTAGCAGCAAGGAGCATCAGCTTGTACCCTCCGGCTCCCCCCCTCCCCCCCCCGACCCTTCACCTTTGCCGCCCACTTCCAGCGACACACACCTCCGGCGCGCCGTGCCGCGCGCTCTGTTCGGCTCGAGCCACCTGCTGGCGGGCAAGAACCCCCTCCTCCTCCTCCTGCTACCTGCAGGGCCCCGCGCAGGCCCGCAGCAGGCCCGCAGGCCCGGGTCGAGCCACACATGTAATGCCGCCAAGTTGGAACCATCGCCGTCTTGCGCGACTTGGCGCGCGCGGCAACTTTTGCCGGCGGACGTGCCTGCGCCCGCGCGGGAACACCAGCAAAGCGAGAAAAGGATATTAACCACGAGCAGAGGAAGATATGACGGGCGGCCCATACTGAACAACGCGTCGAGCAGCTCCGGCGGCGCCCAGCCCGGCCAAGTACGGGCAAAAGAATAAAAAAATAAAATTACATGTAATCCAATAATGATTCGCAGCTACATTTAGCAAAGCAAACGCCACGCGTGCGTGCGCCGGGGCGACGTGACGGGGGAGACAATCCAGGCCTTTTACGTCCTCCTCTCTCTCCTTTTTCACGGCGCAATTCTTCCGGCAGGCCGGGCTGGGCCGCGCCGCACTCGCCCGCGGGGTCCGCGCCGAGGAAAAAGTGCGCGCGAGGAGGAGAAAACGAAATATGGAGCGCGGCGGGGAAACCGCGTAAATAGGCTCCCGGCCTAAAACGAATGGGCAAGCCTATTTCCTTGGTCGCGCAGGGGGTGGGCGCGCGCGGTCGGAATCGTCGCCAAGGGACAAGGGAGGGCAAGGATATGGGGTGGGCGGGGCGCGGGTCGGGCTGGACCCGGCCGCAAGTGGGAGCCGGAGTACTTGTTGAGGTTCGTTAACCTCCCCCATGTGACGCGCCGAATATGTTATCGCGAGCGCATAACTCCCTACCATACTGGGGCTCCGCGAGTGTCCGCTGCAGCAGTGACGGGGGCGGGCTGGTGGGAGGAAGTGGGGGGGGAGGGAAGGCCATCACAGCAACGCGGCTCCAGCTTGCATTCAGCCCCGCAGGAACAAAGACGGACGACAAACGGCATGCGGCAATAACGAGCAGCAGGGCGGGGCGTTGCGGAAGAATGCAACGGCATGTCAATACCAAACCGATACCCACCCCGTGCCGCCTGGCTGTGCCTGGCGCCGCAGCAGTCGTATTAAGAAGGGCTGCCCCGCGGGGACCCCTCAATGCGGCCCCGCCCCGCCCCGCCCCGCCCCGCCCCGCCCCGCCCCGCCACGCCCCGCCCCGCCCCGCCCCGGCAGCAGCGGGCGCTACGGGCCGGCCTCTAGAGCCCCATCAGATGCCGGTTTGTTTTGCAAATTGATTCTTCTCTGGACATCTCCTCCTCTCTATCTACTGGCGGTGCCACGGTGGCTCCGTCCAGTCTCTCTCCCACCGCTCTCTCTCTCTCTCCCCCCCCCTCTCTCTCTCTGTCTTTCTCTCTCTCTCTCTCTCTCTCTCTCTCTCTCTCTCTCTCTCTCTCTCTCTCTCTCTCTCTCTCTCTCACACACACACACACACACACACACACACATGCTCTCTCTCACCAATATTTTATGTAAAAATAATCAGATGTTAAAAGGTTTGTCAAGAACTGTGATACAGTTCAGACAATAAACTCAAATAACGCAACTCAACTTTATCTCCCCCACTCCCCCCCCCCACGCTCCCTCATATCCCCACCGCGAGAGAGTAAGAGCGAGAAGCGGCAGTAGTGCAGCAGCACCGAGAACGACCCAAATCTGCCCGAACCTCACGGGGAAAAGTTGGCCGCGAATCACCTGGTCGCTAACAACAATCACTTGGACCTGTCGGATGCAGTGCCAAGTGGGGCCGTGCCGTGCCGTGCCGAGCTGCAGGCAGCCCTCTCAGCTGCCCTCCGGGAGAAAGAGAGAAGGTGTGACCGTGAGACACCGCTGTTTGTTGGCGACCTCTCGCTTCGGCAGGAGCGGACCGCAAAGTGACGCGTTGAGCCCGGGCCAAGTCGACGTCACCTGCCTTAATACTCAGTGGTGTGTGTGTGTGTGTGTGTGTGTGTGTGTGTGTGTGTGTGTGTGTGTGTGTGTGTGTGTGTGTGTGTGTGTTTTAGGACTGCACTACGCCAACTATTTTTCATAGCACGCGTACAGGTGCGCATGTAAGGGTTGCAAGTGCCGAGGCAGAGAAGCAAGTCTGATATGATGTGTTTGCCTCGCATTGAACACTGCAAATACAAAGTACGATATGCCCGGATATGCCTCATCTAAAAAGAGCGAGATTTTTCCTCTTGCCCCGTTTAAATTAGTTCGGGAACCTCGCTCTTATTGAAAAAGAATCCAAAAACTTAAATTAAATGAGATAAAGGATATAAATCCTCACTCAAAAAAGGAGAGCGAGATTTTTGAAACTATTGCTAATCGTGTGAGGAAACCAAACCACGCCTTCAAAGAGTTCTGCTATAAAATTTCTCGCTCTCCTGAGGGCGAGAATCCTCGCTCTGGTACTTACAGTTAAGATGCACTACATGTCTACGATAAGCGCAATTAAGAAAACACAAGAAAAAACACTTTTCACTGATTGCATTTGTTTTTTCTTTGCAGATCGTGACTTCTGGTACGAGGAGGCGCGCGCAGCGCTGCGGCAGCGCCTCAGCCTGGCGGGGCAGACCCGGCCGGCGCCGCGGGCCAAGAACGTCATCTTCATGGTGGGCGACGGCATGGGCGTGTCGACGGTGACGGCGGCCAGGATCCTGCGCGGCCAGCGGCAGGGCCGCCCGGGCGAGGAGGCCACCCTGGCCTGGGACCGCTTCCCCACCGTGGGGCTGGCCAAGGTGAGTGCGCGTGCGCGCCCAGAACGGAGTGCACTGTGAAAAATAATTATATGGCCCCAAAAAAATCATTTAAAAAATCGGAAAAAAAATTCTAAAATATGGAAAAATCCGAAAAATCGAAACCCAAAAACTGAGAAAAATTGAAAAAAGTCATAAGTATAAGGAAAAAGAACAAAATCTATCAAAAGAAAAATAAAAAGGGGAAAAATTTTTGGTATACAATTTCTATAAAGTGACTCGCCCCTCGTCCGAGAACTCATATTTTAACGCCCCCCAGGTGGCTTTTCCACTTTGCCCCACGAATCTCCCCCACCACAGTAGTGCGGCGAGGGATATAGAGGGATGAGGTAGCTCCATCCGTTACGACCTGGGCCCACGGAGTAAGATCGGGCCGACCGCGCAGAACGAAGCGCCGTCCTAAATCCATTCTGTTTACGAATGAGGCCAGGGCGACTGACTTTCCCGTCGAACGCCGGAGAGTAGGGAGGTAAAAGTTTTTGTGGGCCTACTGCGGGCTTCCGCTGGTATATCTATGAATGACCGAAAGGGAGAACAAAACGAATCGCGCGGTCCCGAGATAGGGCGTGCGCAGGGGGCGGGGCAGCCCCCCCGGGCTAAGCAGCTAGCGATTACTCCCTCAAGTTTGTCGAGTATACTCGAGTATACTCGAGTATACTTCACAACGGCGAGCAAAAAGAACGGAAACCGATTTTCCCTCACTTCCCTGTATTTCCTTCCTCAGCCTCTGAAAATTTAGGAGTCTTGATTCTCCCTGGTAAACACCATGACGAACGTGAACTTATTGCGCTTGATTGAAAAGTGTTGTTTACCTCAATGTTTTCAATCAAGTGCCTTCGTCTTTGAAGAAGTACAAAATTGATATTGAACCTGTTAACCTCAAGAACATTTTGCTTGATCCAAAACAAGCTGACTTTTCTGGGTGTAGGACGAGCAAAAGGCAAATTTCCCCTAATGTGGGATAATTTTTTTTGTCGCTTTATTGGAGAGAGAAATTTTTCACCTCGCTCGAAAAGTGCTCTTGCCCTAATATAATGAGACGAAAGAAAACTTTTCTCAAATCGAGCGAGGCCACAAACATATCTTGCTCAATTAAGGAAGGCGTTAATTTTCACTCTATTTGAGTTAGAAAAGGGTCGTCTCTATTTCCGATCGAGAAGCTACATTCGAGGACTTGCAGTGGCCGCATTTATCCCTCCCCCCCCCCCCCCCAACTCTCTGCTGCTCGCCTATCCCGACGTACCCCTTGCTCTCGCTCTCCCCATCCAAAGATAAATCCCGCCGTTTTTTTTTTCTTGTTTTTTTTTCATAGGAATGTTTTGCTCCAAACTCCAAATCGGATGCGCGCGTGCAAATTTGAGTCCGGCCGGCGGTCCGGTCCGGCCCCGGCCGCCCGCTCCGGTCTTATCGACTGCGAGCAGCAGGCCCTCCCCCCCCCTCCCCCCAGGTCCAGCGCCGCCCCCTTCATCAAGCGTTTTGACAATTCGATACGAGAAATAACGCTTTATTGGTCGGGTTTTGGCGCTGATGAAGTGAACACCCCGCGGGGCCCCGCACCCCCACCCTGCAACTCAGCCTCCGAGGAGGAGAGAGACGGAGAACGCGCGCGGGTGTGTGCGAGCACTCAGCACCTGCGCCGCCGCCGTGTTATTCGCACGCAGCCCGCCCGTGATTATTCGCAGTAATAACGCAGTGTTTTTGTTTACAGCAGGTATAACGATTGGCGGGCGCGCCAACAGGATCGGAAAACTCAGTCGGGCGGATGAAACACTGTTGAAAGCTCACGGTGCTTTTCTCTGTAAGCTAAAGTGAAACCTGCAGCACTGTAGATTAAGGTGAAAATCGCCGCAAGTTAGGGTGAATGTGAATATATCCGTAGGTTTCAGTGAATATCGGTGAAAGTTACAGTGCTAAACGGTGGACAACTGCAGCTTACAATGAAATTAACTGTAGCTTACAGTGAAAGTCACAGTGAGCTACAGTGCTGCAGGGTTCACTCTAAGCTACAAAATCATTGTAAGCTTCTAACAGTGAACTCCGTTGCGCGCGGCGGCGCGAGGTGCAGGGCAGCAGTGGGGGGAGGAGAGGAGGGTTAGTCCTGCCTGTGGTAGGACTAACAGGCCTAGAAGCAGCCGCCATCGGCGCGCCCTCGCAGCCGATGAGCTGAGAGTAGTTTGTGAGAGGAATTAGCGGGCGCGCGGCTGGGAGGGCCTGCTCCTGCTGCTGCGAGAGGCTAGAAGTGAAATCCTTTGCGGAAAAAGGAGAGCGCGGCAGGAGAGACGGGGCGCTCGGCGGCGGAGAGTGCGTCCGTGTCGCCCACCCCGCCCCGCCCCGCCCCGCCCCGCCCCGCCCCGCCCCGCCACGCCCCGCCCCGCCCCGCCCCGCCCCGCCACGCCTTTGTGCCCCACGCAGGCCAGGCCAGGCCGGGCCGGGCCGCGGTGATTGCGTCGTTTTGTCACTCGCCCCCCCCCCCCCCAACCGCGCCCCTTCTCTTTTACGCGGTCCCTGCTCTCATTTCTTCTGTACAAGGGACGCCGCCGCCCTGCTGCCCGGACAGATCCCACCGATTGATTCAGCAAATCTGCGCGCCGCCCTCTCACACAGGGAGTCAATAAGCCCCCCTTTACCCCCCCCCCCCCCCCGCCAATAAGCCCACCAGCACGGCGACGCAGCGCCAGCGCCGTTCGGGCGCGGGAACGACCGGTGTATTCATTCATTCCCAACGGATGGACTCTGTAAATAAGCCCGCGGAAAAGGGAAATTCTTCGACGCTCGATCTGTCTCTACGCGGGGAAAAAAGTCGCTGGGCTGAAATTAGATGTGAAAAATTTGCAGTACGGCTAACAATTGAAAACAGCGGAAAAATTAATAGCAGGGTAGCTAGAAAATTAGCTTAAAAATTAGCTGTGCCTACAGCTAAAAAATTAGTGCCCCTCCTATTTCTTTTTGCTTTGACGCGAATATATTTTTTTTTTTGCGAGTAGCGTTCCCCACGCCTCGCGAACAATACGGCCTCGCAGCCCACCCCGCCGCCGTGCGCTTTTCGGCCCCCGCAGAGGTGAAAGCGGAAATAAGGACACTTGTTAGTGGGTGTACAAGATTCCCGCTGCTCATTCGCGCGCGCGTCAAGGCCGACGAGAGTGGGAGGAAGAACGTAGGCCTCACGGCAGCCGTCTGTTTCCGAAGATCGTTCTCGCGTCTGCGCGTCCTTGTCAGACGCACGCGTCACCGCCACTACCAGCATGGGGCACCGCCATGGGTGCGACAAGGACGAAGCGGCACGAGGAATCAGACAGCAGGTGTACGGTGAGCCGCGGCGGCGGGGTGCGGGGAGAGGAATGCGGCCAACTGAGAGATCTCCTCTTCCGGATGTCAGCGCGGCGCGCGCGCCCGCCCACCACCGCCCGCCCGTTTAGCCCCGCCCCGGCCCCCGGCCCAGCTAACGAGAAGACGAGGAAGACACGTTAGTCTTGCGCACCAGGAGGTTGAAGGTGGGAGGTGGGGGAGGAGGGAAGCACCGGGGTACTTAGGGGTGCCGACCCGGGGCGCGCCGCTCCGCGCTAGGGTTTTAATTAATAAGGGTACCTCCTTGAACCCGCTGCTGTGTTCGGCGAGATGCTAATACCACGCGGGCTGCTCTGCTGGAACGCATCATCTCCGCCAGCTCACACACACGATGATGACACGTGCCACTTCAACTGACTTCAATTTCTCACAAAGCAGTAATACATTGGTGTATCATCGTCGAACCCAAAAATCTTTCATTTCATCGCGAGAACCTTTATTGAAATTCGTACAATAAAAAAAATACGATTTCACGAAATCCTAATAGGCACGAAGTACGTTAATGTTTTAGTTTCATAAAATACTTAGGCGAATGGTTTATGCGTGGAAGCATTGACTTCAAAATTTCCAGCCTTTTGGATTATATTATTGAATTTATTTTATCTCACGGTTTGATCAGCGTCACTAGTATAGCGGATCAAATGCAAAAGTTGAGCTCTCTAGCTCAAACGATTTAGAAGTTAGTCTTTCAGTGAAAATTGTCCGATCAGCTTGATTGTTGAAGTAAGGTCCCCCCCCCCTTCCCCCCAGTCGCGGTCCTCCGGTTCTCCTCCCCTGCGCGCCGCGCAGAGGGGCAGCGAGGGGCCGAGCGGGCGCGAGTACGGCGAGTACCTGCGACAATGCCGATTCGGCTTGGCTCGCCTTCGGAACTGGCACTATTCGCAGTCAGCTGGAGGAGGCGCCGCCGCCTTATAAACAGAACCGAGCGCGTTCGAGGTGGGAGTGCGCAGTCCTCCCTTCTATGGTTCTAGGCTGGGACCTCCACTCAACAGAAGAAGGCTGAGGGAGAGGCGCCGCCCCCTTCGACAAAACGGAGCGCGTTTGAGGTGGGAGTGCCCAGTCCTATCCCTGTCGTGGTTCTAGGCTGGGACCTGCACTCAACAAAACAAGGCCGATGGATCTGCGGCTCACGCGTCCACCTCGAGACTTAACTCGCGTCAAGGCGCCCTTAACGCACCAAGCGAATTTAACTATTTAAGTTTAGCTGAATGAAATGTTACACAGCCGAAATGAATGAGAAAATAGCAGTTACAGACCTGCAGAAATCGTTTTTTGTTAAGTTTCACGGAGGATGGAGGGTCAATACGAAGGAACTAAAGTGATTTACGCAAAAGATACACGTAAATGTACACCATTTCAAGAATTCTGCACACCAGATTGAAGTCAAACTTACGAAAACGTTATCTGCAGGTAAACAACAACTATTAACGCATTCAATTCCCCTTATAACGTTTCTCGCTTGGGCAAGATCGGCTGCGGCCATGACGGGCCATCGTCAAGAAATAAAAATATAAAATTCTAACGCTAGCGCGTTAAACGGCCCCTTGGTTTGAACACTTACCTCAAAGTCATAAAGAATTTAATAATATAAAGCCAGAACTATTGGTGATAGCTTAATCATGAATTTTATTCGCCAGACATCGGGCGCACAGAATGTCGCCCAGCGGGCCAGTTGTCAACAACGCGCCTTGACAACCACTGAATCGAACCACCAGCCAAGAATTAAAGGGCTCTAGTTTCAGATTTGCCACACACTTACCATTAAATGAAATAGAAATTAAAAATATTAGGTCAAAACTCTCTGTGAGAGCCCAAATCGTGAATTTTATCCGCCTCACATTTCCAGCACAAACATGGCGCCGCGAGCGGGCCAGCTATAAACAATGCCGCATTGGTGTCCACTCAAACCAACCCAAAATATATTTTGCTAGTTTTATATTTATTAACGACGTAAAATGATGTTGCATGCCTTTACCAAACAATTATGGGAGCCTCTACGCATTGACAGGGAACACAGAGGCAGACTAATTTTTATCTGTGACTGAAAACATGAATTGAGGACTGACTCTGAGGTTGGCGATGTTATTTTTTCGGTAAGGATGAAGTAGGTTTCGAGAGGGCGGTATGGTGGTCACGTGCGAATTTCAGTGGTGTCATCTCTTTCTGGCGCAGTTAACTGAAGCAGAGCTTTGTTTGAACGCAGACTTTGGAGGTTTCTCTTTCGCTCCGCTGACGAGTCGAGCAACCAGAACTTCAAATCAAATTTCCAAAATTTCTGTAAGAGCGATTTTGATAAAACTTCGAAATCGCATTTAGAATATACAATTCTATAACTGCTGTAAATTTTATCAAAATCCCTTGGGCCAATTTTTTTGGTCCCATAGGGGTAATGTAAAACAACTGACTAACGTTTCGACTGATTTTAAAAGGCAACTTCGTTGCCTAAAAATTCTTTGCGACTTTGTAACAAAATTATTGTGTATATATTTACCTTGCGCCACATCACAACCACACCCTCTGCGCATTCCGTTTTGTAAGAAGAGGTCGAGACACACAAAGGAAATCCCAGCTCAGCCAGTCTGCGGCAAAGCAACAGCCCAAAGCGTGCCCGCCCGCCCGCCCGCTCGCCCACACACACACACACACACGCTCTCTCTCTCACACACACAGAGTTTTCCATTATGTGCGCCCCACTCGACAAGATGTGTAACGTAATTTGCAGCGCGAACCCCGCACGCCGCGTGCAAACTTTACGCTAAGTGGTGCCGGCGAAGTGTTTCGTCGTCCCGCGCGGCCGCTTCCACTTAGCCGATCGTAAGACAATTGGAGCAGAGATACGCGCAGCACTGCGGTGCCACACTGCGCCCCTATCCGCTTTATACAGCAGCCCCGCCCGGCCCTGCACCCCACTTTGCCCGCCTCTTTCCGTTGACAGAATCTCGCCTTTTCTTTTTTCCCTCCTTTTTTTTTCCTTTGGAGGGAAAGGGGGGGCTGGGATGCGATCCCAACCCCTTTCTTTCTTTCTATTTCCTTCTCTTCCCTAGCCACTCTCCGTCTCCCTCACACCTTCTGACAGTGCCGCTGCAGTCGATCTCTCTTTTCTTCTCGCGCTTTAGAATTGGCTCCGGACGAAACTTTGACGGCCCCAAATAGAGCAGCGCGACGCGGCTCGGCGGTGTTTTGCTCCCCCTAGTGTATTGAGCAGCTGATTGGCTGATCAGCTGATCAGGTCATGAATAATCATTTTCACCGCGCCATTTACGGTTGCTGCAACGACACCGGGTGTGCAAATTCACAGCGGTACAAACATTCCCATCTTTATTTTCCACGTCCAGACGGTCACGCCACGAAAAGATAAAATAGAAACGAAAACAAAACAAAACAAAAAATCTGGCACCTTATAAGTTGCGCCGGCTGTTTTTAATAAAGCCGACTACGTCAACTCAGACGAACAGCAGAGCCTGGCCAGGTGCCACCTCCGCCCGCGCCTCTTGCACACGGAAAACTTAGGTCATCAACACTCATTACCAAGTTTACCCCAAATCACATGTAGGCCGGGACGCAATATCGCTAAAAAGTTTCACCCGCTCGTAAAAAAATATATTTTTCCCTCAAATATGTATGAAGCCGCGGAGCTCGAACCCTACAGGCCGGCCGGCCAGCCACCCCCACGACCACCATCATACCGCACCAGCAACCGGCGGGGGAGATGAAGTCTGCGATCCCGCGCTAACCGCGCCCTGGAGACTCGGGTTGACCGCTGAGGGCCTAACTGACAGCCGCGCGCTAGTGGTCGGAACTACTCCCCTGCGGGTAGGGTGGTGGCCGGGGGCCTGGCCGGGCCGGAACCGTACCAAGAGGGGAAACAACTCTGACATTTTTGAACACCTATCGTAACTCAGAAAAATTCAGAAAATAAAATAAAAGTAAACAAAAATTCAGGAAAATTTACAAAAATGGAGGTAAAATATAAGTGAAAATTCACGAAAATTCTATAAAAATTCTCAAAAATTCACAAAACGTGTACACCAAAATTCAGAGTTGTTTCCCCCTCGGGCCTTATAGGTACTATGCCAGCGGCGGCGGAGGTACCCCAGAACTTCCCAGCTCAGTTGATGCGTCATGCTAGCCACTGCCCGTGCCCTCCTTTGCTCGCGGACTTGCCTTGCCCTGCCCCGTCCCGCCCCTAACTACGACTCCTCCCCTCGCGACATATCTCTTAATGGAACTTGTTCTCCATTTTTTTCCCCCCACCCAATCCCGTGCGCACGACACAAAAGCTCCAGCCGCTTGCTCGCTCCGCGCTTCCCAGCCCATTACGTCTCCAGGCGGACCCGGTTGCCTCCAGGTCCCCCGGGCGCACGGGCTTTGGCGTGGCTCACGCAACTTGACCGGACGGACGGGCTATCCGGGCCGCCGGGCTGAAGGAACCGCGCGGAAAAACCACGTCGTCGTGACCCATGCTGGGCAACAGAACGCAGGCCGCCCGGGCCAGTCCAGAGCCCAGCTCCTCCCTCCTCCCGTCACCGCAGTTGTTTAACTCCTCAACTTGTCCGCCGCTGTGAACGAGTCAATCTGACACAGCCCGCGTGGTGGTTTTACGCCCCCCTGACTAACTTTTTCCGGCCAATGGAAAAGTTCCGGAGGCGGTAGTAGAGGAGGAGACTGTGTTGGGCCGGCCGCTAGCCTTGACGTATGCAGGGCAGGGTGTCTGAGCAGGGAAAGTTTCACAAAGGTCAGAAAGCAAGAGGGAGAGAGACGGAGAGAAAAGAAGCGACGTAACTCAAGTGTTAGATATAAATAAAGGTATAGTTGACCTTACACAAACATGGACTCAATCACACACACGCAACCTGCACTCAGCTTCCCGCATCCGGCCCGGCGTGGGCCAAGAATTAGCCGAGAGATTTTCGGATTACAAGTTGAAACAACTTCTTTTTAACCTCCGTTCTCCCCTTTCTTTTTTTGAGCAAATCAGCTGTGCAAACTGCAAAGCCTTGTCGAGCGCGATTGGGTAAGCCGCTTTCCGATCGCGCTAAAAACTTTCGCTTTAATGCACTTGTGCAGCCGAGTGGCACATTGTTCCGTCCGGCGGAGGTGTGGCGAGGCGGTGGCGGTTCATTCTGAAAAAGGACACTGTGAAAAATAGGCGCAGGTTTACGGGAAAATATTCCACGACGTACGACGTAAAATTACGATTTGGAACTATAAATTTACAAGCCTTTCGTATCGACTTCGAATTGGTCGACGAGCAAGAATGTGCAGTCGTAAATTTACAACATATTTTGTACATCAAAATTACAACAAATATCGTAAATTTACGAGGATATTTTTCACAGTGTACTGCACCGGCAGAAACGGTTAGCCTACGGGTCGGCATAACAGCAAGTATTGTGTCGGAATACTGTTATATTGAGCCCCCCTAGCATGCTTGCAAAATTACGGCAAATCCTATAAAATTACTACAGAGACTGCGTGCGGTGTCAAGTCTGAAGGGGAACCGACAGCAGACCCCCACTCGCGACCACTCAAGCCCCTCGATCATGTGGGCGAGCTGCTTCCATTCTCACACTCGCTTTTTTTTTTATCCCGGTTGCAGACGTACAACGCCGACGCGCAGGTGGGCGAGTCCTCGGCCTGCGCCACGGCGCTCATGTGCGGCGTCAAGGCCAACTTCGAGACGGTGGGGCTGGACGCCAAGGCGCGCTTCGAGAACTGCGCCTCGACGTACGCGTCGCGCGTGCCCTCGCTGCTCACCTGGGCGCAGCAAGAAGGTATGCACAACATCAAGTGCACTCTCAGGCCACTATAGACCTTTTCAATAAAAACGTCTTTCGCTACAAGCTTGAGACTTATATGCGCTAGCATATCTAGAAAACCTTTTTTCTGTATGGAATTTATAATTATGCACATGTTTTGAAAATTTTATGAAATTATAGATAATTTTCATTAGGTATAGATAAGTTTTCCATTTTACGTCTATATTTTTTTCCAAAAATGTCCATAGCGGTCTGAGAGAGTGTACAATGCAAACTATTTAGTCTGGAAGGCGCAAAAAGTTAGTAAGCTTGCAAAGCGTTGCGAACTATTTTGTTTGCAATGCTAAACGTTTTCTTCGCAGTGCTGTGAAGCTTCCGATTTCATAGCACTTAAGTGGGGGTGTGAATTATTCACGCTATTTCACGCGTGACTGAAGAAGCACACAACAAGCACGAAACTTACGCTATTGGTACTAAAAAGTAACCCATTACTCGCCATTGCCCCTCCAAGCACAAACTGAGAAAGATTAGAACTGTGGGAATCGATATTACTAGTGTGCGAAACGAATCTCAAAAATTTAATTTCTTTCGAGTCGAAATGGTCAAAAATTTTCGTCTGTAATCCGCTTAAATTCTAGTCCGGATCGAATCGGTCCTGGTCTCTAGGCACTGTACGCGTCAATTAAATCTTTCCCTGACTGATTCGATACAAAACAATCCTCACAGCTCTGTAAATCAGCTCAAGAAGGTCCTTTGAAGGTAGGAGCGTTCTCCGAACGAAGTGTGTGCCACAAGGGTAAATACAAGTTTTTTGTTGTTGTTTTTTTCTCTTTTGGAATTAAACAAGCACAAAGAGCATAGCTCCATAAAGGGCAGATACATTTGTAAGTGACCATCGCGATCAATAATACGAACAAAGCAAGAATAAGGACAATAATAATTATAGCAATGAAACAAAGGTAAAAAAGAATAACAATACAAGATTTAAAAAAAAATGTATTTTGTAACATAATGAGTTTCTAATAATTTTTTTTTCTGCAGGCAAGGCGACGGGCGTGGTGACCAACACGCGGCTGACGCACGCCACGCCGGCCGCGCTCTTCGCGCACGCCGCGTCCCGCTACTGGGAGGACGACGGCAAGGTGCCGTCCAGCAGCCGGCGCGTCTGCAAGGACATCGCGCGCCAGCTCGTCGAGGACGAGCCGGGCCGCTCCGTCAACGTGAGTGTAACACACTGGAAAATGCACTGTCAAAAATATCTTCGTGCATTTACGATTTATTTTGTAAATTTGAACCAACGAGAAATGTTGGAACTTTACGAGAGCCGATTGTTGCTTGAAATTGAATTTCGAGTCGATAGGTAATGCTTGTAATTTTACGATATATGATTGTAATTTTACAAACTGCACTTCGTCGAAAAATTTTCCGTAAACCTACTACTATTTTTCGTAGTGTGCAAAGGAACAACAAGAAATTGGTTGGTTGTTCTCTGTTGAATCGGGTGAACATATTTTTCCTCCCGGTTGATGTCGTTTGACAAGACTCACAGATTATCTTTGTCAATTAATTTAAAAAATAATTTTCCCTCATTGCACCCAAGTGGTTGAATGTCTCACACTTGTACGTGTGTGAATTTATTCCGTTCGTACATTTTTTTTGCAACAAAAACTAAGGGAATAACAATAAAAGTGATAATAAATGATTATACAAGTGCAAATATAATAAGTGAAAAATTCAATTTTAAGGGTACGAATGGAAAGTCAAACACTAACCAAGGTGGGACACTCACAAAACTTTGGGCTTTCGAGAACGCTAACGATCAGTAGCGCGCGCGGCGGCGCCGTGTCGACCCGCATGATTAATTTCGCCCAGCCGGCCCTCCGGCCCGCGGCGCCGCGGTGCGTCTCTCACGAGACTGGAGGCGGCGGGTTCATCGTAAACCCCTGACGTATCCCTCGCCAGCAGAGGCAGGGTGGGGCCCGGGGAGGGGCCCGGGGAGGGGCCCGGGGAGGGGCCCGGGGAGGGGCCCGGGGAGGGGCCCGGGGAGGGGCCCGGGGAGGGGCCCGGGGAGGGGCCCGGGCGGGAGAGGCCCTGGGGCCCCGGTGGGGCCGTGCCCGGGCCCGGCCGCGGGTCCAGCCGGGGCCGCCGTCATCCGGGCCGCAGCCGACCAGCATAGCGCGCCATAAAATTGAAGGATTGGCTGCGGGGCGCGCGCGCGGCAGCCGGCGGCAGCAGCTCATGGGGGGCTCAAGCCGCGCGCTGGATGAAACGAAATTAATTATTCGTATTGTTCAGAAAGGGATAATTTACAAACACTAGGGGGTTACAATGGTGCCGCCGCGGCCGCGGACCCGCGACGCCATGGCGCAGCCTCTGCTGCTGCTGCACCGACCCCAATCTGGTCCCCTCACCGCCTTTCACCAAATCCTTTTCATCATTTTCTTTTCTTTTTTTTTAAACCGCAGTGTGATTAACTACCAGGAGAGCCCACGCGCCGCGCCGCGCCACGCCACCCTCATGTTGACTGCTATTAAATTTTGTGCACGACACGAAAAGAATATCTCCGCAATGGAACGGATTGGAGGAGAGCGCGCTGCGCTGCTTGAGCGCGCCTGGAGAAAGAAGGGGAAAAAAATAATCCCGCGGCAGAGGAAAAGGATTAATGAAAAGAAATGCGGGAGAGCATAGCCATTGCTGGGGGGATGCCCGGGCCCCGGGCCGCGCGAGCCTGGACCCGCCCCTGCGTGGCGCAGCGCGCGCGCGCGAGAAACGGCAAAACCAAGCACACTTCTTTTTTTCCTTTCCGCTCTCCTAACAAGCGCGTTGAAAGTGCGTTCCATTAATCAAGCGCGCGCTCCTTCCAAGTTTACATTAATTACACTCCCCCCTGGCTAACGTAATTGTTCAAGACTAATAGCGAGACGACCGTGATACTTTTATTAGGCTGGGCGTGTAGCGCCCGCCCTGCTCGGGCCCCGGGCCCCTGGCCGCTGGCCGGGCCGGCCGAGCGCCTGCGATGGCCAGCATAGGCCGCCCGCCCGACACGGCCGCGCGCCCGCTGCCTACGCTGCCCCTCCGGCTCCCCTCTCCCGCCTCCAGAGATATTGCCAGATACTCGGGAAACACTGTGACTTGTGTCACGCATGCAAACTTGTCGCCCTCGAGAGGTCCGAGGGGAAACAACTCTGAATTCTGAAATGCACATTCTCTGAATTTTTTGTGAATTTTCACTCGAATTTTGCCAAATATTTTGGGAATTTTCCTGAACTTTGCCACAGGGGCGGATCTAGCTTACAGCTGAGGAGGGGGCAAAACGCGCAGGTTGCCTACTTTCAGGGGACCCTCAACAAATCGACTGAAAAAGTAATGCTTTACAAATTAGTGATCCCAATGGAACTGAAACTTTTTAAATTGGTTTTTAAGCATCAGTGCGTACCGTGTAGACCTAAATCCATAAGCTGAATTGCAGAAAGAGGTAGTTCCGAGCGAAGCGAGGAAAATTTTTTGATTTTATGTCGTAGTAGGTGTCAAAATAGAGCGGGTTCTGTAGGAATCGTTCAAAAACTGCACGCTAAAGTGGGTTAACAATCAGAATTTATGAAATTGATATAAGCTGAGAAACGAGCCGGACTGAAAAAGTGTACCGAATGGGCTAAACTACTGTATTATTAGCAAAACATCGCGAGCGGAGCGAGCGAAAAAAAAAATTGACTTATTTAGGAAACGCAAGCAGAAGCGAGGATTTATGGTATGTGATGTGCTATGTGCATTTTAGAACAAGGTGACTTTAAGAGTAAGAGTCAAAGAGCGCAGCGTGCTGACCCGACTCATGGCGCTGCAAGGTCGCACGGAGACTCGGCTGGATCTGAGGAGATATTAACTTCTGTAATAAACTATACACCTAATTCGAGAATTTCACCCAACTACGCGTAATATTATGTCACAATGCAGCGAAATCTGTATTTAAACGGCGTAACTTTAACTTTAGGCGTAATATCTACGTAGTACTGAGATCGATTTTGTAGAAGATTTTCGTGAGGCGCATCCCTCGGATGGATCGGGTGGCTTTGTATTTACCGTCTACCACCATCTGCCTCCCTCTCCCATTCTTTCCCTTCCTCTTTTTCTCTTTTCTCCCTTCCTTTTTCCTCTTTTCTCCCTCTTTTTCCCCTCCCTTTTTCCTCTTTTCCCCTCTTTTTTGGGGGCGCCTGAGCCCCAGGGGGGGGCACTTGTCCCTTTGCCCCCCCCCCCCAAATCCGCCCCTGCTTTGCCAAAGTTTTCCTGAATTTTCCCTGATTTTTTCTAAATTTATCTATTTTTTTTATCGTCCCGAATTACGATGTGAACAAAAATTTCAGAGTTGTTTCCCCCTCGAGTGGGCCGAATGTATGGCGCGACCGTAGTTTTGGTCACGTTTGGTGATGCGACGTCCTCTGTTTGGGAACCGGAGAACTGGAAGTCGCATCACATGGCGCGTCGTAAACTAGGTCGGAGGTCGGAGGCTCGCGGTGCGACCAAAGCTGGTTACACCAAATGGCGTGACGTATGTCACATTAGTTCGTCTCTTTCCGGTGTGAGTAGACAAAAAATACTCACAAATACATACCCCGTGTGGGGCAGACACGATTACGAGACGGAAAACAACTCTGAAATTTTCGTACACCTCGTAAATAAGAAAAATATCGGAGAAATCCAGAAAAAATTGGATCAATTCAAAAAACTTAAAACAAATGTTTAAAAAAAATGAGAAAATGCACCAAAAATTCAGAGTTTGTCGCCCATACGCACGTGACGACTATAGTACTCGCGGGTAGTGCTGCCGCCCCGGGTACCGCGCGAGTGCCGCACCGGCACCAGAACACACAGGAAATCCGCTCATGGGTGTAGGAGTGGAGGATAGCAGCAGCAGCAGCAGCCACTGTGAAAAATATCTCCGTAGATTTACGATAAATTTTGTAAATCGTGATTTACGAAATATGTTGTAAATTTACGACGGACCTTTTTTGCTCGTGAATGAATTTCAAGCCGATATGTAGTGCTTGTAATTTTACGATTTGCAATTGTATTTTTACAACTGCACTTCGTGGAAAATTTTCCCGTAACCTTACGACTATTTTTCACAGTGGCAGCGACAGCGGCTCTGCAGGTAGCACAGTGCGATGCGGTGCGGGACGTGAGCCGCGCAACTTTATCCCGAGGAGCGTGGCGCGCGCGCGCGACACCACAACTAGATGGGCTAATTAGAAACTTCAAAGCGCGCCGGGATCACGCACGCGCACGTACTGCTCACGCTCGCACTCACGCACGCGAGCAGAGCGGAGCAGAGCGGAGCAGAGCGGGGATCCGTCATCGAGGCGCGCCGGTCTCAAACGAAAGTCAAGGCTGCAGCGGCCCGGCCATGCCCTGCGTGCCGAGCATTACAATGTGTTTTGTTCCGGAACCAATTAGCAGGCTGCGGTCTGGGCTTTGTTCGCGCGATCAATGAGGGCGAGGCGAGAGACTCTCTCAGCCCCTTTTCTCAGCCCTCTCTCTCTCTCTCTCTCTCTCTCTCTCTCTCTCTCTCTCTCTCTCTCTCTCTCTCTCTCTCTCTCCTCTCTCTCTCTCTCTCTCTCTCTCTCTCTCTCCCCCTCCCCCTCCCTCCCTCCCTCCCTCCCTCCCTCCCTCCCTCCCTCCCTCCCTCCCTCCCTCCCTCTCTCTCTCCCTTCCCCACTCCTCCACTCTGAGAGATGCGCAACCAGACTCGACCAGCCAGCCCCGGATGAGCCGGAGAAAAGCCCTATTGAGGCAAAGGCTGCGGTGCTCGCCTGCTCCTGCCGCTGCAACTTGCGATTTGCAAAAATAGGAGAAAGAAGAAAATAGCAAGTGAGTTCGGAGTTGCACTCACCGCGCCCCATGTTTTTAAATAAATTCGAGGGGAGGCGAAATAACTCTGAATTATAGTGTAGAAATTTTGTGAATTTCGAGAATTTTTGTGAATTGTTATCGAAGTTTTCTGAATTTTTGCCTGAATTTGTGTGAAATTTTCTGAATTTTCCGAAGTTTTTCTGAGTTTTCCTGAATTTTTTTCTGAGTTACTGGGTGTACAAACATTTCAGAGTTGTTCCCCCTTGATTAAGAAAAATCAAAAGAATAAAATTTTAGTAAAATTTACGGGAAACACACACCTAATGGTGGCAAAGAAGTAAGGGAAGACCGCGGAGAGAAAGACGGACGGACAGAGACCGAAGCGCCGCGCCGTGGTCACGAGGTAAAAAGAGAGGCTCCACAGTCCTTTGAGGCCGCTGAGCAGCGGGGGCCGGGCCCGGGCCCACCCCAAGCCGTTGGCCCGGCCTGGCCCGGCCCCTGCTGGCCCAACCAGCTTACGGCTCCCAAGGAGGCGATATGAGCCGTTGTCGACAATGAGAGGGCGAGAACAGAGAGAGAGAGAGAGAGCGCTCGGCACGGCACGACCACGCGGCCCATCGCCCGGCCCGGCCCGGCCCAGCCGCCCTGCACCCGCCCGCCACCAAGCACATAGCCATCACAGGCCCACAGCCCAGCAGGCAATAAGCTCTGTCCTCTGCGGACAGAGAAAAGGGGCGTGAGAGGATGTAGGGCACTGACGCGCACATCACAATCCTTTTACTTTCCCTTATGTTTCCCGCAAAGGGGTACGGTCGAGGGAAGGAAAAAAAAAGAAAAAAATCAAGCTGAGCGCAGGAGGGCGGGGCGTCGAGCTGCACACATATGCCGTGCAAACACCGCGCGCCAGGGGAGCGCGGCTAGACCCGTGCTGGCGGACACTTCTTATTGCGAGGGGCACTGCCATAATTCAGGGCTCGCGGGGGGATGCGGTCGACACGCGGTCCACGCCCGGGCCGCGGGGCAGGGCGGGGCGGGGTGGGGCGGGCGCACAGTACATGACACAACACGAAGGGCGCGGGGCCGGCGGGGCCGGCGGGGCGGGGCGGCGGGGGGAAAACAAGTCGAAAGGTCGACCCAGATTACAGCGGTGGACATAAACTATCGCGAGTTAAATACGAGTGCAACCCCCTCCTCCCTTCGCCCCCGCGACCCCCTCCGCGCGCGCGTTACGCCTTCACGGCCCATTAGAGGAGCCCGACCGCACAGAGCGACCGAGAGAGAGGGGGAATTTTTGTTTGGGAGAAGGGGGTGGGAGCGGGGTGCTAGGGGTGGGGGGGAAGAGTGGGGTGCGGGGTCGGATAGAGCGGGGGTATGGGCTAGGGTAGGATACGGAGGGGTAAAAAGGCCATCGGAAGGGGTGGGAGGAGGGGGAAGAAGCGTTGTACCAGCGCAATACGGAGTTGGGATGGGCCCGTGAGGCATGACACGTTACACAGCCAATGGCTGCACCCTGCACCCCGCCACCCTTCCCCACCGCCACCTACTTGCCGAGTTCCGGACTGGCAGCAGACCACAAGGCGGTGCGCGGTACCCTCCCTTGCTGACTGGCTCCTGTGATCATGCCCATGCTCTGCACTTACAGTGACAGGTGATCCCCCAGTCGACGGGGGATGAACTCTGGATTATGGTGTACAAATTTTGTGAATTTTTGCGAATTTTTGGGAGTTGTTGAGGACTTCTGTGAATTATTATTCAATATTTGCGAATTTTTGCTTGAAATTTATCTAAAGTTTTGTTATGTCTTTGATAATTTTTCAGAATTTTCCTTAATTTCCCTGCCTTTTCAGAATTACGAGGTGTACAAAAATTTCAGAGTTGTTTCCCCCTCGACCAGTGCTTGTGCACGCAACCTGACACCTGTGCTCCGCATCCCACCCAAACCTCCACCGCATACCATTACTGTCACTGCAGGTCCGTTGCAACACTTTTCGCAACAGAATAGCAAAAGTTCCGTTGGTTCTGTTCAACACACATCTCCTATTATTCGCCAATTCATGGCACACCAAAACACAACAAAGAGAGGAAAGGAGAGAGAGAGAGAGAGAGAGAGAGAGAGAGAGAGAGAGAGAGAGAGACGCGCGGGCGCGGAAACATAGCACAAGTTCCGCCCGCACACACATGTCCATACCATATCGGAAGTTGAAGGGAGAGTGGGGGGGGGGGGGGCGAGGGAGCGAAAGAATGCGGGGGAGAGAGAGAGAAAACTGCGGGGAGCATTTACAAACGCCGCGCGCGAAGAATGAATGAACGAGTCGGAGGCTTGCTGCTGCGGGTCCGTTTGGCATGCGCTCTACGGGCGGCAGGAGGCTGTAATGCAGACCATTCGGTGACCGCGGCGAGGCTATTGTCAGCGCCGGACAATGGCGTATATGCAGCATCAGAGAAGAAACACCAAGTGGCGTGCACCAGCAGCAGCCTTTGTGTGTCGAGCACGCCGGGCACACCACACCGCGGTGCTCACTTCCGTGCTCTCTCTCTCTCTCTCTCTCTCTCTCTCTCTCTCTCTCTCTCTCTCTCTCTCTCTCTCTCTCTCTCTCTCTCTCTCTCTCTCTCTCTCTCTTCTCTCTCTCTTCTCTCTCTCTCTCTCTTCTCTCTCTCTCTCTCTCTCTCTCTCTCTCTCTCTCTCTCTCTCTCTCTCTCTCTTGCCCTCGTTTTCTGTCTCCATCCCCGGCAGTACCTTCCCCAAGGCCCTCCTCAGCTGTATCGTGGCATAGGTTACCCGGAGGGGAGTGGCGCAGGTGTACTCCCCCCCCCCCCTCTCCCCACGGCGCCGAGCGGCACCACTCTCCCGACTCTCTAGCAGGCCTACATACGCTCGTAGGTGCCAGTGCCACCGAGAGTGCCACTATAGTTTTCGAATAATGAAAAATATAAAAAATATATAAGATTTCCTCTCTTTTAAAAAAGAAAGGATTTGAGATTTTAATTAATGAACAAGTTGAACGATACTTTTTCCAAAATTGTTTTCTCCTCAAATATGAATAAAATCTAGCTTCTAAATCAAAGAACAATAATGGGGAAAACACATGCATCAGCCTCTATAGTACAGAAGCTACAAGATCCGAAAAGACTTGTCTGCAGACGATGCATATTAGTGCATGCATATGAAGGATGTGGACGGGATGCAGTTCTGACGGACAAAAAAATAACTGTCCGTTGGTAGGATGCTGAGTCAACCCCAACTATGATCTTTTGCACTTTTTGTCTGCTCAGCTAACGACAAAATTTGTCTTCTGCAGAAAAATTGTACGAAATTTCACAGAGATAGTACAGTTTAGAGGCAACTTTTGTTCTTAGCTGGGATTAAAACCAATGCGTTATTTCCCCTGGGAGTGTAGCTGCTTTTTATTCTATTGAGATATAATTACAATCTTTTAAGGAGCCCAGAGCCGCCAGAGTGAAAATAGTGAGGTTTGAAGTCAATCACCGAGAAAACTTACTGTTTCTATGGATAATTGAGTAATATTGAGAAACAAGAGACCGTCTTAGACTGTTGGATGTGCTTAAAAGAAAATGATAAACACATTCATGGGCTCTACTCGCATTTGGACACACAAATGTGTTGAAAGTTTATGCACTTAATTCATCAGCGCTCGCAGGCCATTTTGAAAAGAGAGATGAAAGATACGCACGCCGCGTCTATAATTTCATTCAAATAGCACGAATGTCCCGCGGGCCAAAACGGTTTCTGCGAGGTTAAAAAAAAAGGAAAGAAAAAAAGGTCTCTGGTCGTTTATTGGTCGCTGCTATTGCATAGTTATGATACACATTCGTCATGCAGCCGCACCTATTAGCTGCAGGCCATTGCGGAGGGCCGCGCTGTAGTGTCGGGCGAGAGGGGGTGGGGTAGGGTGGGGTGGGGCGGGAGGGGCAGGGCGGGGCAGGGCGTGGCAGGCGTGCGGCCGGAAGGGCGTGGCGGCCGCGGTATTTCCGCCGCCCGGGATATATCGCGCAATCACGCCGCCGCGTTTCGGAGGTGGTCGATATATTTCGCGCAATTGATAATTGATGCCGATGAGTAATTCAGGCCGACCGTGGGGACCCGCATAGGTTATAGGGTGGGAGCCCGCCTAAGCCCTGGCATTTCACCGCCGCCGCGGCCACGGGGCAGCAAAGAAATAATAAAATAAACCACGCGGGATGTGGTATTTGTAGAGAGATGCTACTTTTTCTGGGCCCACTTTTTCCACTTTTTTTTTTTTTTTTTTTTTTTTTAATTTTCTGAGCTCCCGAACGCGATATCACTGGAGGGGGAAATGGCGAATGAATTATTTCTCCACAGTAAATTACTTATCGCCAAGCAGGCACCAACAACGCGCCGTCCGGCCACGTCGTAAATCACGAAACGCCTGTAACTACGGTATTTCTTTCCACAGAAAATATAATTACGCATTACCTCAAGGGTGCACATACCACCAACACACAGCACCAAAATTAACTCGCTAAAGAAAACAAAACATATTCCTTCTCTGCCTTCTTTGCTCTTCCGGAAGGTAAACAAGCTCTCGCGAAACGCGTTTAGAGGAAGGCGCTCCCAGCAGCAGCAGCAGCAGCAGCAGCAGCAGCAGCAGCAGGCCTGCACGGGTACGGGGAAGACGGAGAGCTCCCCCACCCCTTTTTCATACGGGCCTTCCCTTCATACGTCAGGCCGGGGGCATTAAATAAATACTGCGTCCCTCTTATACTTGTATATGGGCAGCAGCATGATGTATCCCGCGCGATAAGCGTCCGCTATTTATTTTGGAGGTCCAGGAGGAGAGCTGCAAGGGTCGCGGGTCAGGTCAGGACCTTCCATACGGAGGACCTGCTGTAGAGAGGAGCGCCTGCAGCCGAGGTGGACAAAGCAGAACACAAAGCGACGGGGCAGCGACCCACACGCATACGCTCCCGTGGGGAACAAAAGTTTGTGAACGACTCTGGATGTCCTGTCCGCTCGGCGCGTCGCGCTCGGGTAATAACAGCGACACACACACACACACAATTGTCACTCCACTCCGGCAGTATCGCATAGCGTTAGCGGCGCGCGAGTGCTACCTTGCTGTACACAGCGCTCGGGGGGCGGGTACCATCACGCTCCCATGGGGGTTAGGGGTGAGCATGGGGGAGGGGGGGGGAGTTACGTATAGGGGTAGGATGGAGCCCCACCCACTCCCTCCCTCCTCATGCATATGCATTGTGTCCACCGAGCCGTCTTCTAGAGACCTGGGGGGGGGGGGGGGCGGTGGCAGGGAGCATCACGCCGGAGTTATATGTCTCTGTAGGAATTAACTACACCCATACCATTTTCGATAAGCGGCGCCGCACTGACATGGTGTGTCCGCCATACCAGCGTCTACCCCAGCTCAGCTATGTTGAAGTTTTTCTCGAAAGCAAGAAAACTTTCCCGTCGTACAAGGAAAATAGGCTAATGCGTTTCCGCAAGGCGGCATAAAGGATGTGGTTCTGATTCCATTCGCTTCTTGAAATCCACGGCATCGTAACGTGACTCCAATAGAAACGCACTAAAACGAAAATTGAAATCAGAATTTGAATGCGTTTTCGTCGCGGTTTGTTAAACTGTATCACATTTTCTCATAGAAAACGGCATCAGAAATCTGGAAACGTTATAGAATCGCAAAATTAATTTTCGTTTTAGTGATTATCTTTTGACGTTACGTTGTCCTCGATATACCAGCTATTCCCGAAATCTCTTGGACCGAGGGGGAAACAAATCTGAAATTTTTGTACCCCTCGTAGTTCCGAAAAATTAAGAAAAATTGAAATGAAACTGGTAAATTAAAGCTAAAATTCGCAGAATATGTACACCAAAATTCATACTTGTTTCCTCCTCGTCATCTGAGACTCATATCTGGGCCAGGTCGGCCAGGTCGCCTCTGTCTGAGGCCCTCCGGGCTCAGATTCGGGCGGATTTGCGAAAAAAAACAACAGACAAACCTTGTTTCCCCCGGGCTGGGCCGCGGGAGAGTCCACTGGAGTGTTCGTGTCACGGTCTGCCTCGCTAACCCCCGCCCGGCGGGCTACACCTGTGATAGGACGCGACACAATGGGCCGCGAGGCCGTAACAAGCGCGATTCATTTGTGTGGAGAGGGGAGAGGGGGAGAGGTCCGGGACACAACCATCTCATGAAAGCAGACGGCGACCAACCACACGGACGGAATGACCATTCCCGCGCCCGCCGCCCGCTCGCTCGCTCGCACGCCGTGTATAAATAATTATTATATCCACATCTTGTACGAGTTGTCGGCCGGCATGGCATAAGCGAGATGGAGAGAAAGCGAGAGAGACGCGGCCCGGGGAGAGACCACGAGGGTGTTTTCGACCTCAGCTTAATTTCCGCGCTGCTCCCTATACTTCCGCTTTATGGCTGGCAGATGCATAGCGAGGGAGTGTAAGGGGGGAAAAAAAAGCTCGCGAGATTGAAGGGGAGCATTTTTGTTGGAATTTGCCAGCTGAAGAAACTTTTTCTTCGCGTTGCTGTGGAGAGCCCCGCCTCCGCCTCGCCCCGCCCCGCGGTTCGGCTCTTGGCACGCATCAGCGCCGCAAAGGCCCTAACAAAACACATCAAGGGACTCAGTCACCTCCTCACTGCTGCCCTAACGATCCTGCCCGACCTGCCCGCGACCCTAGCTCGCCAGGCGCGGCAGGGCGCAATAACCCCTTTCTCACCCACCCAAAAAATGAGTCCAAGCACAGCACTGAAGTTTAATTTCTGTTCTCGTTCTCCAAACATTAGGGCACCGCCATAGGTGCGACAAAGACGGAGGAACAAGAGCGCACTTCGGAATCAGTCTGCATAGAGCAACGTCCCTGCGCCCTCTGCCCGCGCAAATCCTCTTAGCCCTATGGCAGATCATCACGCTTACTACTACAAGTTATTCTATTACCTTCTCTCTCTCTCTCTCTCTCCTACTCTTACCCGCTCCTTTGCGCCGCGCGACGTGCAACTTCCGCCCATTACCAACTTGCTACACGGCAAGTCTTTTACAGAATAAGAATATGACTTTCGCCCTGCTTTTTGCCTCCAATTACAGCAGGGCCCATCCCTCTCCCACCACCCCACTCACTCCGCCGCACCCCTTTGGCCGTTGGCGCCAGAACACAGAGCGGTGCTCGGTCCCCGGCGAAGGCCCCGGCCAGCCAAGGGGCCCCCGCCCCGACGGCCTTGAGGAACCTATCCCAGACGCCTGGACCCTTTCCCAATGACCGTGGAGTTTCCCGCCCGCCCGCCCGGTCCCGTATTTATCACCGACCAAAAGGTGTGTACTATCTGGGCACGCCACCAGCCAGAGCCAGCCTGAAGAGTGGGCGGCCACTCCAGCGAGTACATTATGAGAACGGCGTTTTGCTTTGCTTTTATTTCCCGCAGTTGACATCAAAAGGTAGGGGTAAAGGGAAGGAAAGGGGGTGTCGTAGGCTCGCGCAAAACAACAGCTTAAAAAAAAATGCTGGTCAAGGAAATTATTTTACTTTTTTAATTTACCATTACAGCTTTGCAGTGGCATTGCGCGTTTACGTAAGTGGGTCTTTCTTTGACCGCGTGGGCCGGGTCCGGGTGCTGTCAGCGGAGGGAGGCGGGGAACGGTTGAGGGGCCAGAGGCGTCAAAACGTCCGACAACTTTTTGGCGCGGGACTTGGCAAGTGCCATAGATCGCCTTTCGGCCTTGTTAGCGGTGTAAACCTCTCATTTCCTGTGATGGCAGCACAGGCGGTGTGTGAGGGAGAATGGAGGGACGCGGGGAGAAGGGGGGTGGGAGGGGGAGAGGAGAGAAACGAGCCCGCTCTCCATCTCTGGCCTAGGAAGTAGCGAGAGAGGGGAGGGGGAGGGAGATCTGGGCGTTTCAAATATCCTTCCTTGCAAACAGCACAGCAGGAGGCTTCAGGTCCTTAGCTTTTGTTTCTGTGCAGCCCCCAGTGAGTGGGTGAGGGGGGAGAGCTGGTCTCAGCGAATGAAGCGCGTGAGGAGGGAGGAGGGAGGGAGAGAGAGAGACTTTTGTGCAGAGATAAGGACATAGTGAGCGTACACACTTCTCCACTCCCCCCTTCCCCCTTTCACTCACATTTTCTTATTTTTATTTCCAGCCGCTCGTCTCCGCCGGGCGCGGCGGCCTCCTCCCCGGGGACACGCGGCTTTGACGCGCGCGGCGGAATAAATCCCTTCTAGCAGTCGATTGGCGCGAGCGCGCGCGCGAGTGCAATCCCACACGGCTTCCGGCGGGTCCCCCTCCCCTCCCCAACGCGCTCCACTACCCCTGTGCGACGCTCGCGCGCGCCTGGCTGCGCCCATACGACGACGGAAAGAGCATGCATGATGGGGAGTGCTATCGCACGCCGCTCGCGTCCGCTCCGCCGCAGCCAGCAGCACCAGCAGCCCCGCGCGCGCTCAACACACGGCGGCGTGCGCAGGCAAGCTGGGACAGTCCCCCCCCCACAGCAGCAGCAGCTCCCTCCAGGCATGCAGCTAACCATACCACCGGAGGAAAGGTCGAACGAGAACGAGTCGCTCACCTGCGAGCGAGGGGGACACAACTCTTAAAATTGTTGAACACCTCGTCTCGTCATATAGAAAGATTCAGAAAAATTCACCCAAAAATCACAAAATATAGACAAATTTTCGGGCAAACTTCAAGCAAAAATTCAAGCAAATATTCCCGAAATTTCACAAAAATTCACAAAATGTGTACACCAAAACTCTGAGTTGTTTTCCCCTCGCCTGCGAATGACTGAAAGTCTAAAATTCACAAAAAGAAACGAAAACTTAAAGCCCAAATTGAAAAAAATAAATATATAAAAGATGGAAAATTTCACAAAAGTTATATATCAAAAGTCGCAGAGTTATTGAGTGCCCCTAGTGCCCCTTTCACCCTCCCCGCCCTTCGGCCCTTCCTTGCCAACTGACACATACTCCTCACCGATCCGTTACTTAGGATTTTTCTTCTCCCCAGCTTAGCAACACGCGCAGCCGCTGTTCTTACCAGCTTTTTTTTCCTTTCCTGACTGCCCCCGTACCCTCAGAAGCAGCAGGTCGCGCCGGCTCTCCTGTACTTGAGGACTATTACCAGCGCAGCAGGAGCCGAGTATACTGCAGGTGGTGCATCAGCAAGATGAGACGTTAGCTGCCCCAAGGCCGTTCCGCGTAGTGAGCAGTGGAGAGAGAAAAAAAATGGAAGCAATTTATACACCACAAAATTACTAACTACCTCCCGACGAGAAAACAAAACGAAGGGAAGAAAAAAAAATCCCCCGACGGGTATTGATTGATACACAGTGCCGTCCCGTCCCGCCCGGCGTCGCTCGCTCACCCCTGCACCGCGCCGCCTGGCCCGGCCCCACCGCACCACCTCCCTTGGCGCGGCTCCAGCACAGGGCGCAAACACCCGCCACCACTCAGCGCCGCCAAAAACAAGACCATTTTTTTGGTGTGTGTGTGTGTCTCTCTCTCCCTATCTGCCTCTCTCTCTCTCTCTCTCTCTCTCTCTCTCTCTCTCTCTCTCTCTCTCTCTCTCTCTCTCTCTCTCTCTCTCTCTCTCTCTCTCTCTCTCTCGTACTTGTGCAGCCTGCCTCCATCTCGCTCTTCTTTCTTTAAATTCAACGCGCCGCCCACCCGCTTTGGACGTCGATGAGTTACGGCAGCCATGCAGGGGTCAGATGAAAAGTTTAACGTGCGGCCGCGGCGTGCGTGCGCGCCCATTATCAGACCGGCCGCGGGCGGCGGGGTTGGGGGCGGGGTGGGGTGGGGTGGGGTGGGGTGGGGCGGGGCGGGGCGGGGCGCGGAGGGCATGATTCAGTGCGGGGCTGGATCCACGGTGACGCAGACAGACATAGTCGCGCTGTGTGCGGTCGCCCCCATATTGCATACACTGCACTGACCTAGAGTTCAGCTTTCACACACATTTTCAATTCTTAAACATGTAGATGAGACTCTCTTTTTTTTGGGGGGGGGAGGGGGGAGGGGTGTGTCTAAGTTGAAAAGGGTTTGTAATTGGCTAATTGGCGGGGGACAAAAAAAAACTTTAACTCCTGACATTCTGATGGCTACACTGTGAAAAATACTCGTAAGGATTACGGGAAAATTTTCCATGATAAAAGTCGTAAAATTACAATTTGAAATTGTAAATTTAGAAGCACTTCCTATCGACTTGGAATTGACTCACGAGCAAGAATGGACGGTTGTAAATTTACGACATATTTTGTAAATCAAAATTACAAAAAATGTCGTAAATTTACGAGGATATTTTTCACAGTGTAGAATATCGTATTTCAGTCCATCGCTTGATGCCCCGTGTACAAATACATATACAAATACATATATGGTCTTGCCGGGTCTAACGCTGTTTGTTATTAGTGTGTATCGGCCTAACACTTTAATTCGCATTGTGACAGAAAAGGGACATGTGTCTGCTAAGGAGAGAGGAATAAGGCAACGGGGTCGCGTAAATGATGTCGAGATTGTAAGAATGAAATGTACGGAGACCCAGTCCCAGTGGCCAGAGGGGGGCCTACACTGGAAAAACAAAGGTGCTATTTAGCACCCTTTTTGGAGTGCTATTGAATTTTATGGGGTGTTACTGCACTAATGTCTTTGTAAAGGCACGAATAGGGGCAAAAATAGCACCTTTGGGAGGCGATAGCGCCTTTCTAAAGTCACTATTTCACTAACGCCTTTAAAAGGCATTAGATAGCACCTTTGTTTTTCCAGTGTAGCAGATGGACACCAGTGGCCCAGCCCGAGCCGCAGGCTGGTCGCTGGTCCGGCTTGAGCATGCCATCTCTCCCTCCGTCCCGCGGGGGGGATCTGCAATGGGCCGACTGGCGACGCTGTGCGAGAGAGACAGAGAGGGACCTGCCACGGCCGGTAGTGCCAACCTCAGCGCATCAAAACACAGCGCCGTCACTCACTACCCTCGCCACCGACAAGAGGTCGCCGGGCCCGCCTCTCTCTCCTGCGTATCGATAGCGCAGTGGACATAGGCGTGGCCTCTGGCGCGGATGGCCGGGGTTCGATACCAGGCGGGAACAATTTTAAGTCTATCTTTGCCTTGTTTCCGGATGGCAATGTTGGTAGCACTGGAATTGGCATGTCCTACTCCTAAAAGTAGGCAACCAAGCAGCACTCTCAGCACGTCAGACTTTAGCATTGTGTTCCCCCCCGCGCTCCGTCCTCTTTCTGCTTCCGCGAAGCAAGTCCGTCCAGACACCGCCAGCAAAGACCTCCCCCCCTCCCCCTCTCCTGCCCCATGCTAGCGAAACGCAGCTAGTAGGAAAAGGGGGGGAAAAAAGACGCGGAAGGAATGAGTCCAAACGTCGGCTCGTTTGTTTGCCAGTTTGTGAGCTCTACTTTCTCTTGCCTTTGGCCAGACCGGACGGGGGCGGCCGGGCCCGCTGCTCCCTGGCCTGCGCGCGCCTTAAGCTGCGAATCAGGGCTTTCGTGTTTTTAAGTCGCCCACAACCCCTCCTGACCGCCTGGTCCAACGACGACTGTGCCCGCACGCCAGCCCGGTCCGGGGGTCTGCCTCAGGAACACCGTGGAAAAATATACACACGTAAACGCCGTTATAAACTGTTCCAAAGCCCGCATGGACAGAGAGCCAAATCGCAGCAAAAGGGTAAACTAATTAATAGCGTTGACGAAACGCATCAGGGTTTCCGGCTCCGCGACTGCTGAGATCAAAAGCAGCGAATTTCGCGCTCGCTTTGCAGAAACATATTTCTACCATTACGAATATTTTCGGTTAAAATTCGTGGACTGACATGGACATAAACATTTTATAACGTATACAGTCAGTGATCCTAAATCGGGACGATTTTTACAGAAGAACGGCGATAACTTCTGTAATTTTAGTTGTATGAAAAATCGGTTGAGATTCTATATTCTTCGTGTCCAGACGCACCTTTTCGCTCTAAGAAAAAATTTTAGTCGGTAACGCATCACTAGATAGGGCTCCTAAACGGTGTCCGTATTTAGGAACCCAAAGCGTCCTAAAGTGGGACAAAGCGTCCTAAATCGGGACACTTGCAACTTCTCTACGAGTTTCCCGTTTAGAAGACAGATTTTAATGTCAAATGGTTGTTGTGACGTTTGTAGGTCCCTTGGCTCATTCCCGGACAACCCCCCCCCCCCCCCCCCCCACCCCACCCACCCACCCACCTATTCCACCGATGGGAATTTCAAAGCGCAAAATTGCTTTCTCTCTTATCTGACAACAAAATCACCCAGTTCTACGATCTTGCATATAATCAATTTAATTATTGATTGACCTCAAAATATATCCATTTATATGTAAACACATACAAAATTATTTCAAACACAAAATAAACACTTGTTTAACCTGACTAGCGTCTTTGGTAAATTCAACATGAGCACAAACAATATTTAAACAAAAAAAAAGGAACACTTTTACCGGACTAGGGTTAAGGTACAAATTCAAATTAGCAAAGTGGCAGAAATTCACTGAAATTGAAAGGGAAACGGAGTGGGCATCCCTTTTTCTTTAATTTCTTAGGTGGTTCTAAAATTTCAACCACTTCACTATAGTCCATAGCTTCCATGTCTTGTTGCGCTGGCCACACAAAAGTAATGTTTTTTAGAGGCGTCAGAAACTTGACAGCAAGTTCATGGTTTTCATCGATATGGTCGACCTGGCCAACTGCGTAGGTTCTCCCTCTCTTGACTAATATGTAGTCGCCTTGCTGCGGCTCTACACTTGCTTGTGTGCCATTGCGCACGGGTGGTTCTAGACGTTCTGGGCCGGGAGGGGCGCGCACCGGAGCCTTGCACCGGCCGGCTCGCTGCACCAGCCGCAGCGCGCTTCAAACCGGGAGGCTCTACAGCAGACACCGGGCCGCCCATGCACATGCACTGTACTGTGGCGCACAAATTGCCTACCCATAAGGCGTTTTGCTAAAGACCCAGTGAGGAAACCGCAAGACTCCCTACCAACCCCCCCCCCCCCCCCCCCACCTGCGATATTGTGTCCGCCTAGTGACGACTGTTAACACGTCACTGCCACCGATGCCCCTAAGGTAAGGCGGAAAATGCAGTGTCCCACTTTAGGGCACATACGGAAAATGGCCACCAAATCTAAACGACTCGATGGATTTGATTTTTTGATGTCACATCCGGTACCTGAAGGATCGTAGTTTTACATATCTCAGGGCCGATATGATACAAGCTTCCACCGCACAGGCCCCCTCGATGTGGCAAGACATACAAAAAATACTGCTTTTTTTCCGCTACTTTTGTACAACGTTTAGGAATTTTTAGCAGACAAACTATTGCTCCTACAAAAAAAAATTTATTCACAAAATCGATTGGTTATACTCTTACCTTTCCAACGAGCATTTAAAAGTTAAATTTTGTCCACGGGTAGACGATTTAGGTGCAATAATAGGCGAAAATAGCAAAATGTCCCACTTTAGGGCGCTAGTCCCGATTTAGGTACCTTGACTGTACGTTAAATATAGCTATTGCTGCGGGTAGTCTGAAACCAACAACATCGCAGAACCGCAAGGAAATTATATGCTGCTCTTATTTCGCAACAACCGCTAGCCACGTCAAACCATAAAAACACGAATGTCCCTTCAAAGGCAAAGTGACGTCGCAACAAACAAAAGTTCGAACGCCTGCTCTTGACCTGCGCCGCGACAGACAGGGTGTTTTTTGGTAGGTAGAGAAAAATTTAACCAGAGAGAGAGAGAGAGAGGAAGAGAGGGAGAGAGATAAAGAGAGGGAGAGAGAGATAGAGAGAGAAATAGAGAGAGGGGAGGGGAGGGAGAGAAAGAGAGAGCGAGAGAGATAGAGCGAGCGAGAGAGAGAGAGAGAGAGAGAGAGAGAGAGAGAGACAGACAGTGGAGGAATATGTGCGGGCGCAGCGACGTCGCCTCGTACATTTTGGATGTCGGCGGCGTATCGCTGTCCACGTAGCGGGCGGGTAGGGGTAGAGAGGGCTGGGGGCAGCGTGGGGTGGAGTAGCATGGCGCGACACAGAGTGCTTGGGGTTGGACGCGCTGCTGGGCCCAGCGGCGCCCCGAGAGGAATTTGCATACGTGATTAGCTGTCGCCCCGTCTCACTGCCCTCCCCTGGCGCGCCATTGTCCCGCACAAAATAAGAAATTTTACCGCGCGCTGATTATTTTTACATCTCGCCCGCCGCCGCCGTCCGGGCTCCGCGAGGGGGGGCCATAGCAGCGGGCTGCTGAGGCGAGAGAGTCTGGGTGGTCTGGGCGAAGAGGGAAACTGCGCTCTCAATAGGCTAAAACGGGACAATTGAGTAAAGAAAATTTCAGAGTGGTTTTAAGGAAACTTCAAGTTAAAAGCAGAAATATTACCGTTCACATTCTTTTAAAATGACTGAAACTTTAGAAAACGAGGTACGGCCAACCCTGACATTTCTGTGCACACTTATTTACATGTGGACTGTGAGTTCTCCTCAAAGTAAGTGGGATTCTCAAAGCTGTCCATTTTCCCCTTTAAAAAAATCAGACATTGTTTTCACCGAGTTTGAGTTGAATTTTGCCTCAGATTAGCTTAATTTAACAAGTTTAAGAAATCCGTGTGTGTGTGTGTTTGTGCGAGGCTGCATCAAGTCGGGCCAGGCACTTGGGCAGAGCCTAGAGCAGCCCGCTGGGGAGGGGAGCGGAGCGGAGGTGAAGGTGGAGGGCGGGCGAGCGGGGACTGGAGAGAGAAGGGTATATAAAAGCGGAAGCGCGACCGCCGACACGTTGCAGAGAGAGGAACTGTACGACGGGCAGGATAGCGCGCTCACCGCACGACAACCCCATTTCCTCCCGCTTAAAATTCTACCACACTCGTTGCCGCTTGCTATGTATGAGAGTACAAGTTCCCCCCGACACATTAGGAAAAGGTAAAATACTTATGATTTTACTTTCCATAGCATTGCTTCCGATATATCTAAACACTGAATTCTTTTGAACATTTTTTATTCGCCATGAGTTTTTTTCGCACATGCTCAGCCAATTTATTTGTTCAAAACGCAATTATGGACAATTTTTTTCACAATTGCGCACAAAATATGCAATTTGTTCAAAAATGCATAGAAAGAGCATGTGCTAAAAAAATTGGGGTACGAATACACATTGACTGGCAGTGTACTTTAACGTACATGTGAAATGTACACATATAAACGTGCGGATTTATGTAAAAAATCAAGCAGAATTATGTAAAATATTGTTCATAGATCTGCAGAATTTATTACATGTCGAAAAAATGCACAATAATAAACAGATTCAGGTACAATATTCTACATAATTGACATAATTCTGCTCGATTTTTTTACATAAATCCGCACGTTTATATGCGTACATTTCACATATGTACGAAAAAGTACATTGCCAGTTAGCGTGTAAAAAATATTTATCATCATTTAACGTGTCTCATCTTTTGCTAAAAAAAAATTCCATGGCCTGCGAACTTGATTGTCAGGTGCTGCTGGGCGGCGGGCGGCGCCACTTCCTGCCCAAGGTGGCGCGCGACCCCGAGGCGCCGCACGAGGAGGGCCGGCGGCTGGACGGCCGCAACATGGTGGACGACTGGATCCGCGACAAGAAGAAGCGCGGCCTGCACGCGCAGTACGTGTGGACCAAGGCGCAGCTTCAGGCGGCCGCGGCCACCGCGCCCCAACCCGCGGCCCCGGGCGCGCCGCCGGGCTCCACGGCGGCCGACAACATCGCCGACCCCCAGCAGGCGGGCGGGCTGCCGCCCGGCGTGCCGCCGCCCGTGTCCACCAGCAGCCAGCGCCCCGACTACATCCTAGGTGAGTGAGTGCCCAGCCCAGCCCGGCCCTGCCGTAAGTACCCCGAGGGGTCCTTCATTTAAAAAAAAATCAGTGTACACCCTAAAACTAAATCAATAACAAAATCAGAAAAAAAAACAAATCAAGAAAAAAATCAGTAAAAATCAAGAAAAATCACAAAAAAAAAATACACTTTAAAAAACCAGTAGAATTGGTGTACGCTTGAAGTAAAAGTGAAAGACCCCTCGGTGTACCCCCCCCGGGAGCACCGCCCAGCTATCCCTCCCCCCTCCTGCTGCGAGCGAGGCCAATTGTCAGAAAGCTTTTAACCGGCGGTGGATGCTGCGGCTGGCGGAGGCGTCCTGGCCGGCCCAGACCCCGGCCTCGGCCCCGGCCGCGCACACGCGAACCTGTCTCGCTTGGTTTACGTTGCGGCGCCCTGGCCGCGCGCGCGCGCGCCGCCGACCACTGAGTGGGTGTGTGGAACAGCGAACTGAGAGGGGAGGAGAAAGGAGCAATACAGCTGAGAAAGAGAAGAGATGGGAGATTCTCTTCATCAGACAACACGGCGAGGATCCACAAGAAAGCGGCCCCACACAAACACATCGACGCACCACAAACACACGAGCTCGGACCGAGGGGAAAACAACTCTGAATTTTCGTGTACAAATTTGGTGAATTTTTGCCAAATTTTGTTAGATTTTGCTTGCGTTTTTCTAATAATCGGTAAATTTTAATGAATTTTCCTGATTTTTAGCAGATGATACGAAGGTATCAGCCTGCTTGTACTGTCATACAGCGAGCAGTATGCAGAGAGCAGCGCAGCGAGCAGAGAGCAGCTAGTGTGGCATTATATTATATACAAGGGGGGAAATTTCGCGCGGCGCGCGCGCGGCGCGCGCCCATCACTACTCCACGCCACCTCTCGGCTCGGGACGCTGTGCTGCCGGGCCGCCGGGCCGGTGCCCCCTCCCGCCCCGCGCCCCGCGCCTCCCCCCTCCTAGCCCAGCGCGACAGCACTCCGCTTCCCTGCAGCCTGCGACGCGTAGGGACATCTACCATACGTATCATCTGCTTTCAAGTTCCGGCGCTCCGGAACTTTTTGGTCACGGTCGCGTGGTCTGTTTTTTTTTTTTTTCTGATTTATCTGAATTACGAGCTGCACAAAAATTATGGTTGTTTCCCCCTCGGCTCTGATGGATGGACGAACAAGGTCGCGCAAAAACTCGACGTACAGGTCAAGGAATTGCTATATCAGCAGACCGATTCCCCTGCCGCACTCCTCGCATCCCCCAGGAGTCTGCCAAGGGTGCGAGAGCGCTGTCTCTCTCGGACTCAAGGAGTATAGGCTTGCGAGTCGGTGAACAACCTTAGGTCGTTTGTGACTCGGTTCTCTCAAGCCTCAAGTCAAGTGCACGCACCGGAATCGCTGAGCGCAGCTGCATAGGCGACACAAGGGATGGCCGCGGACACTCAGGCGACATGGGGGTGGTAGGAGAGGGTCTCGCGGGGGGCGGCGGGGCGCGGGGCAACCTGCTGGACTGGACAACATTCGCTAGCCATAGTTTGCTTGTTTTAGCGGCCGGGCGGCACAAGCAAACACATTTGTGGTTCAATCGTGGTGTGTGTGGAGCTTGGGGCGAGGGTGGAGTGGGGCCGGTGCAGGACTTCCGGCTGGGTGGATTAGAGGGGGTCGGGCGAGGGGGAAACAGCTCTGAATTTTTGGACACCTCGAAATTCAGAAAAATTCAGAAAAAAATCAGAACAATTCAGAGAAATTTAGAAAAAATCAAAGAACTTCGGAATGGAAATAAAAAAAAACACAGGACAATTCACAGATTTAAAACTAAAAATACATTAAAAAAAACTCAAGCAAAAATTCTCGAGAAATCATTAGACATTGACAAAAACTCACAATAATTCACCAAACTTGCACACCAAAATTAAAAGTTGTTTCCCCCTCGGGGTCGGGCCGGCGCCGGGGCTGGACCGTCACACGACGGAAGGTAGAGCCAAGCGCGACGCGGTCGCCGCACCAGAGAGCCTCCCCCGCACTCGAGCTAAAGTACCCCGGAGTACTTTGCATTTCATACGACTTTTCAAAGAGTAAGCGCCACATGCAATTTTCATTTCCGTCGCATTCTCTTTTTTATTTTATTCACCCTCGTATATCTAATTTTTTTTCATTATCTCTCTTTTCGCTCGACGAAATAAATGGAAAAGAGATCGACACGTTGCTTTTACTACTATTGCTTTACTCATTTGGCTGCAGCGGCAGTGGCACGCGGGGCGGGCAGCGCGGTCCGGCCAGGGCCTTTTCGAAACGCGTTACCGCTGCTTTAGCACCGGTGCCATCACTCTAAAAAGCCCCCCCCCCCTCTCTCTCTCTCTCTCTCTCTCTCTCTCTCTCTCTCTCTCTCTCTCTCTTTTATGGCTCGCACTTCACCTTGTCTCTCATTACCGCACAGGTCCGCCCTGCCCCGCCGGTCGTGTCTCTCCCAATCCTCGCTGAAACCAATCTGCGAAACAGACCTGACCCCTTCACTCTAAAAATAATCAGTGTGCACCCTAAAACAAAATCAGTAAAAATCAGAAAAAAATAAGAAAAAAATCAGTGTAAAATCAGTAAAAGTCGAGGAAAATCAAAAAAAAAGAAGAAGAAAAGAAAACTGAAAAATTGATTTTTTGACAGAATTTATGGTAAAGGACCCCTTGCACAGACCTGACCCCCGCGCGCCGCCCTCCCCTATCACTTCAGCCGCCCCCCCCCCCCCTTTCTCTTGAGCTCCCCTCGCGGCCGCGCACACACTGCGTGCGGAGCGAGCAGGGGCCCTCATCTCTTCTTTAATTAAAAACTTCCCACACGCCCGCGCGGCGCTAACCTCGCGGAAACCTCGACACATGAGGCTGCAACCCGCGAGGTCTGCCTGGACCACAGCTTACACCACCTATTCCGCCCCTTCCGCCCTCGCCCCCCCCCTTCTCTCTCTCTCTCTCTCTCTCTCTCTCTCTCTCTCTCTCTCTCTCTCTCTCTCTCTCTCTCTCTCTCTCTCTCTCTAACACACCCACATTCTCTCTCTGTCACTCCCCTTGCTGCCCTTCTCTGAGAAGACCGAGAGGGGGGACAATCACTCATACACATACAAAGTGTGTGCACTCATCTGTTTAGACTTTCTGATTTTTTATAAGAAATTTCTTTTGATTTTTCAAGGAAAGTTTGTCACCTTGTGATAAATTTTCACCACAATTTCAATTTGTATGCAGTAAATAATGAATTCTAGTACACACTTGATTTTCCAGAGTAAACGAGTTTATTCCAGTTTGCGGACAGTCCAGGGAACACCTAGACAGAGCGCGACGATGTAGAGATTCCTTTTGCTGGGGCTAGGGCTCTGGCTGGGGCTGGGGCAGCTTGTCCTTGATGCACTGCTGGTTGGCGGTGTCAATGATGGCGCTGGCCTGTGCATCGCGGCTGCTTGCGGCATCCTGAGTGCACGGGCTCACAAACAGCGCCTGGTAGAGGGCGGCGGCCTCGGTCATGGCTGTTTTGGCGCGCTCATCGGCCTCTTGGACCAGCCTGGAGAGGGCCTCCTGCAAGAGGGGCACCTGGCCCGCCATGCACCCGAAGGCGTCGAATCCCAACTCATTGCACAGGCTGACCGCATTCTTGGCATCGGCGAGCAGATCCCGCGCTAAGCCGCCGACGGCCCTCAGGGCTAGATCGGCCTGCTCGACGCTCTCGCGGTTGGGCTTGAGGCACTTCTCAATGTCGTCCCTCAGGCCCTCCAGGACGTCGTTGATCGGCCCCCCCGCCAGGATGCAGTCCTCTCCGTCGAGGCCGAGCTCCTGCGCCTGGTTAGCCAGGTTCGCCAGCATCGTAGTCAAGCCGTCGGCCCAGGTCTGAGTGATGTTCGACTTCAAGCCCTCCGCGAAGTTCATGTACACCATTACAGTTTCCTCTGCCTTGTTGATATCGTCCTGAACGGGCACCAGGCGTTTCTCACCTGCTCCAGGAAGGCCTTGGCGTTGATTAAGTCGACGTCCGTAGCGTTGTTCGAGTCGACCAGGAGGTTTGGCTTGTGCAGCGGGACCGGCGAAGAGGACACCGCCTGGGGAACAGAGCCACTTGTACTCACTCTCCGTCTCGCATGCCTTCTCGTGGCTCCAACTGGTTATACTTACGCCGAGGCCACAGAGGACGGCGGCGACTACCGCGAGGAGGAGCGTCTGGGCCATGTCGGTGATGAGGTGTCGTGCTGCTGCTGGTCGACTGCGACAAGTGACTTAACCAGAGCGAGCCTCAGTGTCGCTCTTATACGGGCGGATAGGAGGTCTTATCGGGGTGCCTGCTTCAAGTAAAAGATGAGCACGAAATAGGGACCGGATGCCAAAAGTGGTGCCACCTGCGAACTTGAAGGGGATTGCGTTACGCAATCATAATTGCGGGCTGTTTTTTTCAGCAAATTAGCCGATACGAATGATTCATATGCATTCGATAGCGGAGTGTTCTCTTAGGTTTAAATTTAAAATGTATCGCGTACTACGGCGCCTTACGTAACCGGCGCCTTACGTAACCGGCGCCTTACTGACGTACTCGTTTCATCGATTCTAAATGTGTGGTTATCCAATAATGGTGGCGTGGGTAGTGGCGTGCCACAATTAGTAGAATTCCACCTCTCATAGTTTGTTTTTTGACCGATATTATGAACACGCAGTGCGCACACAACGGGAAAAATTATAAACACGCGGTAATTAGTGCGCAGAAGACAATTTCTGTTATGCGCACGCGGGAATTTCAAGCGTCCGTCCAGCGCAAATGAAATGTGCGCGCTCCTCAGGTGTCTTACTTCTTTTGAGCTTACAATAAGATACCAGGCGGACTTGTAGTGCTCCAGTAGTAGGACGGTGCGTAGAATAACAAGCAGGCCCTTCCTCTGCGAAACGTCTTTGCCAGACCCCAAAGTCATACTAAACAACTTCTTACAGCTTGTGAATGATTGAGCCTTCGGCCCGTACAGGTGGGCATCCTCTACAGAAACGCGTGTAACGGTGAATCACCGAGACTACAGCCCTCCCTTCTGCTTTGAAACCGCGTCGATAGTGCCTAAACGACTAGTAATTCAACAAATGGACGAAATTTCGGATCATATAGGGTCGTAAAATGACATAATACCCGTGACACGATACCTAACATGTTTTCGAAAATTTGGGTCGTCGATGTGGCTGTAGCGCCGAAACAAATCGCACAGCTCGTGTGCGTATGTGTGCATGTGCGTGCGTGCGTGCGTGTGTGTGTGTGTGTGTGTGTGTGTGCAGCTGCTGACGCAAACCGATTCCCACTCCTAGTCCCCTTCCCTCTCTAGCTTTGGGGGTGAGTGAGAGTTTTAGAGCGGGCGGGGGAGGGGGCGCCTTCTTAAAATCCCTCTGTCCAGACCCTTGTTCTGCTCCTAACTGAAATCGCTCAAGGGGGTCCAAGGAGGGGAGGAAGGAGGCTGGGGGTAGGCGGGGTGGACCGAGACTGAGAATTGAGGGGGTAGGGAGTGACAGAGGGACGGCCTATCCGGTTCGCCCGGGCCGGGCGGCGCGGCGGCGGCCCCCGGAGGCCGGAGGCTCTGCCGGGGCCCAGCCGTCAGATTCCGAAGATCGCTCTCACGCCTCTGTCCTTGTCGCACGTATGGCGGTGCCCTAGGTTGAGGATGGCAGCACCCCACAAGTGCGACAAGGACGGGGGCTCGAGAGCGATCTTCGGAATCGGACGGCTGCGCATCCCGGCCCCGGCCCCTTTAGCAGCTCCGCGCTCAGGGCCCCGGGGGGCAGCCGACCCTCTTCGAGAAGGGGACCTTAGCCCCGTGCCGCCTCAGACCAGACCCACTCAGAGATCGCTCGTTCGACTCGAAGCTCTCAATAACTTTTTGGATACCATTTCGCATTTTGGTTCCCTTTACGTACGCACAAGACTATTGTCGCCTTTTCTGCCTTGCTTCTTCATCTTGACGCGTGACTAGAGATGTGCAAACATGTTCGGATTCGAACGAACACGAACGAACCGAACACGATGTTTTTTCGTTCGGAAACGAACATAAAATGTTCGGGCACGAACTGTTCGGAAAATATCGTCTCAGAGCGTTCGTGGTCGAACAACATTTCACCACTTCTTTGCATAAATTCAGTAACAATGCCTTAAAATCAACTTTGATAAAGAAAAATGTAGGGGAGAGTGGGGCACATTGGTCCGTTTTTTTTCTTTTAGTTCCCTACGCCGCATGTGATGACCCCAAAAAAAGTTTTTTGTGCCAAGTCTTAGTTTGTACATTACTTTACCTTAGAAAACCATCCCCAACATTTTTCCGACCATGCAAGCTGAGATAAACCGAAAACCCAAGAGGCCTGCAAGTGGACCAATCTGCCCCGGGCCGGGGCACATTGGTCCGACCTATGGGGCACATTGGGCCAAGCTGGAAAAAATGGCCAGAACCGTTATCTACGCCACTTAATGATGTGTTGAGTGATACTCTGTGATAAAGGAAGTCGAATTTGTCAAAAAAAGTAATTTCAGTTAGGTACTTCGTACTCTTGTATTTGTACTTTAACAAAAGTAGGCTAATCAAAAATAAAATTCTGCTAACTAATTAAAACAGTAAAAACAGTTAAGAATATTTTTTATAAATGTCAGAAAATGAAACCATAAGAAAACCTAACCTAGCATTTGTCACAACACTTCCTGAAATATCAAAATTTGCAATTTTAATGGATACTGTTAGATTGGCACAATGTGCCCCGTAAAAAAGCGGCCCAACCTGCCCCAAGTGTAGCAAATAAATTCAAATGCTTCTAGAATGCAAGTAGTTGTTTCTAGCCCATTCAAAACTATATTCAATTTAAAGGTAAGTGATCAGGCTTTCGTTTTAAAAAGGTGCCGTGATTAAAATATAGTGTTGTATACCCCTAAACGAGATGGTTTTAGAGTAGAAACATTTTACTTTTACCTGTTTTATGGGGTATTCAATACTTCACCCCTGGCCATTTGGATTGCGACCGTTGACGAACGGCGGACTCTTCGGAAAAATAGTCGGGTAGGTGATAGCTTCTTCCACTGCCCGAGTGGTGGCGCTGCGGTCGCTCTAACCTCGCAAAATTCGAAATGGACCAATGTGCCCCATGGACCAATGTGCCCCACTCTCCCCTACCTCAGCTGAAGAAATAAACGCATTTTAGAAATTGTCCAACATTAAAATGATTAACACTATTAAGAAAAAAGAACTTAGTTTGAAAGTTGTTTGTTCGGATACGAACACTTATGTGTTCGGTTCGGTTCGTTATTCGAGGTGATTTCAGATGTGTTCGTGTTCGGTTCGAGTTGTTTTCCTAAATTTTTGTTCCTGTTCGTTCGAATTCGAACCAAGCCTGTTCGCACATCTCTACGCGTGACGGGATTAAATGAGTACGGTTCGTTCGACCCGGGGGTGGGGGTGGGGTGGATGCAAGGGTGGATGAGCTCTACGGTGTAGCCAGTGTTTCGGGTTTCCGCGGCCTTGGTGGAGAGGTTCCTTTTCGAAAGAGAACCTGACACGGCAGCGCTGTCCGCGCCCTTGCCTGCCCGTCAGCTAGCTGTCCGTGCGCTGCGGCCGGCCGGCCAAGGCCCAGCTAGCTAGTCACCCTCAGCATAAGTTTGCGGTTGTCGCGCGCGGCGCGGACAGCCTCGCCGGTGGGAGCCGATTGTTGCGAGCAACATCCGGAGTAAACTATCTCTTCCTTCCTTGTGAGGCACGAAAAGTTTTGGCAGGCAAGACAGGGCGGCAGCAGAGAGAGATCGGGTACTCGTTTGCGCCTAACGGCTGCGCGCGGCTCAACCGCGTTGTCTCTCAGGAGGAGAGGAAGACACTCGATATCTTACCGCATAAGAAATTTGATAAAAAGAAAGACAACAATACAGAAAACAAGGTAAAACTGGCGACTAGGTTTACGAGGTAACTTTTTTGATTTTCAAGACGTTGTAGAAAAAAAAACAAAACAAGACCTTTCCGTTGACGTCCTGAAAACCAAGACCTTTCCGATGAAAACCAAGACGATTTCCAAGAAATGCTCTTGGAGTTTAAGACGTTGTTTTGAAATAATTGCAATTTTTCAAGACGACGTCTTGAAATTATTTCATTTTTTCAAGACGACGTCTTGGAAATCGTCCTAGTCTTGGGTTTTTCAAAAACGTCTTGAAAACCAAGACGCCAGTTTTACCGTGACGCAAAGAAAACACTGCGAGAGCATAAAGCACCTCAGCAGCACCGTAGTCATTTTCCCAAACAACGACACGCTATACTTTACCGCGTCACCTTGCTCGCACGCACAAGTAGTGTACACCAAAGGATGGTTCTGCTACCGACGCACACTCCACACACACACCCACACACACGAGCGCGCGCGCGCGCGCACACACCAAGACGATATGTGCGCATACGCTGCCCCCGCGTCCGGCCCGTCTAGCGAAACACAAGTTTCTTTAGGGTCAGTCAAGGGTGGTCGTCGTCCACCGTAAAACTTGCCTCAGCCAATATAACGTTTCGCAGAGAGAAAAAAAAAGAATACACTAGTAGGGGAAAAGGGGGGAGGGGTGAAGAGAGCAACAAAAACGGGGAAGAGCAAGTTTTGCGTGGCGACCCTGGTGACCTTTCCGTCACTTTGTTGTTCCTACCGTGGGCAGGGCAGGGGCCTGCTCTGCTGCCTGCTGCCCCCCGCTGCTGCCGCCCCTCCGCCCCTCGCGGCAGGCCTGCCTAAAGTGCTCCCAATTGGAGCGTGGGAGGGGGGGGGGCGGAGGGGGAGAGGGGATTGTTTTGTGATGGTGGACCATTCCGGGATCATCCCGGACCCTTAATCGCACAAAATGCGGTCCTAGGGACGTTTTGGGCCGTCTGGGGAGGGAGAGGGGGAGGGGAGGGGCGAGCGAGGACCCGCAGCCGACCGGGGAGCTGGATCCGGTGTGGTGGTGGTGATGGGGGAGGGGGGGGGTGAGGGGGTAGCTTTCTGCTGCAGCAGGTCTCTCTCGGCGGCAACGCGATCCACTCCGAACGCGCGCTCTCGACCTCGTAATTAACCGAGGATAACTTGTTCTATCGAGACCGTCAATCGATATCTCTCTCCCGCGCTGAGCGCAGAGACAAGCGGAATTAACTTCCCCTAACGCCATTCCCCCCCGCTCGCCCCTCCAGCGCACCCCTGAAATTAGGCGCGGCTGACATGCGTCGCGAGGAAATGGATATCATATCCGCTGTGGGCTGTCTGCTTACTTGCCGCAGGCAGAATAATTAGTTCCCTCAGCTAACATTTCGCTGAAACTGTGATTTTTTTTATTTGGGCTTGCCTTTAAAAATACTGATTGGAAATAAGTCTTGTCCATAAGCTGCGGTGGCATTTTTTTTTTTCGAATGGACCTGTACACTGCTGTGGCGTGGCGTTGTGTGTGTATATATCAAGCAGACAGGCGAGAGGGAGGAGGGGAGTGAGGGGAATTAGAGCGGGGAGGCAGATGAAGAATAATCGATTGCGGTTCATTCGGGTCAGGTTGAGGCGACGCGCGCCACGTTTCGTTTCGGTCGGGTTCAGGTCTAACATCGGGTCGCTCCTCCGCACAGGTCTGTTTCAAACCCCTCCCCTCATGTAGGGCTGAGGCTGCGCCTCTTTGCTGACGCATCCAGAAGACAAGACGCCGAGGAGCAGGGGGGACCATTTTTATTTGATGTGTGCATGATGATTTGAGGGGCAAGTCCTGAGACACCAACAATAAGATAAGATAACCGCTATGGTCGACTTGCAGCGATTCCCGTTCTTTATTTCTATTGACTCATGCTCCGGTTTCTCATGACACAACACGCTAAGTTCGACTAATTGGCTCTGATTCCGCTTTCAGATTTGGTTATTTATAATGACCGCACCCTCATACCCTCATTCCTTTCTATCCTGGTGATATGCCCTGGCCAGTGTACACACACACATGAGTTCCAGAATGGTTGCCCGAGGGGTCTTTCACTATAAATAAAAGCGTACACCGATTCTTTATTTTTTTCTGGTATTTAGTGATTTTCCTTAATTTTTTTACTGATTTTTTTCTAATTTTTACGTGATTTTTTTTCTGGCTTTTTACTGATTTTGTTTTAGGTTGTGCACAGATGTTTTTGAGTGACGGACCCCTCCTCCTGGTTGCCCCCCTCGTACGACACGACGTCTGTCTGTCTGTCTGTCTGTCTGCTGCTGTTGTACTGCCCCCTGTCCTGCCTGGCCCTTATAGCCTAGCCAGCCCCGTGACCAGAGCGCCGCCCCACCCCCGGGAGGTTAACCTACAGGGACAGCGCGGCGGCGGCGTGGGCGATGAGGCCCCGGGGCGACGACACGGCTGCGTGGCTCGGCTCGGCTCGCAGCTCCATGAGAGTCTCCTCCTCCTCCTCCTCCCCGCGGAGCCGTATCCCGCGCGACCGGGCGGGGCGGGGCGGGGCGGGGCGGGGCGGGGCGGGGCGGCCGGTGGTCCTTCTTCCAAATTCCATCGGGGCTGAATAGCTTTCCCCGCCCCGCCGGGACAGCAGCGGCACAGCGGCCGCGCGCCGCGTGACTCGAGTGCAGAGAGGGCGCTTTGGGGCTCCACCCCGCCCCACCCCGCCCCGCCCCGCCCCGCCACGCCCCGCCACGCCCCGCCCCGCCACGCCGCGCAGGAAGGACGTCAACTCATTACAGTGACGGCGCAGCCGCAGCGCTGGGGGCCGGGGGCCGGGGCGACGTTAGGGAATGAGCCCACTTTCGCCCACGGCGACGGCGGCCGTTGGGACGCAACGCCGCGCCGCGCCGGCCACAACGCGGTCAATGGTCAAAACCCTCGGGAGAGGCGGCAGCGGAGAGGATACTGCGAGGGAGCGACGACGACCATCTCGCGGCACGCCGCGCTCCCACACGCCAGCGCCGGAGCGTCGCCGATAAGAAATAAGCGGCGACACAACGCCCCGCCCCGCCCCGCCCCGCCGCGCCGAGATAGGTGCGGGGCGGGAAGCGGGAAGGGCCCGCGCGGGCGGGGTGAAGTAGCGCGAAGCGGACTAGAGCGAGGAGGGAGGGGCGGGGGGCGGGGGCTGGTGCGGTGCTCAGGTGGCGTTCCTACGCGCACGCCGCCCGCGGGTCCATTTGCCGGCCTACATAGTTTACCCCGCCCGCAACGCGCAACGCCGCCCGCCCGCGCCAAAGGCGTCGTCTCCACGGCGGCGTAAAGCAAAAGGCGCGCTGGCGCGCCGGGGCGGGGCGGGGCGGGGCGGGGCGGGGCGGGGCGGGGCGCGGGGCGGGGGGGACGAACCGATAGGGAAGTAGGCGCCCCCGCAGCGTGTTGTCCTTACGGCGCGGCAGAGGAGGGTCGGCTCGGCGGCAGTCCCGAGTCTGAGCCCAGCTCCAAACAACGCCCACTGTGTTTGCCTTATGGCGGATTACAACCCCCTCATCACTTTCCCCCGCCCCCCTCACCCCTTTCAGCACTACGGCTTCGCCCCTTCCCCGACCTGCCCTGCCGAGCCGACTGCGCCCCGCCCAGCAGTAAACCACCAACAATGTTGCGCGGGGCGCCGCAAAGCTGCGCCTTGCAGATCACACGCCGGGCCGGGGTCGTGATAGGTGCGAGGCGCGGTCGGGTCGACATTGTCCGAGCTGCAAACACACCAACTACTACACGTCCAGTTTCGCCCGGCCCGATCCCGGCCCGGCCCGGCCCAAGGCCCTACTGCGCGGTGTAATCTTCGCGAAGGCCCCCCGCGCCCCGCCCGCCCCGCCCCACACAGTGCTCCTGCTGCTGCTGCTGCTGCTGCACCCGCGCGCGGTTTGAATGTCCCTCATAAATCGTGGCTCGGGACATTTGCGGCGCTCGAGTGTTATCCGGCGCGCAGGTGAAAAACCCGGGAGCGAGCAGCGAAGGAGGTCCCGGCCGGGCCCGGCCCGGGCCCCCGGCGCGCGGCGGCTTATAACCGGAGATAACTTCCGTCCAGGCGGGGCGGGCGGGGCGACCTTCTGGAGAAAAGAGAGGCGCGCTAGAGAGACTGTCTTGAAGGGCGCCAGTCCAGAGGGGTCAGGATGTAGGAGGCGGGAGAGAGGGCAGGACGATAGGGAGAAAAACCTGTAGGGTAGGACCCGCAAGACGGTAGAGAGGTAGATGTAGAGGAGGTAGAGACCTTATAGCACGAATGAGAGGTGGGAGAGAGTAGAGAGAGAGAGAGAGAGAGAGAGAGAGAGAGAGAGAGAGAGAGAGAGAGAGAGAGAGAGAGAGAGAGAGAGAGAGAGGCGTGCGGCGAGTTGGCAAGTTCAGGTGAGGGATGAGGGAGGTGCCGAGCTGATCCACCTCGCTAACAACACAACTCAGCAGCCTAATGACTTGTTGCTGCCGCTGCCCGGCCCGCCCGGCTGTCCACCCGGAGGAAAAAAACATTGTAATCTACGGCCGACTTCGGACAATGGGAGTAGTTTTACAACAACTATTCTGCTTTCCGTCGCTATCAGGACGGTGCGGCGGCGCGGCGCGCGGCCCAGAGGGAGGAAGGGTGGGTTCCACGCGTTTTCCTGCTCGTTTAGCGCAAAGTTAACAGTGGATTTATGTTGTGCCCGTACGGGAGTAATTAGGGCGGAAAAATAGGAGCGCCTTTAGCAAAAGGCTTGGGCGTGGTGCTGCTGCTAGGCGGCCCTGTCCGGCCGGGCCGGTCCGTCCCCGAGGAGCACAAGGTCGCCCTCCTCGCAGCCAATAATCCTGCAAGGGAGTGGGTTCCTTTGGCGCCGCATGCACGGCGCGCTTCTGCATGGGTCCCGCCCACCCAGCTCACCTGAGTCAGCAGCAGCGCGGTGCGCCACAAGCTAAGCTATATGCAACAACAAACACCAGGCGTGACCCGTCCGGCTCCCACCCGGGCGGAGAAACTGGGGCTGTGGGTCAACGCCGTAGCACCGCGCCGGGCCGGGCCGGGCCGGGCCGGGCCGCGGAGTTAGTGGCCTGGTGCTGGCCGCCACAAACCCTTTTTATTCTTTTCGCACCATTTTACGAGCGACAGATTTTTTTTCCTCCCCCGCACCAAACGTTTTCCCTTTTCTCCGCATGCTGGTGCGCTGTCGCGCCCGCAGCGAGGGTGCGCGGGCAAACCACAGCGGCTGCAGCAGCAGCAGAGTGATTAAAAACCAAACAATATGTCTGTCAGGTCCTAGCTGACGGCAGCAGGCCGAGGGGTTCTTCACACAGAAACATCCGTGAACACCCTTAAACAAAATCAGTAAAAAATCAACAAAAATCAATAAATGATCAGAAAAAAAAATCAAGAAAAAATCAGTAAAAAAGCAATAAACATTCAGAAAAAATTCAGTAAAATTACGAAAACCCAGATAAATCAGAAATATCGGTGTACGCTTGAATTTATAGTGAAGGACCCCTCGCAGCAGGCGCGCACCTGCCAACCTCCGCCGCCTGGCGCGTCGCGCGCCCAATTCAAAACGGTAAATGAATGGTAAACGACATTTCGTTTATCGTCATCTCTAATTCTTCTCTTTCTCTCCCGGCGACAGGTCTTTTCTCCTACTCGCACATGGACTTCGAGGCGGACCGGGACGCGGGGCCCGACGGCGACCCCTCGCTCGCCGACATGACGCGGGCCGCCCTGGGCGTGCTGCAGCGCAACCCCTAGGGGCTTCTTCCTCTTCGTCGAGGGTAAGTGCGAAGCGTAATAAAATTTGAAAGTAATTCAAATATCTCTTGGAAAATAGCAAAAATCTAAAGTCTACGACGAGGCAAGTAGTCTGGCGGGTGGGAAACACCAGTGTTGTCGATAACGACGCGCGGTGACGATGCACCGCGCTGCCTAAACTTTCCCGCCCGGTTCAATCGCTGGGGTGGGGGTGTTCCACCGCGCACCGCCGCCACCCGCCCCGCCCCGCCGCACCTCGGCTGCACGAGGTGCACGCTGCAGGAGGGGCGAGGCCCCCCACTGCGCCCCCCCCCACCCCACCCCACCCCCACCCCGTCCCGGCGGCCTAATGGGGCGGCACGGTAGGAAACGGCACGGGTGGTTAATTGCCAGGGGATGCTGCCGCGCGTGGCGGGGCGAGGCGGGGTGGAGCAGGAGCGCGCGCGCGCGCCTGTTTCGGCCCAGATAATAGCCTGGCGCGGGGCGCATACGGGATGCACAAGAAGAAGGGGCTATTTGCGCACGGTGCGAGGGAGGCGACGGGCCAGGATACAGCCGCCGCCTCCGCCACGCCACCACCATACCACCAAGGACACCGCCACCACTGCATATTCGGATTTCCACTCACCCCTGCTCCACAACGCTGTGGTACACCTAGAAAAATTAAATTAGTTGAAGAGCAATCGTCGTCTGGGACAACCCTAAAACCAAAGTCGAGTATATAGAAACATTACGGTTGCACTTATCGAAATTCTGATCAATACCTGAAGATGGTTGCTGCAATTTTTTTTTATCGCTCTTCCTGACTCCTAACCGTAGCTAGTCTCACTTCCGTGGGTGTGGTGGAGCTGCTGTGCACGGTGTGCTTGAGCGCGGGGAGGGAGCCGAGACGGGCGCTGGCAAACCACTCGCCGCCCTACAGCTTTTGCCCTCCCTCCCTCCCGCACCGCCGGATTCAGTGATGATCCCGCTCACTCTGACGGGGCAAGCCAGGCGGCCGCCGCCGCGCAGCCGCGCAGCTGTAAAACAGACATAAAACATTCAGTATTAAATGAAAACCTGCTCGTTCTGCTCTGCCCCAGGCGGGCGCATCGACCACGCCCACCACTACAACAACGCCTACCGCGCGCTGGACGAGACGCTGGCGCTCGAGTCGGCGTTGCTGGCCGCCATGGAGCTGGTGGACGTCACCGAGACCCTCATCGTGCTCACGGCCGACCACTCGCACGTCCTCACGCTGGGCGGGCTGGCCACGCCGCGGGGCAACCCCATCCTGGGTAAGTCATTATTCAGATTTTGTACATTTTTTAAAAAACAAGGAAAAAGACAAGAAAGAACGAGGGGAGGGCTTTGCCGTATACGAGAGATGCAAGAGACGAGCGAAGAGAGGGTGCGACGAGGGACTCTGCCGTCATGTCCTTTGCAATGAAAGAATGAGGGCGCCAGAGCGGAGTCAGCAGAGTCCGCACCGCACCGGTCCAGTCCGACACCGGGACCACTTCTGCACGTATCATCACAAGGCCGCTCTATGTTTGTCCGCCTCTTGTAACGGAAATTAGAAAAGCGGCCCCAAGCCCCCCCCCCCTCTCTCTCTCTCTCTCTCTCTCTCTCTCTCTCTCTCTCTCTCTCTCTCTCTCTCTCTCTCTCCTGCTGCTTCCCACAGCTCTCGGTTTATTCACCTCGTTCCAGGACCCCCTCCGCCCCCCCCCTTCCCCCCGGTCACTCGAAAGCAAGGGCGCCAAAAAATTCCGCGAAAGACCCCTAAACAAACATTTGCTCCCCCCTTCAGGCAGAAGCAGGGCGTCCAAACTCGTCCTTCGTTCCGATCGAGAGTTACTGTCCGACCTCAGTTTTCCACACTCTCGCACTCCCTCTCCCTCTCTCACCATCCCTCTCTCCCTCTCCTCATCCCTCACTGTGGTAGTGACAAAATAGTGATGTCCCTGAAATGACTCGGGCATTCTCGCGACAAGTTGAGCCCCATAGCCCCAGCCCCAGCCTCGGCACCCTCCCCATCGCTCCCCTCCCTCACGTTTGTCTTTGCGCGCTAACAACGACCGGCAGAGGGCCCTCCTCACCACACAGGAGACCTCTTGGCTGGCCCGGTGGTCTAAGGGGTAGCTATACAGTACGGACCCGGCCCGGGCCCAGCCCGTACGGCCCAGCTGTGGAGAAGAACAGGACGAGAGGTGCATTGCCTCGAGGCGAGGCGGTCGGAGGCGGAGCGGACCGAACCGTGGTGCATATAGTACATACTGCTTCACCATCCTGCCTCCAGTGTCCGATCTCTCTTCCTCTTCCTCCCTCTTTCTCTCTCTCTTACTCCCCCTCTCCGTCACACACCCAGCCCTTACGGCTGGTGTCGCACAACCGCTACGATCCACCTGGTGGCCCCGGCCCGGCCCGCTCAGGTCAGCCAGCCACTCTCTCTATCCCCTTGCCGCACCGCTCCGCCCCCTACCCCCCACCCCCCACCCCCCACCCCGGGCACCACAAATGCTATCGCCGGCCGGGCCGGGTCTTCCCTTCTCCTTACCTCTTTCCTCACACCCTCCCTCCCTCCCTGCTTTTCCCTTTCCCACTTTTCGCCTTACTGTGCCAGGAGAGCAGATTACTCGCTTGCCCTCAACAGGCAATAAAACGCCCCCTTGGCACCGCACCGTGCACCCCCCTACCCTCAGACAGACAGAGAGACACACACACGCTCACACACACACACACACACACACACACACACACACACACACACGGGCGCGCGCGCGCAGGGCAGGTGGAGGGCGCCTACGAAGGTCAGGTCACGGTGACGTACGCGATGGCAGAGGCGAAGCCCCAGTCGAGGTGGCAGCCCCCTGTCCAAATTTTTACCAGAACCATGAGTTTCATCACGGTAATGGCGCGGTGCTAATCTCTGAAAGCGGCGGCGCGCCACTCAACTCAACCCCTAAAGTCGGGACGCATAAGCAGAGAGCCAAACGACGATAACTACACGACGCAGGCGGGCAAGAAGGAGCCGCGGAGAAACAATAGACTGGTAAATGTATCCCCCCCTCACGTCTTTCCTCTCTCCCTCCCCGCCCTCTCTCTCTCTCTCTCTCTCTCTCTCTCTGCGTCTCTCTCGAAATATGAGAATCACGGAGCTATGCAGGCGCGATGGACGCGTCCGCAGCCCGCTACTTTAGCACCAGATCACGCCCGCAGCAGCCCCCCACCCCCCACCCCCTCACGGCCACGTTAGCATGAATTATGTCCCAAACGTAATTTATTTCGAGCTGGTGTGCAAAACGCCGCCAGCAGTTCCCGGCGGCGGCGGGCGGCGCCGCGGGAGGTGAGGTGAGGTGCGAGGCGTTACACCATGGTTACACCATTCGCTCCCGCGCGAGCGGCAAATCCATAAAGCAAAATTCCTTCGCAAAAACACACAAACATGAGCGGAGCGGACCGCAGCAGGTACTTATTGGCGCTGCAGCCGGGCGGGTCCGGGCGGGGCCGGGCCGGGGTTAACGACACCCGTGTAAATCAATATCGCGGGGGCCAGCGGCGGCCGGTAACGGCCCGCCCGCGCCGCGACAGAAATAACGGGCTCTTGTCGTTGCGCCCGCCCCCCCGCCCCCCCCCTTCTTCATCTGCTTTTCTACCCCCAGCGGCACGTCTGCCTCCTCCCCCCCTCCTCCCCCCAGCAGCCGAATCTCTGTCGTGGCGCAAGTGTGATAGATACCGAGTGCAATCGATACGGCACAACGGGTGCGCGCGACCTCGTTTTAACGCCGGTACCTCTTGTTACCTACGGTTCGGCGGCGCGTCAGTACGGGACCGGTAGAGCCGTGACCTTGCTCGACCAGTCCAACACAAAAAGCGTGAACAAGTCTACATTTATATCTAAACACCATGCAAATTTAGGAAAACTGAAGAGATTATTAAGAAATTATTCCTACCGAGGAGAAAACAATTTTTGTACACCTCGTTATTACTTTTTAAAAAATCAGAAGAATTCGGGGGAAAAATAATTTTAAAAAAGACAAAAAGTTCGAACGAAAATTGAAAACAAAACATCAACAAAATTCCACAAAAAATAAGATTTTTTAAAGAGAAAAATTCGCCAAATTTGTTCACCGAAATTCAGAGCTATTTCCCTCTTGATTCATACACAAAACTTCTTTCCACGCTGAGGAAAAAAAATTATCTGTATATGCACAACTAACTTTTGGAGCTATGTGGCTAAAACTTCAATACTGCTTAACACTTTGCTCTTTACCTAAATGTTTTAGGGTACACCTAACTTGGTAGTTGTAAAGCTAAAAATGTTAGCTGTGCATATGTAGCTCATTTTCTAGCTGCATGGGCAAGTTTCGTTCTTTTTTTCTGAGCGTGCACCTCAAACTTTTCTGACTGTCGCCTACCTACCTGTCGTGTTCCAGGGGTGGACTCGAAGGTGTCCGACGTGGACGGCATGCCGTACTCGACGCTGCTGTACGGCAACGGACCCGGGTACAGCGTGCCGCGCACCGTCCCGGCCAACCTGACGCACCAGTCGGCGCCGGGCACGACGGCCGCCGTCGAGGAGGACGAGGAGGCGCGCAACCGCGTGCACGGCGCCGCGGTGCCGCGGCAGTGGGCCACGCACGGCGGCGAGGACGTGCCCGTGTACTCGCAGGGCCCGCTGGCGGGCGCGCTGCTCGGCGGCGTCATGGACCAGACCTTCCTGCCGCACGCCATCGCCTACATCGCCTGCCTCGCCGAGTTCGCCGACCGCTGCAAGAGCGGCAACGACAACTACACCGCGCCGCCCATGCCCCAGGTCAGGGGGGACCTCACAAGGATCTGGAAACCGAAAAGAGGAGGGGAAATCACTGAAAATTCTATGGATACTTTAAAATTTTATGATAAAATTTCGGCACTCTTTTAGAATTTATGATAAAATTTCGGCACTCTTTTTGAATTTATGATAAAATTTCGGCACTCTTTTTGAATGCCAATTTTTTTGCATCTTTGTGTGCTATGTTTGAGCCCTCTATTGTTCCAAAAATTAGGATTTTCAAGATAGTTTTTACAATCGGTCGAAAACTCGGTGCACCCGAATGTCTTCCGTCTCTCTCCTCACTTGAAACGCATGAAAGTGAGAGAGACAGAAAGACAGTCGGGTAAGCCAGAATCCAGTATCAGCCCGATTTGCAAACACTATTCTAAGATGCCAAATATTAGCATTATCAAAAAGAATGTCAAAATCAGCCAAACTGTTGACATACAATCGTGCCAAAGCATTTAGTGTGATGGAAAAAGTTCCGAAAAAGACAATTTCTACGGAATTAACAAATATTTTGAAAAAAGTCTGTTTTCACCCCAACAAAAAATTGAGCTTGTCTTGAAATTTTGAATTAACATGGTGCTTGTGAAATGGCTCTACCGGGTGTCCCGGCGAATACACGACAGTGTTGCGGGTCTGCTCCGGTCTGCTTACTCACTCCGGCCGTAAGGGGCCATGGCCCTAGGGTAGGCAGCACAGCACCCGCAGCACTGTCGTGTATTCGCCGGGACACCCGCCACTATTCGTCCCTTGCATATTCACGAGGCATAAGCATCTCCATTCCCCAATGAAGCCATATATTTCTTGTTTTTGAAACACCATGTTGAACCCTTCCGCCTGCAGATGTGCGTGGCGCCGGAGGTGAGCAGCATCTCGTCGGGCGGGAGCGGCCACTCGCCCGAGGTGGTGGCGTCCAGCGTCATGGCGGAGCACGGCAAGACGCTGCACAGCGGCGCGCCGCACCGCGCCCCGCCCGCCGCCGCCACCACCGTGCTCATCCTCTCCGTCCTGCAGGCCGCCGTCCTGGCCATGGCGGCCGTGGGCGTCACGTAGCACCGCACAGCAAGACAGTGCGAGCAATAAGGACTTGCAATTCGGCGGGGCGTCGTGTGTGAGGGCGCAGGGCCGTCATGGAACAAGTTTTGGTCCTGCCGTTTCCAGGGATCGTGGATTCTCTTATGGCAAAAAAAAGAAACAACAACAAAAAAAACATTGAATCTGCTTTGTTTTTCTAAAACTTCTTGGAAACCTGGACGTATAGTTTTTACCGAGGGGGTATTTACTCCAAGAAAACTTGTACAGAGCACTCCGTATTACACTGTATTACGCGGTATTACAGCGGTATTACATAGCAAATTTTGCAATTTTAGAGCATATTTTGTCATTTTTTTGGTATTACATTACGCGTAATACCCTGTAATACTCAGTCAGGTGTACAGGGTATTACAGACGTGAATACCCCCTCGGTTTTTACCATGACGCGGGCAAGGACATGGCGACGTGTAGTCAAGTTTTGAAACCGACTGATCTCGGATTTCCCCCCAGGGGGAAATCAACCTCCCTTAACTGTATAGCTGTGGTCAGGATTAAGGATAAGGAAAGCCTTAAGTATCGACCAATAGTTCAATGAGGGCGTTTACTCTTTTAAAAAAAGTAAATAAGAAGAGCTAGGCTGTTCTCTTTAAATGTGATGAAACGAAAATGTCTTAATTGAGTTTACAAACTACAGTTTATGCATTCATCAGTATGCTTAAGGTGGCGAAGTACCGGCAGAAGTCGCCCATTACTTTTACTACCAAGAGCGTTTATCAATATCATTCATTCACTTTGAAGTAGGGGCACTTCAGTCTGTTCTTCTTTTCTCGACAATGTAAATAGGAGATATTATTTTTCAAAATGAGATTTGTAAATATTAATTAATATACCACTTAAGTCCAATGTTGGTTAATGTTTAAGTTATCGTAACGCATTCTACTTTCCCGCGACAATTTTTCACCGGCGATTTAAAAAAATGGACGTACGTTTCGTTCTAGTTCTGGAACAAATCATTCAACTTGTTTGCAGTCCATGGGAACGCAAGCTTTCTCTCACCCATCACACAGTACCTCGAAACCACCCCATTCATTCATGTACTTCATCGAGCGCTGTACCTTTGTGATCATGTATTTTATGTACTTAATTGTTTGAACATACTTCATCCCTTCTAATAAATATGAATCGAAACACGAACTAGATTGCTCAGATCATGTACCGCCACCTTACCCCCTCCACCTCCCGCCCGGCCCGGCCAGGCCTGCCACATGAACGGGGCGCACGGACGGTCGGACGGGGTCCCAATGGACAGCGAGTGTTTGTCCAGCGAAATCAGGGCGAGGCAGGTTGGGGGCACGCGCGCCGAGCCGTCCCTGCAGAGAGGAGTGTGTGAGTGTGTGTGTGATGGCCCTCTGGGAGGTGTGTGTGTGCGCGCGCGCGCGTGTGAGGCGCCAGAGCCCGAGAGCCCTGCCACACTCCACTCACAAACCACGACACCAGACCAGCAGCAGCAGCGCTCTGATTACAGAATGCGTGGAGCATTTTATTTTAATGCTATAAATAGGGGGCGCCCTCGCCCTCCACTCCTGAGGGGCGCGGGGGGCGTGCGGCTCTAACGCCAACATCAAAGTTCCTACACGGGCGGCCACCCGGAACGCGTCTGAATACGCAGGTGAGAGTGAGATATTATTCAGTAACAGCGTATCACTCGCACTCGCACCTACGGTTTCGGACCATCCCGTTCGAGAACTATGGCCGCCATACCTGCCTAATAAGAGGAGCTTCACTGCCAAGAGGAACAGCAGCAGCAGCCAAAGGGTCCTTCACGATAAATTTAAGCCTGCACCGATTTTTCTGATTTTTTTCTTAAATTTTATTCTAATTTTTTCTTGAATTTTTCCTGACTTTGTTTTAGGGTGTACACTGATTTTTATTATTTTTTGGAATGGAGGACCCGTCGCCAGCAGTCGCTCGGGGGCCTTACGGCAGGCGCGCCGCCGCACCGCGAGAGACGTCCTTCATAACCTGGCAGTGTAAAAAAAAATTAACACCAAGAAAAAGCTTTCTTTGTGGGGTGAAAGGAGCTCCGCGTCATGTCTTCAAAGAAATTAGAAATATGAAAAAAAAATCTGAGGATGGGGGAAGTGGCTTCTACCACTGAGCAGCCCCTTTTTTGCGGAGTATTTATCACCCGCGCAAGGATTCGCCATAAAGTTGAGAAAGAGAGGGAGAGCGAGGACTGAGAGCGGCCTTAGCCGCCAGGAAGTGGTCCTTGCGAGGTATAAAGGGCCGCCTCAAGCAGGCCCTAAAAATATACTGCGCGCGGCAAAGGCACCCCGTACAAATAATCCCTCGTCTTACTACTATTGCTGCTGTTTGTTGCACACGACACACTGAGAGTCTGGCAGGCCGATTGTAGCAAGAGGAAACATTAAAATCTAGTGACCTTGCGAGGAGAAAACCAAGGAGTTCCACAGCAGTGACGGCTCGACTTTACGTGACTTGCGCAAACACTGCAAGCCCTTTATTCCATTTTCACGCTCGAAAAAAAAAGAGAGCCTTGTAACCGCACTCTATATGAGCTAAATATTTCTTATAATAACCTCGCTAAATTTGAGAGAGGGGGTCTTGTCCTCTGTCTATTTTAGAAAGGATTTTTGAGATACAGAGTCATCTCTTTGTTTGCTATAAGTCACACAATTATATTTCAAATAGAGCAAGGATAAACCATCGCACTCTCCAGAGAGTAACACACTTTCCCTTCCAATGAGTCATGATTCTTGCCCGCATAGGACTGACCGAGAATCATGACTCCTATGTTGATTTTCAGTGAAGCGCCTTTTTAACATCACCTCTCTCTTTCTCGCTCCCTCCAAGCAGGCGCGTGGGCGCGCCTTGCCCTCGCCACACTACAAGCACAAGCCTCCCCTTCATACCTGATGATCAGACAACTGAAGGAGAAAGATATAAGCTGTGCCTTGAAGGCTCCTGAGAGGAAAAAGGGGGGAGGAGAGTGAAGAGTGAGCCAAGGGAAAAATACGCAAGGGGTGGGCCAGAGCAGAGCAGTGCCGTTAGTGTTCGTAATCGGGCGAGTGAAAGAGCCTCAGCCGACATCTTCTGCCTCTCTTCCTCTGGTCTACGTCAGGTGAGAGGGACAGAGACAAAAGATGTCGGGAATAGGCTCTTTCTCGCCCGATTGCGAACACTGAGTGCGGTTGCGGTTACTCAAAAGAGTACTATTTTGTTGACGTTTCGAGTTCACTACAACCACTGGCGATAACAGAACAGAGCGTGCGCCCTTACGCTACGCAGTGTTGTCTACTCCTAGACGCGGCACGGAGGCACCCTCTCCCTCCCTAGAGCGCTCTCTCTCTCTCTCTCTCTCTCTCTCTCTCTCTCTCTCTCTCTCTCTCTCTCTCTCTCTCTCTCTCTCTCTCTCTCTCTCTCTCTCTCTCTCTCTCACAAGGAGCCAGGCGGAGGCAAAAGGAGTAAGTCAGGAGTTAGGCTCGGCGTGCGCAACCAGATAACGCGCGAAATATGACGCGAAGGTCAGGAGGACGCTGCCGCCCTCGCGCAGCCGTAGACTACAAAAGTCTACAGCAGCAAATGGTGTACATAGGAAAACCTGCACTAAGGGCTCACTCTGACTCTCACTCTGACTCTCCCTCTCCCTCTCTCTCTCTCTCTCTCTCTCTCTCTCTCTCTCTCTCTCTCTCTCTCTCTCTCTCTCTCTCTCTCTCTCTCTCTCCACGCACTGACTGCCAAGCTAAGACACTTTCGAGGCGTAGCGCTTCCCGCAACGAAAACCAGTCCGAGAAGTAGGAAAACGCCAACGCCACCCGTTAATGGAAACCGGCGCGGAGGCGAGGAGCAAAAGGAAAGGTGTGGCGTGCAAAAAGGTCAGTAGCGGCTCAAGCGGCGGTGGTTCGCGCAGCGCTATCAAAGTAAAGAGAGGGCTCGCCAGTGCTGCCATGCGGTAGCACCCCCCTAGGCCCCCAGGGTTAGGACAGGGCAGGGCAGGGCAGGGCAGGGTACGGCGGGGCGGGCTAGTCCACTACTCACGGTTAGAGCTGACCCACCGCGACTGCGCCGCGCGGCCGTCTCAGAGAATTGTGTACAGCAGTCTGGTCGCGCGGAATGAATCTTTATCCAGAGACACACTTTTCTCGGCCTCGGCGGGAGAAAGAGAGGAGAAGGGGCGCGAGGAATATAATGCGCTTAGCGACAATTTATAGCCGGATGAGATAAAACGGGGTCAGCGCCATGGGAAACGTACAAACACACACACACACACACACACACACACACACACACACACACACACACACAAAATCTCGGAAACCGCGACACCTGCTAGCATTTCTCTAGAATTACTTTAGCAAAAGGCTGACATTTCTTTTTCCTGTTGCGTGTGCTTTTCACTGTTCCCTTATTTTTCTTTGAAATGCGCCCGCAGAGTGACACGCAGGCAGGTTAAAAAGAAGCTGCAGGTGGTGCACGCAAGGTGCACGCATGTGTGGCGCCGCTAACGACGCCCTTTGAGGCAGCGCGCCACTCGGTTTCCACCCCCTCCGCATCCCCCCATCCAGCTGCCTCCCTCACTTCTCCACCGAGCCGTTGGGACCCACGCCAATTCCTGCACGCGCAGCGCACATAGGGAGAAATATTCCCGACGTATCAGAAACCTTCTCCATCGCGCGAGAGGTACGTGAGCCCGAGCATGGATCACTCATACAAAATGTGTGGAAGGATTTTTTTTTAGCAGATGATACTTCAATCAAAATAATATTTAAAAGTAGCAATTAGTATCATTGCTTTAACTCTCGAAGCGAATGTTCTCCGAGATCAGTCACTGAGCTCTTAGACAATGAGCTGTAGGGAGGTAAGTGTCTGGTCGTCGGGCATCGCGCCACGATGATGTAGCTAGCCCCCCTCCTTAAAAATGCAATGACCAAAATTCGAAACACTCCGATCACACCCAAATTAATAGGGAATATTCTTTACGCACTAGGAATCATTCGTCAGTCGCCAGAAGCTCGATACCGGTCTTGGTTTGGGAGAAATTCGCTCTTTACGCGATGAAAAATGAATTGTTCAGTGGGCGCCGGATGGACAGGCAACCCATTCGACGCCAGCCCCCGGCAGCGCATTTGAACGAAAACCGTGAAAAAGCGGCTCGCCAAGCCAAATTCTACGCGGAGCTCAGCAGAGGCGAGGAGGTGACCTCATCGAAGTCGACTCCTGGTCCCAGAATCTCGTCGGAAGCTGTCTGGTGCTGGCAGACGGGCTAGCAGCGTAAGTCTGTGGTCTACTGGTTAGAGCTACGGACATGGCCTCTCCTGTGCTCTGCTTCAAATCCCAGTCAAGTGTTTTTCTTTTTATTTTTTTGTTATTATTTATTTTCGCGATGGTGTCGTTGGTGGAGCAGAAAAAAACCTTGTTTTTGTCCTGGTATATAATGCATAAAATAGCTTATCCTCTTGATGCCTCTATACAAAAAGTAGAAGAAAAAAAAGGAAGAAGTTTCGCCGGTATTTTAACCCGCTAAACGTCTCGCCAGCCGAGATGAATTGGGACAGTGGGAAGGTGCGTTAACCATCAGAGCTGGCGGGACGCGCACTCCACTGCCATGCGGATCGAGTGCAGCTGGAAGCAGAAGTCTGTGGTCAAGTGGTTAGAGCAACGGACACCTAAGCAGACGCCCTCGAGTTCGCACCCGAGCGCCGCAGACAATACGCTCTTTTCCTTTTTTTCTGTAAATCTTAGCAACAGTCTTAGGAGAGAAGAAGAATGCCTTTCCCCCCTCGAGTTGTATGATGCTTAAAATAGCTTATCCCCTCGATGCATCTTTTTGGACATAAAAGAGTGACAAGGAAAAGATAAATCTTCTGCGCCGCGCGGGGCCCGTCCAGGCCGGTAGGATACAGAATCCTTTTCGCATCGGTCAGAAGTGTGCGAACCGACAGCCTAGTGGTTAGCATACCCGTCCCCCGTCACAAACCAACAAGACTGTCGGGACGCTTTTGTCGTGTTCGAATCTCGGTCGATCATCCTTTTTTTTCGCCGATTTTCGGATGATTTCACCCTCGGAGGTTGGTCTGGGGGTGCACTAGAGTCCACCTGGACACGATACCGTTCTTGGTTTGGGAGAAATTCGCTTTTTACGCGAGAAATAGTGAATTGTTCAATCGGCGCCTAATGGATAGGCAACCCATTCGACGCCAGCCCGCGCCTGCATGTTTGAGAGTAAATCGTGCGAAACGAGCCGTATTCAACCCGGAGTTCAGAAAAGACGAGGAGGTAACCTCCTCGAAATCGACGCCTGCTACCAGAAGATTTTCGGAAGATATGTGGTGCTTGCTGTGTCTCTGACAGCAGAAGTCTGTGGTCTAGTGGTTAGAGCAGCGGGCACCTAAACAGATGCTCTGGGGTTCGAACCCGAGCCCAAGAAAAATTTTTGCTCTTTTCCTTTTTTTTCTCTGTTATTTTTCGCAACGGTCTTGGGAGAGAAGAAGAATACCTTTTTTCCTTCGAATTGTATGATGCTTTAAATAGCTTATCCCCTCGATGCGTCCTTTTGGCCGTAACAGAGTTTCACGGAAAAGATAAATCTTCGGCGCCGCGCGGATCCCGTCCAGGCCGGTAGATAGGGATTCCTATTCGCATCGCCAAGATGTGTGCGAACCGGTAGCCTAGTGGTTAGCATCCCAGTCCCCCGTCCCAAACCAACTAGGCTACCGGAACGCTTTTGTCGTGTCTTCGAATCTCGGTCGATCATCCTTTTTTTTCGCCGATTTTCGGATGATTTCACCGTCAGGGGTTGGTCTGGGGGTGCACTAGAGTCCACCTGGACACGATACCGTTCTTGGTTTGGGAGAAATTCGCTTTTTACGCGAGAAATAGTGAATTGTTCAATCGGCGCCTAATGGATAGGCAACCCATTCGACGCCAGCCCGCGCCTGCATGTTTGAGAGTAAATCGTGCGAAACGAGCCGTATTCAACCCGGAGTTCAGAAGAGACGAGGAGGTAACCTCCTCGAAATCGACGCCTGGTACCAGAAGATTTTCGGAAGATATGTGGTGCTTGTTGTGTCTCTGACAGCAGAAGTCTGTGGTCTAGTGGTTAGAGCAGCGGGTACCTGTACAGATACTCTGAGGTTCGAACCCGAGCCCAGGAAAAATTTTTGCTCTTTTCCTTTTTTTTCTCTGTTATTTTTCGCAACGGTCTTGGGAGAGAAGAAGAATACCTTTTTTCCTTCGAATTGTATGATGCTTTAAATAGCTAATCCCCTCGATGCGTCCTTTTGGCCGTAACAGAGTTTCACGGAAAAGATAAATCTTCGGCGCCGCGCGGATCCCGTCCAGGCCGGTAGATAGGGATTCCTATTCGCATCGCCAAGATGTGTGCGAACCGGTAGCCTAGTGGTTAGCATCCCAGTCCCCCGTCCCAAACCAACTAGGCTACCGGAACGCTTTTGTCGTGTCTTCGAATCTCGGTCGATCATCCTTTTTTTTCGCCGATTTTCGGATGATTTCACCGTCAGGGGTTGGTCTGGGGGTGCACTAGAGTCCACCTGGACACGATACCGTTCTTGGTTTGGGAGAAATTCGCTTTTTACGCGAGAAATAGTGAATTGTTCAATCGGCGCCTAATGGATAGGCAACCCATTCGACGCCAGCCCGCGCCTGCATGTTTGAGAGTAAATCGTGCGAAACGAGCCGTATTCAACCCGGAGTTCAGAAGAGACGAGGAGGTAACCTCCTCGAAATCGACGCCTGGTACCAGAAGATTTTCGGAAGATATGTGGTGCTTGCTGTGTCTCTGACAGCAGAAGTCTGTGGTCTAGTGGTTAGAGCAGCGGGCACCTGTACAGATGCTCTGGGGTTCGAACCCGAGCCCAGGAAAAATTTTTGCTCTTTTCCTTTTTTTTCTCTGTTATTTTTCGCAACGGTCTTGGGAGAGAAGAAGAATACCTTTTTTCCTTCGAATTGTATGATGCTTTAAATAGCTTATCCCCTCGATGCGTCCTTTTGGCCGTAACAGAGTTTCACGGAAAAGATAAATCTTCGGCGCCGCGCGGATCCCGTCCAGGCCGGTAGATAGGGATTCCTATTCGCATCGCCAAGATGTGTGCGAACCGGTAGCCTAGTGGTTAGCATCCCAGTCCCCCGTCCCAAACCAACTAGGCTACCGGAACGCTTTTGTCGTGTCTTCGAATCTCGGTCGATCATCCTTTTTTTTCGCCGATTTTCGGATGATTTCACCGTCAGGGGTTGGTCTGGGGGTGCACTAGAGTCCACCTGGACACGATACCGTTCTTGGTTTGGGAGAAATTCGCTTTTTACGCGAGAAATAGTGAATTGTTCAATCGGCGCCTAATGGATAGGCAACCCATTCGACGCCAGCCCGCGCCTGCATGTTTGAGAGTAAATCGTGCGAAACGAGCCGTATTCAACCCGGAGTTCAGAAGAGACGAGGAGGTAACCTCCTCGAAATCGACGCCTGGTACCAGAAGATTTTCGGAAGATATGTGGTGCTTGCTGTGTCTCTGACAGCAGAAGTCTGTGGTCTAGTGGTTAGAGCAGCGGGCACCTGTACAGATGCTCTGGGGTTCGAACCCGAGCCCAGGAAAAATTTTTGCTCTTTTCCTTTTTTTTCTCTGTTATTTTTCGCAACGGTCTTGGGAGAGAAGAAGAATACCTTTTTTCCTTCGAATTGTATGATGCTTTAAATAGCTTATCCCCTCGATGCGTCCTTTTGGCCGTAACAGAGTTTCACGGAAAAGATAAATCTTCGGCGCCGCGCGGATCCCGTCCAGGCCGGTAGATAGGGATTCCTATTCGCATCGCCAAGATGTGTGCGAACCGGTAGCCTAGTGGTTAGCATCCCAGTCCCCCGTCCCAAACCAACTAGGCTACCGGAACGCTTTTGTCGTGTCTTCGAATCTCGGTCGATCATCCTTTTTTTTCGCCGATTTTCGGATGATTTCACCGTCAGGGGTTGGTCTGGGGGTGCACTAGAGTCCACCTGGACACGATACCGTTCTTGGTTTGGGAGAAATTCGCTTTTTACGCGAGAAATAGTGAATTGTTCAATCGGCGCCTAATGGATAGGCAACCCATTCGACGCCAGCCCGCGCCTGCATGTTTGAGAGTAAATCGTGCGAAACGAGCCGTATTCAACCCGGAGTTCAGAAGAGACGAGGAGGTAACCTCCTCGAAATCGACGCCTGGTACCAGAAGATTTTCGGAAGATATGTGGTGCTTGCTGTGTCTCTGACAGCAGAAGTCTGTGGTCTAGTGGTTAGAGCAGCGGGCACCTGTACAGATGCTCTGGGGTTCGAACCCGAGCCCAGGAAAAATTTTTGCTCTTTTCCTTTTTTTTCTCTGTTATTTTTCGCAACGGTCTTGGGAGAGAAGAAGAATACCTTTTTTCCTTCGAATTGTATGATGCTTTAAATAGCTTATCCCCTCGATGCGTCCTTTTGGCCGTAACAGAGTTTCACGGAAAAGATAAATCTTCGGCGCCGCGCGGATCCCGTCCAGGCCGGTAGATAGGGATTCCTATTCGCATCGCCAAGATGTGTGCGAACCGGTAGCCTAGTGGTTAGCATCCCAGTCCCCCGTCCCAAACCAACTAGGCTACCGGAACGCTTTTGTCGTGTCTTCGAATCTCGGTCGATCATCCTTTTTTTTCGCCGATTTTCGGATGATTTCACCGTCAGGGGTTGGTCTGGGGGTGCACTAGAGTCCACCTGGACACGATACCGTTCTTGGTTTGGGAGAAATTCGCTTTTTACGCGAGAAATAGTGAATTGTTCAATCGGCGCCTAATGGATAGGCAACCCATTCGACGCCAGCCCGCGCCTGCATGTTTGAGAGTAAATCGTGCGAAACGAGCCGTATTCAACCCGGAGTTCAGAAGAGACGAGGAGGTAACCTCCTCGAAATCGACGCCTGGTACCAGAAGATTTTCGGAAGATATGTGGTGCTTGCTGTGTCTCTGACAGCAGAAGTCTGTGGTCTAGTGGTTAGAGCAGCGGGCACCTGTACAGATGCTCTGGGGTTCGAACCCGAGCCCAGGAAAAATTTTTGCTCTTTTCCTTTTTTTTCTCTGTTATTTTTCGCAACGGTCTTGGGAGAGAAGAAGAATACCTTTTTTCCTTCGAATTGTATGATGCTTTAAATAGCTTATCCCCTCGATGCGTCCTTTTGGCCGTAACAGAGTTTCACGGAAAAGATAAATCTTCGGCGCCGCGCGGATCCCGTCCAGGCCGGTAGATAGGGATTCCTATTCGCATCGCCAAGATGTGTGCGAACCGGTAGCCTAGTGGTTAGCATCCCAGTCCCCCGTCCCAAACCAACTAGGCTACCGGAACGCTTTTGTCGTGTCTTCGAATCTCGGTCGATCATCCTTTTTTTTCGCCGATTTTCGGATGATTTCACCGTCAGGGGTTGGTCTGGGGGTGCACTAGAGTCCACCTGGACACGATACCGTTCTTGGTTTGGGAGAAATTCGCTTTTTACGCGAGAAATAGTGAATTGTTCAATCGGCGCCTAATGGATAGGCAACCCATTCGACGCCAGCCCGCGCCTGCATGTTTGAGAGTAAATCGTGCGAAACGAGCCGTATTCAACCCGGAGTTCAGAAGAGACGAGGAGGTAACCTCCTCGAAATCGACGCCTGGTACCAGAAGATTTTCGGAAGATATGTGGTGCTTGCTGTGTCTCTGACAGCAGAAGTCTGTGGTCTAGTGGTTAGAGCAGCGGGCACCTGTACAGATGCTCTGGGGTTCGAACCCGAGCCCAGGAAAAATTTTTGCTCTTTTCCTTTTTTTTCTCTGTTATTTTTCGCAACGGTCTTGGGAGAGAAGAAGAATACCTTTTTTCCTTCGAATTGTATGATGCTTTAAATAGCTTATCCCCTCGATGCGTCCTTTTGGCCGTAACAGAGTTTCACGGAAAAGATAAATCTTCGGCGCCGCGCGGATCCCGTCCAGGCCGGTAGATAGGGATTCCTATTCGCATCGCCAAGATGTGTGCGAACCGGTAGCCTAGTGGTTAGCATCCCAGTCCCCCGTCCCAAACCAACTAGGCTACCGGAACGCTTTTGTCGTGTCTTCGAATCTCGGTCGATCATCCTTTTTTTTCGCCGATTTTCGGATGATTTCACCGTCAGGGGTTGGTCTGGGGGTGCACTAGAGTCCACCTGGACACGATACCGTTCTTGGTTTGGGAGAAATTCGCTTTTTACGCGAGAAATAGTGAATTGTTCAATCGGCGCCTAATGGATAGGCAACCCATTCGACGCCAGCCCGCGCCTGCATGTTTGAGAGTAAATCGTGCGAAACGAGCCGTATTCAACCCGGAGTTCAGAAGAGACGAGGAGGTAACCTCCTCGAAATCGACGCCTGGTACCAGAAGATTTTCGGAAGATATGTGGTGCTTGCTGTGTCTCTGACAGCAGAAGTCTGTGGTCTAGTGGTTAGAGCAGCGGGCACCTGTACAGATGCTCTGAGGGTTCGAACCCGAGCCCAGGAAAAATTTTTGCTCTTTTCCTTTTTTTTCTCTGTTATTTTTCGCAACGGTCTTGGGAGAGAAGAAGAATACCTTTTTTCCTTCGAATTGTATGATGCTTTAAATAGCTTATCCCCTCGATGCGTCCTTTTGGCCGTAACAGAGTTTCACGGAAAAGATAAATCTTCGGCGCCGCGCGGATCCCGTCCAGGCCGGTAGATAGGGATTCCTATTCGCATCGCCAAGATGTGTGCGAACCGGTAGCCTAGTGGTTAGCATCCCAGTCCCCCGTCCCAAACCAACTAGGCTACCGGAACGCTTTTGTCGTGTCTTCGAATCTCGGTCGATCATCCTTTTTTTTCGCCGATTTTCGGATGATTTCACCGTCAGGGGTTGGTCTGGGGGTGCACTAGAGTCCACCTGGACACGATACCGTTCTTGGTTTGGGAGAAATTCGCTTTTTACGCGAGAAATAGTGAATTGTTCAATCGGCGCCTAATGGATAGGCAACCCATTCGACGCCAGCCCGCGCCTGCATGTTTGAGAGTAAATCGTGCGAAACGAGCCGTATTCAACCCGGAGTTCAGAAGAGACGAGGAGGTAACCTCCTCGAAATCGACGCCTGGTACCAGAAGATTTTCGGAAGATATGTGGTGCTTGCTGTGTCTCTGACAGCAGAAGTCTGTGGTCTAGTGGTTAGAGCAGCGGGCACCTGTACAGATGCTCTGAGGGTTCGAACCCGAGCCCAGGAAAAATTTTTGCTCTTTTCCTTTTTTTCTCTGTTATTTTTCGCAACGGTCTTGGGAGAGAAGAAGAATACCTTTTTTCCTTCGAATTGTATGATGCTTTAAATAGCTTATCCCCTCGATGCGTCCTTTTGGCCGTAACAGAGTTTCACGGAAAAGATAAATCTTCGGCGCCGCGCGGATCCCGTCCAGGCCGGTAGATAGGGATTCCTATTCGCATCGCCAAGATGTGTGCGAACCGGTAGCCTAGTGGTTAGCATCCCAGTCCCCCGTCCCAAACCAACTAGGCTACCGGAACGCTTTTGTCGTGTCTTCGAATCTCGGTCGATCATCCTTTTTTTTCGCCGATTTTCGGATGATTTCACCGTCAGGGGTTGGTCTGGGGGTGCACTAGAGTCCACCTGGACACGATACCGTTCTTGGTTTGGGAGAAATTCGCTTTTTACGCGAGAAATAGTGAATTGTTCAATCGGCGCCTAATGGATAGGCAACCCATTCGACGCCAGCCCGCGCCTGCATGTTTGAGAGTAAATCGTGCGAAACGAGCCGTATTCAACCCGGAGTTCAGAAGAGACGAGGAGGTAACCTCCTCGAAATCGACGCCTGGTACCAGAAGATTTTCGGAAGATATGTGGTGCTTGCTGTGTCTCTGACAGCAGAAGTCTGTGGTCTAGTGGTTAGAGCAGCGGGCACCTGAACAGATGCTCTGAGGTTCGAACCCGAGCCCAGGAAAAATTTTTGCTCTTTTCCTTTTTTTTCTCTGTTATTGATCGCAACGGTCTTGGGAGAGAAGAAGAATACCTTTTTTCCTTCGAATTGTATGATGCTTTAAATAGCTTATCCCCTCGATGCGTCCTTTTGGCCGTAACAGAGTTTCACGGAAAAGATAAATCTTCGGCGCCGCGCGGATCCCGTCCAGGCCGGTAGATAGGGATTCCTATTCGCATCGCCAAGATGTGTGCGAACCGGTAGCCTAGTGGTTAGCATCCCAGTCCCCCGTCCCAAACCAACTAGGCTACCGGAACGCTTTTGTCGTGTCTTCGAATCTCGGTCGATCATCCTTTTTTTTCGCCGATTTTCGGATGATTTCACCGTCAGGGGTTGGTCTGGGGGTGCACTAGAGTCCACCTGGACACGATACCGTTCTTGGTTTGGGAGAAATTCGCTTTTTACGCGAGAAATAGTGAATTGTTCAATCGGCGCCTAATGGATAGGCAACCCATTCGACGCCAGCCCGCGCCTGCATGTTTGAGAGTAAATCGTGCGAAACGAGCCGTATTCAACCCGGAGTTCAGAAGAGACGAGGAGGTAACCTCCTCGAAATCGACGCCTGGTACCAGAAGATTTTCGGAAGATATGTGGTGCTTGCTGTGTCTCTGACAGCAGAAGTCTGTGGTCTAGTGGTTAGAGCAGCGGGCACCTGTACAGATGCTCTGAGGTTCGAACACGAGCCCAAGAAAATTTTTTGCTCTTTTCCTTTTTTCTCTGTTATTTTTCGCTACGGTCTTGGGAGAGAAGAAGAATACCTTTTTTCCTTCGAATTGTATGATGCTTTAAATAGCTTATCCCCTCGATGCGTCCTTTTGGCCGTAACAGAGTTTCACGGAAAAGATAAATCTTCGGCGCCGCGCGGATCCCGTCCAGGCCGGTAGATAGGGATTCCTATTCGCATCGCCAAGATGTGTGCGAACCGGTAGCCTAGTGGTTAGCATCCCAGTCCCCCGTCCCAAACCAACTAGGCTACCGGAACGCTTTTGTCGTGTCTTCGAATCTCGGTCGATCATCCTTTTTTTTCGCCGATTTTCGGATGATTTCACCGTCAGGGGTTGGTCTGGGGGTGCACTAGAGTCCACCTGGACACGATACCGTTCTTGGTTTGGGAGAAATTCGCTTTTTACGCGAGAAATAGTGAATTGTTCAATCGGCGCCTAATGGATAGGCAACCCATTCGACGCCAGCCCGCGCCTGCATGTTTGAGAGTAAATCGTGCGAAACGAGCCGTATTCAACCCGGAGTTCAGAAGAGACGAGGAGGTAACCTCCTCGAAATCGACGCCTGGTACCAGAAGATTTTCGGAAGATATGTGGTGCTTGTTGTGTCTCTGACAGCAGAAGTCTGTGGTCTAGTGGTTAGAGCAGCGGGTACCTGTACAGATGCTCTGAGGTTCGAACCCGAGCCCAGGAAAAATTTTTGCTCTTTTCCTTTTTTTTCTCTGTTATTTTTCGCAACGGTCTTGGGAGAGAAGAAGAATACCTTTTTTCCTTCGAATTGTATGATGCTTTAAATAGCTAATCCCCTCGATGCGTCCTTTTGGCCGTAACAGAGTTTCACGGAAAAGATAAATCTTCGGCGCCGCGCGGATCCCGTCCAGGCCGGTAGATAGGGATTCCTATTCGCATCGCCAAGATGTGTGCGAACCGGTAGCCTAGTGGTTAGCATCCCAGTCCCCCGTCCCAAACCAACTAGGCTACCGGAACGCTTTTGTCGTGTCTTCGAATCTCGGTCGATCATCCTTTTTTTTCGCCGATTTTCGGATGATTTCACCGTCAGGGGTTGGTCTGGGGGTGCACTAGAGTCCACCTGGACACGATACCGTTCTTGGTTTGGGAGAAATTCGCTTTTTACGCGAGAAATAGTGAATTGTTCAATCGGCGCCTAATGGATAGGCAACCCATTCGACGCCAGCCCGCGCCTGCATGTTTGAGAGTAAATCGTGCGAAACGAGCCGTATTCAACCCGGAGTTCAGAAGAGACGAGGAGGTAACCTCCTCGAAATCGACGCCTGGTACCAGAAGATTTTCGGAAGATATGTGGTGCTTGCTGTGTCTCTGACAGCAGAAGTCTGTGGTCTAGTGGTTAGAGCAGCGGGCACCTGAACAGATGCTCTGAGGGTTCGAACCCGAGCCCAGGAAAAATTTTTGCTCTTTTCCTTTTTTTTCTCTGTTATTTTTCGCAACGGTCTTGGGAGAGAAGAAGAATACCTTTTTTCCTTCGAATTGTATGATGCTTTAAATAGCTAATCCCCTCGATGCGTCCTTTTGGCCGTAACAGAGTTTCACGGAAAAGATAAATCTTCGGCGCCGCGCGGATCCCGTCCAGGCCGGTAGATAGGGATTCCTATTCGCATCGCCAAGATGTGTGCGAACCGGTAGCCTAGTGGTTAGCATCCCAGTCCCCCGTCCCAAACCAACTAGGCTACCGGAACGCTTTTGTCGTGTCTTCGAATCTCGGTCGATCATCCTTTTTTTTCGCCGATTTTCGGATGATTTCACCGTCAGGGGTTGGTCTGGGGGTGCACTAGAGTCCACCTGGACACGATACCGTTCTTGGTTTGGGAGAAATTCGCTTTTTACGCGAGAAATAGTGAATTGTTCAATCGGCGCCTGATGGATAGGCAACCCATTCGACGCCAGCCCGCGCCTGCATGTTTGAGAGTAAATCGTGCGAAACGAGCCGTATTCAACCCGGAGTTCAGAAGAGACGAGGAGGTAACCTCCTCGAAATCGACGCCTGGTACCAGAAGATTTTCGGAAGATATGTGGTGCTTGCTGTGTCTCTGACAGCAGAAGTCTGTGGTCTAGTGGTTAGAGCAGCGGGCACCTGTACAGATGCTCTGGGGTTCGAACCCGAGCCCAGGAAAAATTTTTGCTCTTTTCCTTTTTTTCTCTGTTATTTTTCGCAACGGTCTTGGGAGAGAAGAAGAATACCTTTTTTTCCTTCGAATTGTATGATGCTTTAAATAGCTTATCCCCTCGATGCGTCCTTTTGGCCGTAACAGAGTTTCACGGAAAAGATAAATCTTCGGCGCCGCGCGGATCCCGTCCAGGCCGGTAGATAGGGATTCCTATTCGCATCGCCAAGATGTGTGCGAACCGGTAGCCTAGTGGTTAGCATCCCAGTCCCCCGTCCCAAACCAACTAGGCTACCGGAACGCTTTTGTCGTGTCTTCGAATCTCGGTCGATCATCCTTTTTTTTCGCCGATTTTCGGATGATTTCACCGTCAGGGGTTGGTCTGGGGGTGCACTAGAGTCCACCTGGACACGATACCGTTCTTGGTTTGGGAGAAATTCGCTTTTTACGCGAGAAATATTGAATTGTTCAATCGGCGCCTAATGGATAGGCAACCCATTCGACGCCAGCCCGCGCCTGCATGTTTGAGAGTAAATCGTGCGAAACGAGCCGTATTCAACCCGGAGTTCAGAAGAGACGAGGGGGTAACCTCCTCGAAATCGACGCCTGGTACCAGAAGATTTTCGGAAGATATGTGGTGCTTGCTGTGTCTCTGACAGCAGAAGTCTGTGGTCTAGTGGTTAGAGCAGCGGGCACCTGTACAGATGCTCTGGGGTTCGAACCCGAGCCCAGGAAAAATTTTTGCTCTTTTCCTTTTTTTCTCTGTTATTTTTCGCAACGGTCTTGGGAGAGAAGAAGAATACCTTTTTTTCTTCGAATTGTATGATGCTTTAAATAGCTTATCCCCTCGATGCGTCCTTTTGGCCGTAACAGAGTTTCACGGAAAAGATAAATCTTCGGCGCCGCGCGGATCCCGTCCAGGCCGGTAGATAGGGATTCCTATTCGCATCGCCAAGATGTGTGCGAACCGGTAGCCTAGTGGTTAGCATCCCAGTCCCCCGTCCCAAACCAACTAGGCTACCGGAACGCTTTTGTCGTGTCTTCGAATCTCGGTCGATCATCCTTTTTTTTCGCCGATTTTCGGATGATTTCACCGTCAGGGGTTGGTCTGGGGGTGCACTAGAGTCCACCTGGACACGATACCGTTCTTGGTTTGGGAGAAATTCGCTTTTTACGCGAGAAATAGTGAATTGTTCAATCGGCGCCTAATGGATAGGCAACCCATTCGACGCTAGCCCGCGCCTGCATGTTTGAGAGTAAATCGTGCGAAACGAGCCGTATTCAACCCGGAGTTCAGAAGAGACGAGGAGGTAACCTCCTCGAAATCGACGCCTGGTACCAGAAGATTTTCGGAAGATATGTGGTGCTTGTTGTGTGTCTGACAGCAGAAGTCTGTGGTCTAGTGGTTAGAGCAGCGGGTACCTGAACAGATCCTCTGAGGTTCGAACCCAAGCCCAGGAAAAATTTTTGCTCTTTTCCTTTTTTTTCTCTGTTAATTTTCGCAACGGTCTTGGGAGAGAAGAAGAATACCTTTTTTCCTTCGAATTGTATGATGCTTTAAATAGCTTATCCCCTCGATGCGTCCTTTTGGCCGTAACAGAGTTTCACGGAAAAGATAAATCTTCGGCGCCGCGCGGATCCCGTCCAGGCCGGTAGATAGGGATTCCTATTCGCATCGCCAAGATGTGTGCGAACCGGTAGCCTAGTGGTTAGCATCCCAGTCCCCCGTCCCAAACCAACTAGGCTACCGGAACGCTTTTGTCGTGTCTTCGAATCTCGGTCGATCATCCTTTTTTTTCGCCGATTTTCGGATGATTTCACCGTCAGGGGTTGGTCTGGGGGTGCACTAGAGTCCACCTGGACACGATACCGTTCTTGGTTTGGGAGAAATTCGCTTTTTACGCGAGAAATAGTGAATTGTTCAATCGGCGCCTGATGGATAGGCAACCCATTCGACGCCAGCCCGCGCCTGCATGTTTGAGAGTAAATCGTGCGAAACGAGCCGTATTCAACCCGGAGTTCAGAAGAGACGAGGAGGTAACCTCCTCGAAATCGACGCCTGGTACCAGAAGATTTTCGGAAGATATGTGGTGCTTGCAGTGCCTCTGACAGCAGAAGTCTGTGTTTGCTTATTTCCTTTTTTTCCTGTTATTTTTAGTAACGGTCTTGGGAGAGAAGAGGAATACCTTTTTACCCTCGAGTTGTATTATGCTTTAAATAGCTTATCCCCTCGATGCATCTTTTTGGCCATAAAATAGTGACACGGAAAAGATAATTCGTCTGCGCCGCGCGGGGCCCGCCCAGGCCGGTAGATAGGGATTCCTATTCGCATCGACGAGATGTGTGCGAACCGGCAGCCTAGTGGTTAGCACATCCGTCCCCCGTCCCTAACCAACTAGGCTGCCGGAACGCTTTTGTCGAGTTCGAAACTCAGTCGACCGCAATTTTTTTCCGACGGTTTTTGGATGGTTTCACCCTCTGGGGTTGGTCCGATGGTGCACTAAAGCCCTTCTGCACAACCCTCGTTAATTTGGAAGAACTAATTTCATTTTGGACCAAATTCCCTTAAAATACAAAGGCTATAGCCTTGGCAAATTTAACCAAAATTCGAAAGTCTCAGCTCACCGCCAAATTCACAGGGAATCTTCTTTACGCTTTGTGAAACAACAAAACAACCTGGGAGTGAGGGGAGGGGCGGAAGGGCCAGCTGTGCCAAACCTGTATAATGGAGGATATTGCACAATAAATATCGATGTATTAACAAATGTAAGTGCGCAATAAACCCGACTTAAGCTTTCAAAAAACACTGAATTTTACTAATTTCCCATGAAATCAAAGACTGAAAAAAGTGTAAACTGACAAATAATGTTGGAACTATCTTATTAATTTATTCTTGCACAGGTTTCCAAAGAAGCATTCTAGATCCTCTGGAGGAGCAGTGGGTTCAACGCCTGCTTGGCCCAACTTCCAGGACTGTTGGCCTGTTGGTCAAATCTCGAAGACAATATATCAGCGTGAAGAAGAGAAGTCAGCCAACTGACCTGAGAACAAGAAAATCAAAGTAAGATTCAAATCTATTAGACAACCGTCAAATAGCGGGTATACAAAACAAGAGCCAAATTGAACACAAAATGAATTTTGTGTTAGGTATGGAACTCGTTCTTTTCTTAATTATGTGCTACAGAGGTAGAAGTGTAAAGTGTGATGTGAGTAGAGTGAGTCCATTTTCATCTCAGGTTGTGTTAGTTTTCCCCGGGACACTAGGGCCCTTGCTCGGTTTGGGCGTTGTTCTTCACAAGTATATTCACCAAATTCTATCTAAATTTGAAATCATTAATTTAATGTAATACAATATATTGAGCTCACTTTAACAAATAACTCAATCTCTAGTCAATAGTTTTGTCATCCATGAAAGCTTCATTTCATACATATAAGTAAATGGCAACGACATAAATGTTCTCCCCACAACCTGCACACAAAACTGGGTGCTCCGTTTTGCGCCCCAACAATCGAACCCGAGCGAAGGGCCCGAACATGGCCCGAGTGTCCCGTGCAAAACTTCCCCTAGATTACTAATACAATCTGAGACTCACACGACCGAGGGGGAAATCACTTGCGTAATAGCTCGTACACCCAGACCTGTAATAATTACGTAATAGAACGAAATAGCCCGTAATAGTGCGTAATAGCCTGTAATAGGGCGAAATTGCCCGTAATAGAGCGTAATAGAGCGTAATAGTGGCGTAATAGAGCGTAATAGTGGCGTAATAGAGCGAAATAGCGTTGTAATGGCGCCTTATGAGGATGAAGCGCTCAAGCTCGAGGCTGCACTTCGGTCTGTTTTAAAAGAACGGTTGGTTAGTTTGTGACCACACAGACCGTTCTGTTGTCTCAGTTAAATACTATCCCACATCCCCTTCCTAAATAAAAAAAATTCAATCTTTTCTTTGAGATTTTTGGCAAGAAAACCAGCTAACAGCAACACATTGACAAGCACCCTTACACATACACCTTACGTTAGGTGTCTACGTTGAAACGTTTTCGAGCTCTACTCGTTAGCAGAACCTGAACTTTTAGAACTCAACTACTTTTTCTGAATTGTCTAGTAGGTTTTACACAGAGCCATGATTGAATATAGAAGTACATAATCTTCTTCGAAGGGTTTAAAGAGATAAATTGAAGCATGGTCGTAGCATCAACTACAAAACTGTAAAATGATGCACCATTTTAGTAGACACAATTGAATAATAGTAAATGTCACATCAGTACCACAACGACGATTTTAGGTCTAATCCTTTTAAACCGACATTGTTCCAAAAAGGTGACAATCTCTGTTTCTTACATTACTTCCTGACGCACAGCGTTAACGCATGGAAATAGGTATACCAAAATGACACTTTTAGGTAGTACTTTAGTAAAAGTATACTTAAAGTACACATAAACTATAGCAGATTGGGACGGCAACACTTTGGTGCAGCTTTCAGTATACTTTTTGCATACTCTTTGTATAGTTTTTGTACACTTTTTGGACACTTTGCCAAGTCACATACGCTGGTATCGTGGTCCCACCGGAAGAATAGCCTATCTCTCTCTCTCTCTCTCTCTCTCTCTCTCTCTCTCTCTCTCGCACTCATGGGCTGGCCTATACTTCCTTTCCATTTGGTATGCTAAACTCTCGGTGGTCGTACGATTTGAAAAATTAAGCAAGAGTGGGTATGCAGAAGTGTAAGGGTGAGTCGATCTGGCAGACCTTTCGATTTCGACTTTCGGATGGCATTAAAAAGTGTCGTTTTTTTTGTTTTTTTTTGCACGGTTGGTTGCATTCTGTACCGTCGGACGCATTTTCTTGAAGTTTTAGTCGTACTGATTGACTAATTTACTGGAAAGAGCAGCAAATGAACGAAGAGTAGTGTCATGCACGCAAAATATCCTCGTAAGAGCAGTGTAATACTTGTGTAATAGCTTCGTAATAGCTTCGTAATAGCCGTAATAGCGGCGTAATAGCGGCGTAATAGCCGTAATAGCGTCGTAATAGCCGTAATAGCGGTGTAATAGCCGTAATAGCGGCGTAATAGCCGTAATAGCTACGTAATGGCCGTAATAGCGGCGAAATAGCCGTAATAGAACGTAATGTGTAATAGTTCGTACACCCTTTCCCGAAGTGATTTCCGCCTCGCACACGACTCACATCACTTTCTACTAATTTCTACTAATTGTGAGCAAATTTACTTAAGAAAAACAGTCGACGACATCGAGGTCCTCCGGTCAGTCTGATTTTTTGTGAGAAGGTTCTCTGAATAAGTAGGAGAAAATGGCCATCCTGGGTTTGGCCGAAAAAAAATTGTTCGAGAGTTATGGCGCATTTAGTAAATTTTCGTCGTTTTTACAGGTATTTTGGGTATTTGCTCCTATTTGCGCATACCCAGTCCAAAAATCCCATGGACACCATGGAATTCCATGATCTCTTTTCCATGGATAGAGGACCGTTTTTCATGTAAGATGCATCATATTCCATGTGGTGTCTGTTTCCATGGGCGTTCTACCATGGAAAAGTGTTTTCCTTGGAACAAGATTCCATGGAATATCGCATTCCATGAGAGGACTCCAAGGAAAATTTCTTACCATGGGTAAAGGCTCCATGGGAAAATGCTTGCCATGCGAGATGCGAGAGGACTTCATGAAACGGTTGTGTTTCCATGGGGTGACCTATCCCATTGGGCACTTGCCTATCTTTAACATGGAAACAATTTCCCATGAAAATTAAAAGGTCTGTAGAATCTATTATTATTGGAATTTCGATCTGAAATTTGGTATGTAGCATCTACGATGAATTTTAGTAGGGCCATTTAAATTTCATTCAAATCTGAGAACTTTTTTCTGGCAACTGGAAAACGACTTGAGCTAGGCAAAAACGGACACCAGGTTTGGCTCCGCCTCGTCTCCGACACCCAATATTCGTGATTCAATTATTTCGATCAGTCTTCTCTTTGTCTTTTTTGAGGACCTAAACATTTTGGTATTGGAGTTAGTGCTCTATTCCATTGAGACGGTCAGCTGCCAAGGAACCTTATTTCCTTGGAAACTACCTCACATGGAAGTGGGCAAAAAATACATGTAAAGTTATACTATATGGGGAAATGTCTCCCATGACATTCCTTGATGTCCCATGGCTCATGGGAACGAGCATGGGATTTCTGGACTGGGATATGGTGTCCGAGCGAGTTCAAATTTGGTCTTCGCATGCAAAATTCAACAAGGAACAAGGATCTGCCCTCGGATTTGCTCTACGACTCATAGTTTTTGACTTATTCAAAAATGTACTAAAAAGTACACAAATTCAAAAATTTCTGGGGGAAACTTAGTGAAATGTAGTGTGGACACTATTCCACACCGGTCCCTTGTTTGTAGAGAAGATCCCGCTGAATTTTTTGAGCACACGCTCAGATTTTTAGCTCGAACGGTTCAGCCGCAGTGCCGCTTCAAAGTTTCACATTTCACTAAAAACGTTGGTTTTCGCAGGAAAAAAAAAAGTCATCTGGCGACTATGTAGGAATGATCAGCAACTCATAAAACGCCTTTTTAGAGGGTCGCAAAAATAACAAATTTTTGGTCCAATACTTGTGAAAATTAATCACCGACGAATTTAGGCCTTTATTTAGGCATTTAGCGAAATGTGAAACTTTGAAGCGGCACTGCGGCTGAACCGTTCGAGCTAAAAATCTAGGCGTGTGCTAAAAAAAAAATTCAGCGGGCTCTTCTCTACAAGGAAACGGTGTGGAATAGTGCCCAAACTACATTTTACTAAGTTTCCCCAAGAAATTTTTGAATTTGTGTACTTTTTAGTGCATTTTTGAATAAAAGTCAAAAACTATGAGTCGTAGAGCAAATCCGAGGGCAGATTCTCGTTCCTTGTTGAATTTTGCATGCGGAGACCAAATTTGAACTCGCTCGGACACCATATGCGCAAATAGGAGCAAATACCCAAAATGCCTGTAAAAAAGACGAAAATTTACTAAATGCGCCATAACTTTCGAACAAATTTTTTTCGGCCAAACCCAAGATAGCTCTTTTCTCCTGCTTGTTCAGAGAACCTTCTCACAAAAAAATCAGACTGATCGGAGGACCTCGATGTCGTCGACTGTTTTTCTTAAATAAATTTGCTCTGTGGGATACCACTACCCATGCCACCATATTATACAACCGCCCATTTAGAATAGATGAAACGAGTACGTCAGTAAGGCGCCTGTTACGTAAGGCGCCGTGCCGTAGAGCGCGATACATTTTAAATGTAAACTTAAGAGAACACTCCAATCGAATGAATATGGAGTCATTCGTATCGATTAATTTGCTGAAAAAACAGCCCGCAAGTATGATTGCGTAACGCAATCCCCTTCAAATTCGCAGGTGGCACCACTTTTGGCATCCGGTCCCTATTTCGTGCTCATCTTTTACTTGAAGCAGGCACCCCGATAAGACCTCCTCTCCGCCCGTATAAGAGCGACACCGAGGCTCGCTCTGGTTAAGTCACTTGTCGCAGTTGACCAGCAGCAGCACGACACCTCATCACCAACATGGCCAAGACGCTCCTCCTCGCGGTAGTCGCCGCCGTCCTCTGTGGCCTCGGCGTAAGTATAACCAGTTGAGCCACGAGAAGGCATGCGAGACGGAGAGTGAGTACAAGTGGCTCTGTTCCCCAGGCGGTGTCCTCTTCGCCGGTCCCACTGCACAAGCCAAACCTCCAGTTCGACTGGATCAACACCACGGCCATCCTGGAGCAGTTGGCGGAAAGCCTGCAGCCCGTGCAGGACGACATCGACGAGACGGATCGAATTGTGATGGGGGTCGTGGGGTTCGTGGAGGCCACAACGAACAGCATCGATCAGTCCTGGTCCGCTGCCAGCTGGAATCAGACGGTGGCGGATCTGGTCGACCAGGCGCAAGAGCTCGGCATCGACGTGGAGGACTGCATCCTGGCGGAGGAGGAGCCGATCAACGACGTCCTGAGGGGCCTGAAGGACGACGTTGATAAGTGCCTCGCACCCAACCTCCAGAGCGTCAAGCAGGTCGTGGTAGCCCTGAGGGCCGACGGCGATAAAGCGCGAGATCTGCTCGCCGAAGCCAAGGATATGGTCAGCCAGTGCAATGATTATGGATTCTTCGCCTTCGCGTGCCTGGCGGGCCAGGTGCCCGCCATCCAGGATCAGATCTCTGAGCTGGTCCGAGAGGCCGATGAGCTCGCCAAAACAGCCTTGTCCGAGGGCGCCGCCCTCTACCAGGCGCTGTTTGTGGGGCCGTGCACTCAGGATGCCTCAAACAGCCGCGCTCAACAGGCCAGCGACATCATTAACGCCGCCGAGCAGTGCATCAGGGATAAGCTGCCCACGCCGGAGCCCGTGACCGAGCCCGAGCCCGAGCCCACGCCGGAGCCCCAGCCCGAGCCCCAGCCCCAGCCTCAGTAGAAGGAGACTCCACATCGTCGCGCTCTGCCTAGGGGTTCCTAGGACTTTTCGAAAACTAGAATAAACATGTTAACTCGTTCAAAAGGAAAATGTGCAATGATTTTTTTAAGCCGGGGAGCGGGGGGAAACAACTCTGAAATTTTTGTACAGCTAGTAATTCAGGAAAATTCATAAAAAAAAAATCAATTTAAAAAAATTTAAAAAAATGCAAAAGTTTACGAAAAATCCACAGAAAAATCAGGAAAACTCAGAAAAATTTTGGAAAATTCAAACATTTAGGTAGAATTCAAGTGATAAAAATTCACAAAAAGAGAACACCAAATAAAATCAGAGTTTTTTCCCCTCGGGGGGGAGGGGGCTGCTTGAAAACCCGGGCGAAGTTTTTTCCGAGCAGCTGAAGACTGTGTCATTTGCAGCTCAGAAAAATTGGCTCAGAGGAAAAGAGGACAAAACACTGAGGGCAGAAAAAAAACAACATGCGAACTGGATGTATTTCAGTCGCGAGTCCAACAGTGACGCAGACACGGCACGGCAGGCTTGCTCAATATTGGAACCGGTCCGGTCTTCTGCCCTGGTGCCCTCCTACTCCTCGCCCTGGTGGGCCGGCGGGCGAGAGAAGAAGAGCCCCCTGCTGTTCCCGCCGCGCCGCGCGTCAAGAATTGATCCCCCCGTCCCATTTCACACGATTGCGTACAATGATCTGCCCTTGGCCGAACGCGCGCGCGCGCAAGTCCTAACCATGATTTGTGAGGAAGGGGGTGGGCGGGCCGGCCGTGGCCCGCGCAGGCTGGCGGGCGTGTGGACCCGCCCGTAGCCCGTCGTCCCGTCCCGACAGCAGAAACTTTGCACGGCACTCTCACACACACTAGGCCTAGGCTCTTTATCCTCGCAAACGCCAACAACGCCGTTCATCTCTCGTCCCTCTGCCACGGCCATGGTCCGCGCCGCGCGCCTATAGCCGAGCTCAGGGACTTCCCCCTGCCCGGGCAGGCGGCGAACCGGAGAACAGGGACCCGTAACTTAACGACATTTTGTGTTACAACGCTCATTTTCACGTTACGTTCCTCGTAACGTAACTTAAACAAAATTTTGATTTGTTACGTTACATAACACATAACCGTAACGTAACGAAAATACCGTTACAGCGAAGTAACTTATTTAATATTTCGATAGCCTTGCCTGATTTCTCCCAATATCCAACGAGAATGATTTCATGAGCGATATGTCGAGCCCCTTGCACCGAAAGACCGCTAAAATAATTTCTGAATCAAATAAGTTATTTTCAAAATAACTTGTAACATAAATAGCTTTAATTAAGTTACGTTACAAATAACGTAACAAAACGACTGCAGGCATTTAAATTCGTCCCCGGAACTTGTCACGTAACGACATTACGTTACGTTCTGGGTCCCTGCCGGAGAAGAGGGAAAAGTGAAAAGGGTGTGATGATCCCGTTCACAGTGCGCTGTATGTATAAAGTGTTCAACTGGCGAGCACCTGCTGGTGATTCCCAACGGCTGTAGGCCTATGTCGTACTCGGATGTGTTTAAAATGAAATTTGAATATTTCGAAGAGTTCAACTAGTAACTTTTTCGTATTTAGCCTGCCGGCTCAGCGTGATAGAAAAGTCTTTAACATTCCAGTTGCACACTTTGCAATATTCTAATTCGTAAAGGTACACACGCAAGTCCACGGTACGGGTGTTCAACACTTGCGGGTGCTTGCCAGTTCAACACTATATAAATCAGTGTGGGCCAGGCCGCAGCCGAGTTCATCACCTTGCTCTAAAGGTCTGGTGGTGTTGGCAGGAAAAAAAATCCGAGTCATGCACGTCATCAGCTCGTCTCCAATTTTTCCGTTTACCGGTGTCAGCGCAGTACCTCCAGCACCCAGGCGGTATTAAAAACTAAATTGGTCCCTTTTCGCGGGCCTGCAGCCAATCTATATGATGAGGTTGCGATTTAAGCAAGATAAATAGACGGTATGCGCCCGGCCGGCGGCAGCGGGGGGCGCCCAGCGCGGGGGGCGCAGCGCGGGGCAAATTGAGAAGGATCGAGCAAATGAGGCGGCGAAAGGAGAAAGTGGAGGGAGGCGCGCGAACAGCAGGGGTAAACGCCTCGTCACCTGCTGCTGCAGGGCTGCAGGCCCGCCCCGCAGGACCGGAGGAGGAGGGAGGCAACGACAGTCCGTCTTACTGTCCTGTGGCACATATTTTCGGTGGAGGCGTTCCCCTCCCGCTCCCCTCCTTCCCTCCCCGGGGAGGGGACGTCCTCGACCTCCCAACCCAACAGTACTGTAATGTTTTGCTTCCCACCAATTTGTCTGAATTTACAATTTTTAATATATATCTCAGATTTTTAAAATACCAACTTAGGCTCTTGCAAGTGTTTTTGTGCCTCTTGAACGATTGTTTATTTACAAACCATTTTATACTTACAGGGCACTGATTAATTTCCCGTAGTTCGCTTGAAGTTGGTGAAAGGCGGGCGTACAACCGTTCGCCCGTTTTAGAAAGGGTGTGCGCGATGTGTCTGCTTCTCACCGCTAACAAACCGTGCTTGTCCTTCATATGGCGTCTTACTTGTGGTCCGAAATAGTCATCGCCCATGTAGCACATCCATTTTCTTTGCTCTGTAAATATACCAAAGAATGATTAATTCCTCGCACCGCCTCCCCTGCCTGCAAGCCCCGAGGGGTCCTACATTCAAAAAAAGTCAGTGTACACCCTAAAACATAATCAGTAAAACAATTAAAAAATTTCAGAAAAAACATCAAGAAAAAAATTATTAAAAATCAAGAAAAATCAGAAAACACCAGAAAAATCGGTACACGCTTGAATTTATAGTGGAGAACCCATCGGCAGGCCCGCACGGCCGGCATGAGGCAATGACATCAGTCCTACTGTCGTGAGGCACCGCGTCCCCTGCAGCATTGCGGGGACTCTAAGTGCGGCTGATTATTGCAGGGCCGTCCGGGAGGGGTTGCGCGGGAGAGAGGGACGAACGACCGAACGACCCGTGCAGGGCGAGGCACGGGGGCACGGGGCGGGGCGGGGCGCGGGCCGGGCCAAGCAGAGAAAGAAATGGCGTGCAGCCGGTGAGGATGAGGAGGGTGGTGGTGGGTGTGATGGAGGGCCGAGGCCTCCCGGAGAGCGCACCCCCCGGCCCAGCCCCGGCCCAGCGTGCGGCGTGGTGGCAGCTCCCCGCAGGGTGCGTTTGCACAGCGCGGCCCCCGGCCCGGAGCGGCCCGGAGGACAGCGACTGAGAGAGAGAGGCGAGCCAAAAACTTTTTGTCCTTTCAGCTTGCCGCCGCGCCGCCGCGCCGGGGCTCGGTGGGGTCCGGGGCCGGCCGGAGATAAGTCGCGCACGCCGCCGGCTTGTAAGTAATTCGCTGTCCTCCTCCCTCCCTCCCTCTTCTGCCCCGTCCGCGCCGCCTCCCCTTCACTGCCAGGCTGCCCGGCTCGACATTCAAATTGAACCCCGCCGAGCGAGCGGGGAGGACTATGCGTGCCTCTTAATCACTCGGAAAAATTGTAGCAAGAGCACAGCTACTTACGCCTCACAAATATGGAAATATTGTCCGGGCGTAGAGCGAGCATATTGCGCTGCTCGCCGCCCCGCTCCGAGACTTTTACGAGGCGATTTTAATGAATACAATTATTGCTGCAAGATTTAAGGCGGTAATCCTGGGCGGGCGAGCTAATGGTCACTAAGGTGGGCTGAGCAGAAGGGGGAGGGGGAGAGGGAGAGGGAGGGGGCGCCGGGCTTGTGGAGGACCAGATAACTTCCGCGTCGACGGCACATAGAGTAATCGTCGCACGCGGCCGTTCGACTGGAATGTAAGCGTGGGTCGTCGCCGCGCCGGGCAGGGCAGGGCGGGGCAGGGCAGGGCAGGGCAGGGCAGGGCAGGCGGCTGGGACGCCTCTGGGACGCACCGGCCGGAGCAGATTTCGACCAGGCCGGTCGGTCCGACCCGGAGACAAGGCGGACTAGGACGGGGGCGGGGCGGGGCAAGCGACACGACAACGGGATAGGGAGATGGAAGTCATTCTTCTAGTCCAGCGGGCAAGAGTCTCGGGGTCGTCCTCGAAGGTCAGCAGCAGCAGCAGCAGCAAGGAAAGGGCGGCTCATGACCAATATCAGGAGCAAGGAGGGGAAAGAAAAGTAGAAGGCCCTCCTATATGCCTGCAGGCCTTCGCACGCGGAGACTCTCCTCATGGGGGCCAGGCAGGCCACCGCGCGCTATCTCGGTGCTTACGCACACGCTCCCCGGGTCACACGCACACACATGCACTTATTTCACTTCATCCTGCCATGGCGCGTCCCTCGAAGCTGCCGCGCCCTGCACTCTGCCCCCGCAAGCTCTTCCGCCCCCCCCCCCCTCAAAATGGCTCGGCACCTTTTCATCCCGTTTCCTTATCTTTTCATTTTCGTCGCGAGACGATGGCTCCGATGGGCCTGGCGCGATACCGGGCTGTACCGTGCCGTGGCGCCCTCGCCCCGCCCCGCCCCGCCCCGCGTACGGCCTCCTGCCTGCACTGCTCCTTACCCCTTCCGAACACCTCCCGCCGCGCCAGGCCGGCGCCGAACACGCGCCCAGAATGAACACAACTTTCGCCCGCCATAACTCCACGGACGACCTTTCCTTATATTTGCATTTCCCGCCCGCCCTCTCCCTCCTTCCGTCCGACCCCCTTTCACTTCTTGCACTATCGTCCTTCTCTCTTTCTCTCTGTCTGCTCCTTTCCCCACGCAGCCGACCCCGACACCACTCTCGCCCTTACTGGGTCCGTCCGTCTGATGCATCATTCTCTATCACTTGCCCATCTCCATTTCCTAGAGCTATTGAGAAAGATTTGTTGCTCACTCTTTCCGATTCTATTTTTAATCTTTCCGAATAGCTTCCTGAAATATGTGCTGGCACGGCTGCTCTCTGCTTTTCTCGCTTGCCACCAGCCCCATCCTACCACCACCCGTTGCGGCAGAGGAGCGGGCTTTCGATATTTTTCACCCCCGTCCTGGCACCACCACTCCAGCCCACCGGCCGTCCAGTGGTTTAAATGCAACGTTAGCGAACTCTGTGTTGATTTAGTGACACAGTGAAGGAAAGGTAAAGCATAGGGTGAGTTACAAAAAAAAAGCATAAGAAATCCTAGGACTCTTATTAAAAGCTATCAGTACTTATATTTCGCAGCGTACCTCAAAACTGAGAGGCAAACAACGCTGAATTTTGGTGTACAATTTTTTGCAATTTCTGTGGATTTTCGTGAATTTTTATAGAACTAATTGTGAATTTTTACTTCAATTTTACCTAAAATACTGTGAATTTTCCTGATTTTTTGTCCTGAATTTTCCTGTATTTTCCTGAATTCCTTTAAGTTATGGTAATTTTTTCATTGTTTGAAAAAAAAATTCTCCTGAATTACGAGGTGAACAAAAATTTCAGAGTTGTTTCCCCCTCGCTTGAAACAAAAGTAATGTCGCCAGGCAATACCACAACTTCTTTTTCCTATAGCAAGGCACTCACCGCTTGTTCGCAAGCGCTCTTCTCCTATACCTCGGCAGCAGTAGCAGCTGCATCGCCTCAAAGCTTCTCTCCTGCGAGGCGTCGTCCTTGGCGCTCCCTCCCCGACGGCCGTGTTCGATATTCGATAAGCGGAATGCTTTATTCGCTCGCTTGACGGCTCGGCTTGGGCCTCGGCCGGCCATATGGTGCCGGGCGGCAGGGGCAGACCAGCAGCGGCGACTGGACCCCGGGCTCACTGGGCCGTAAGCTCCTCACGTACACGCGCGCCCGCGCGCCTGCAGTCCTGCAGAAGGGAGGGCCACCCCGCAACGCTCTACTGCAGGAATTAAAGGCCGATGCGATTTTAAGGGTGTGGCACAAGCTGCTGGGCGACCCACATCCAAGATGGATGGACACACAAACCACACTCCTCGCTCATGGTCTCCGGTATGAGGCGCGAGGAAAGGATAATGCACGGTTCGGGTGCTGCGCGGCACAGGGAGCACCCACTCGAAGGTTATGGACAGCAGCCACGTTCGATCGCAATGCAAAGGGAAGGGAAAAATAAGAGTAACGAGAGAGACAAAGAGACTGCGTCAAAATAAAGAGTGGCCTTCCCCCCCCCCCCCCCAAAGCTGTCTGCCTCCGCCCAGAAGCACTGCTCCAGCACTCGAGTCAAACGAGTGAATTCATTTCAGCCACGCGGCCCCGACGTTTGCACTCCCCTCCCTCTCTCCCTCTCTCTCTCTCTCTCTCTCTCTCTCTCTCTCTCTCTCTCTCTCTCTCTCTCTCTCTCTCACGCCCTGGCGCTAGCTCACACTCACGCATACATACATACATACATGCATACATACCCGCTTTCATTCTCTAATCCCCAACATACGGCACGGTTCAGTATCCCGGCCACAAACAAGCGCGCGCGTGGCGCGGCGCGCACTGACCATGCCCAACACACACGCCCGCCCCGACCCCGCGCCGCCCCGGACAAAAGTTTTCCCCAGGGCGGCGGGGCGCGGCGAGGCGCGGCGGGGCGCGGCGAGGCGCGGCGGGGCGCGGCGGGGCGCGGGGCCGGCGGTCTGCCGCTGCGGTCGCGCACTCGGTGCAGTGCAGCCTCAACGAGATCGACTCGGGCAACAAACGAACGAATTTGCATCTCATTTGCGCTCGCCTCGCAGAGTGGCGTGGCGCGGCGCGACTCGATAAACACTGCAGCGAAAACGTGTACAAATTGCATTTCTCCCCGCGGGGGCGCGGCAGGCGGCGGCCTTATAGTAGCGCGAGCCGCAGCGACCCGAGAGGAGCGGAAAGGAGGAGGTAGGGGGGGGGGGGCGGAGGGTCGCAGGCTGTACGGCATTCGCCTTTGATATGACGCCCGCCGCTGAAGGAGCCTGTATATATATAGGCCCTACGACGGCCCTGCGCGGGCCTAGTCTAGTCCAGCCCGGCCGGCCGGTCCGATGGGCCCCGCCGGCGCATCATATCCCTCTCCCCCCCACCCCACCCCCTACCTACGGTCACTGACCTTCCCTCGCAGCGCCGGCCCGGCCCGGCAGCACACGGTCGGAGACGCGTACGACGGCCCCGATGCTTCCGGGCCCGCTGGGGAGGCGTTCATAACCCTAACGTGCCCAAAGTTTCGGTCGACCGACTTCGAACACGAAATCCTACCTGTGCGCTGCCACTGGGTGCGTCCTTCCTCCTCCCTCCCCTCCTTACCCGTGCCGACAGCAGGGCCGGCCCGGTGGCCTAGGGCACTACTACAAGACGGAGGAGGAGCAGGGAAAGGGCTGGCCCGGGGCGGGGGTGGGGGGGGGGGGGATACTACACAGGATGCTGCGGGCCGGTGCATCAAAATGATCTGGCCACGGTGAGGGAAGCCCAGCCCAAAGCACCTGGGACTAGTCGAGCCCCGGCCGTCCAGCGGCCCGCACTGCCCATTTGGAGCCCTCGCCCCGTCCCGCGCGCTCAGCAGCAGACGTCCTCGCCAGGCATGTCGGCGGTGAGTACCTCCCCAGAGTCCAAGGCCCAGCACCAGCACCATCCCGCGGGTGCGCGCATAAATGCATTAGCGATTCCAACCTGCCGAGCTTCACGTCACTCGCAGTTTACTGAGAACCCAGCTATCGCGCCCGCCGATGTTTTATAAATGGGAATAGCGATAGCCAAGCATTCAGTATTGACCAGCAGCGGTAGTAGTGTTGCTGCGTCGAGCCAAACCGCGAGCCCCTTTCTACCGGAAATCCAATTCGGACCGGACCAATTTCCCGCGAAACCAATGTCTGTAGGGGACTTGTTGCGTCACCCAAACGTATATGAGAGTGTATTCAGCTTGATTCGATCGTTTAAGAACTGCAAACGCGGCCTTTCTTATCGAAAACTCTGCGATTTTTTTTATTTCCTTCTTCGAAAGCGATAGGGGACTACTTGTTGCGTAATCCAAACTTACATGAGTGTGTATTCAGCTTGATTCGATCGTTGAAGTACTCCACCCACGACCACTCTTATCGAAAACACAGCTGCCACTTTGTTTTCCTCCTTCCTTCGAAAGTGAGAGGTTTTGAGTGATGCGCGGACACGGCGGCTCAATCAAACGAAACTGGAGCAAACGGATAGGAGGATGACAATGTCACTACAGAAAATAAGTGACATCTCACCCGCCCAGTCGGCTTGAATTTTTGCCTTCCGGCATTTGCTCGACTAATCCCCGCACACGACGCGTCCCCTCCAGAGGCTCGGCCTCGGCCCATTGCAGAGAGGCCCAGAGATTCTTTTCTCACCTGCTAGATAATGATCATCGTCCTCCTCCTCCTCATCCCGTTCCTCTGTGGCCCAACATTCCGATGACCCCTTTTAAACTGTCAACTGATTGGTCGTAGCGGTACTTGGGTGTTCGAGTTTGGGCCGGGCCGGTCAGGGCCGGGCGCCCCAGCTTATCGGGCGCATCAGTCTTTACGGTACCCATGTGCGAGCCCCAGCGGCCTAACTCCCGTGTCTCCTTGGTCTCCCAGGTCGTGGCCAGCCTGCCCGCCCCGGCGGTCACCGCGCCCCACGCCATTCTGCTGGCGCCGAGCTCCGCGGGCGGCGCCGCCTCCGGGCGGGGCAAGCTCTTCTTCCACCCGTTCTTTCCCCTGCTGCACCTCATGCACTTCCCGCACCTCTTCCTCGGCGCGGGCGGCTTCCACCACGGCCTCGGCGGCTTCCACCACGGCCTCGGTGGCTTTCACCACGGCCTCGGCGGCTTCCATCACGGCCTGGGCGGCTTCGGCCACTTCCCGTTCCGCGCGCTGGCCCCGGAGCCCCCAACCGGCAGCAGCGCGTCCCCGGAGGCGACGACGCCACCACCCGTGTCGTCGACGGCGCGAACCGAGCCGCCAGCGCGGCCGTCAGGGTCGCCCGGGACGACGCGACTCGCGCCGCTTCCGCCCGCCGCCAGCCAGCCGCAGCCAGCCAGTTACATCGCGGCGCCCCCTTTCAAAGCCTTCATCACGCCCAAGAGGAAGGTGGTGCCGGTGTACCCGGTGCCCGCCTACCCGCTGCCCGCGCTGCCGCCGTTGCCCGCGTACGCCACCTTCGACGGCCCACTGCGCCTCACAGAGCCCACGTCCGCGCCGCACCCGGCGACCGTGCCCGGCGCCGCCGAGTCGGACGTCAAGAACAACCTCGTCCTTGCGGGCCTGCCGCTGGTCCCAGCCGCCTACGAGACGAAAGCAGAGCTCCCGACCGCAGTCGCACCCGCAGCGCCGCCAGCCGCGGCGACGAGCGCGCAGGCCGCGGCCACTGCGGTGGCTTCCGTCGACGACCCCATGCTGCCCTGGTGCGAGTGCCTCGAGGACCCCGCCGCGGCCGCGGCCGCCAGGGTGGAGCTGGACCACTCGGTGGCGCACACGTCGGAGAAGCCGTCGGCGCCGAGCTCACCCGGGCCGCTGGCGCCGCCGCCCACCGTGGCGCCCGAGGCCGCGGCCGCCCAGCAGGGCCACGACAGCAGCCCGGAGCTGCCCCAGCGCCGCGACAAGGACGAGGAGGGCCAGCAGACCGCAGAGAATCAGAGACACGGCGACACCGCCCACCCGACGGACTCGAGAGTGCTTATCGTGGTCGGGGAGCCGGCACCAGCCGCCCCCGGGCAGTCCGAGAGGAACCCCGAGGCGGCCGAGCAGACGACGGAGGAGGTGATCGACCAGGCGACCGAGGAGGGAGATGTAGCCACAACAACCGAGTTTGCGACCACTGCTGTCCTCGCCGACGACTGAGTGCGCAGATTGCGTTAAAGTGGGGTGGCGGTGTCCGGGCTCCCGCCGCCGCCCCGGGGCGAGGCTGGCGAGGGGGAGACGAAACCCTGAAATTTTGGCACACCTCGTAATTCAGAAAAATTCAAAAAATTTATAAAAATTTGGTAAATTTACCAAAATTTGCAACAATTAAATTTACAAGAATTCAAGAAAAATTAAATTTACAAAAATTCAGGAAAAAATTACAAAAAAAATCTGAAAAATTCAGGAGAAAAATAGATATAATACCAGTGAAAAATTAACAAAAGTTTACAAAACGTGTACACTAAAATTCAGAGCTGTTTCCCCCTCGGAGGCAAGGCATCCATTAGAGAGGCGCCGCGTGATAAGACTGACCACTAAAGAACAAGACTTCCGCCGACGGCCACGACTGAACAGTTCTTTTGATTAATTAGTATTATTAAAATAGATGGTAAGAAAAAAAATGCATGCCGATTAAACATTATGTCTGTGTAAAGCCTGTCAGAATCGACAATAAAATTATCCTACTTGAAGATTCTGATGACTCAATTGACCGTTCCCTTGTCTAAGCCCTCGAGCAGAGCACAACGTGACTATTAGGCGCCTAAGTACTGTACATTACGCACTGCCACTCATTATTCTCAGCGTGGGTTACGTGCGGGCCGGCAGTCGGGCAGACACCGAGCGCAGGCCCGGAGTAGCGCCGGCTGCTGTTCCAGCGCCACCAGCGTGGGGTATCGCCGCGTAGGGCAGCGCCAGACACCGGCCGCACGGCTATACACCAGTCCTGGTCCTCCCCGCCGCCCGTCCCCGTTCCGGATGTAGTGGTGGCGGCGCTAGTCCTGTACTCTGGAGAAAGTCGGACTTCCATGAGGGCGATTCGACCGGACAGTTTGACCACATTCCGCTAATGAAGCCAAAGGCAGAAAAGGACAACACCAGTGGCTAAACGCAGTTTCCTCCTCCCACGTACCACCCGCCGAGAGGAAATTAATGTAAAAATAAATACGATAAAGCAAACATAGAGCGTGCAATAGCCGTGAAGGACAACCCAACAGTCTCCAGCACAACATAGGAAACTAGGCACATCCCTCCGGTAAAAGTTGCCATACTGGAAGACGCTCCCAGCCGACGCACAATTCCCTTGCAGCGCAATGACTCGTAACAAGGGCGGCGCAGACTGGGGCGGGGTGGGGTGGGGCGGAACGCCCTTTGCGCCGCGCCCTCTGTCGCCGGACGAGGCGGGCCGGATCACAGCCATTAACCCGGTCGCTGCTAAGTTCCTTTTATCCTATAGAATCCCTCCTCGGCTCCATTTGCATCGAAACCGCCCCGCTCCGCCCCGCCCGGCCCCGCCTAGGCGAGCTAACTAGGAGGCACGGTCCCTCCCGTTCTATCGCCCCCGGGCGAGGGACTGTTGCTCTGCTCAAAGGAGACCCAGAAAATACGATGATAAAAACAATTTAAAAAAAATAGATAAGGCAGTGATGCTTACGTAAATCAAACGAGTGGTCGACAACTTGGCTTTAGAGGGAACACAGGAGTACAGTCTGAATACACGGAGTGTAGACGGGGTTAACAGAATACATCGGTGAACCATTGAACCATCGGAGAACAGACAGAGTGCAGCCGAATGTGACCCGGAGAACGCGGATAGTACATCGGGAGTTCGTCGTGGAGTACATTCATAGAACGTCAAGCGTTGAACACAGGGGAACGCGAGTTGTCGACCCCTCGCAATTATTACGTGCAAACCGATCCATGTTTACTTTTCACTATAGGCATGAGGACTGATGGGTTCCAGGAAACGACACGTGTGTGGAGTCAACACATAGCGCGGCGCGAGTGTGTGTCGCCATTCCAATCAACGACTGCGAGGCCACACTACATGATCGCGGGACCAATCTGCGACTTAGTGAGTGATACGGCAACGCCGAAGATTCCACCACTCGTTACAAGAACGTATATATGATTAACGAGTACCGGTAGGTAATGACCAGCAGTTCTCCGTAAAATTTTTTGAAGCAACATATTTAAATTTATGTAAATTTGTTTTTCTTTGCGAGTTTTCGTAAGGGAAACCCCCGAAACACTGGTGAAAAAACATCGAAAACGGGAATTTAAGCAATGTGACGGCCAGCAAGGGGACGATTCCTTCAAAATATCAGTGTTAGGCCTCCCAAAAACATCATTTAAACAGTCAAAATGAACCCAAAAAAATCAAAATTAAATTAAGAAAAAATTTACAGAAAAATCAAAAAATTAAGAGAAATCAAGAACAAATGAACAAAAAAAACTGAAAACAAAATCAAAACAAGTCAAAAAGAATGAGAAAAAAATTGTCAAGAATAGACAGAAATTCTCATTATTTTCTTGAAAAATCAAATTCTAAAACTTTTGATATTACAAGAAAAAAAAATCAGAAGGGGAAAAAAAAACCATTTGTATGCACATTTTATTAAAGTGATTTCCCCCCCCCCCCCCCTCTCTCTCGATTGCCAGTGATTCCCGGAACGAAGTGTACACATGATCGCCCTAGAGTTATGGACCCCGGCCGCGGTGCGTGGCGTGACGTCGTGCAGCAGCGTGGCACGGTCCGCGTGGGGCGCGGGCACGCCCAGCACGGCGGGTCACAGCACCCAGGCAGGCAGGCACCCCCGCGCCGCCCCACCAAGAGTTTCCGGGGTCGCATTGGCAGCGCCGCCGGTGGCGGGCGGCGGCAGCGGCACATCCCCCGGGGACTCGGCCGCGTTCAGTGGTTCCAGCCCAGCCCAGCCCAGTCCAGCCAGCGGGGACATCGAGAGGGCCGCCCTGACGATCCACACCCGACCGTATCCGCCCCCCAGAGGACCGCCGACGCCCCCCGCATCTGTATTCACCTGCACGGGTGCACGGCTGAGGGGCGGGAGATAACAGCCAGTGAATCAACGACCGTCCGTCCCCGGACCGCCCCCGGACCGCCCCCGCCCCCCGATCCGCCCCTGACCAGGCCCGCGGGGACGCAGCGGCCAGGCCAGACCCGACGCGTCGCCCAGTCACGGATCCTTTCCGCGGCGAGGCGCGAGGGGAGACGGCTCGCCTCCGGGGAGCAGCCCGTCGCACGCCACACTGCTGCTGCTCATCCGTCCGCCGGGAGTCAAAAAGTAAGTCGTAAAAAAAAAGGGAAAGCACGACCGAGGGGGGAAACAACTCTGAAATATTTTCATATGTTTTCATACCTCGTAATTCCGACAAATTAATAAAAATTCAGAAAAAATGGAAAATATATTTACCAAAAAAGAATTACAAAAATTTAGGAAATTTCAGTAAAAAATTACAAAACGTGTGCACCAAATTTTGTTTCCCCCTCGAGTAGGACGCAAGGCGCGAAGCCGTGGCGTGGTGAGGATCAGCGGAAGCGGATATAGAAAAGGAGCACGGGGAAAAAAAAAAAAGCGAAACTGCTGCAGTGATCATATCTCTGTTCGAAGGATATAAACTTCGAAGAATCATATCGAAAAACTGATACCCTTAAAAAGAAGAAGGAGCTGATTGTGACGACTGGGCACTTGTACTTGACCTGAGAAAACCGAGTCACTGAGTCACAAATGACCCACAATGACGACAACAAATTAGCTTAGTTCTCATCGTGTAAGTGTTCGGTCGTGAAAACTAGCTTCTGGTTTTCGGTAACGTACTTTCGATCGATACCACCTATAAAATTTTGCCCTACATATTTGTGCGTTCATCTGAACACTTTCGTGCATGATTGTGTATACAATTGTGAAATTTCACGCACAAATTTTTGTGTTAAATTAAATGTTTGCACCAAAACGTCCAAATCCAGTTCGGGTGTCGATCATCGCAACCATATGTCATTTTTATCCGTGCGCGGCGACGTCCTGCCCGGCCCCGCTGGGCCCGTGCTGAATGGACCGCGCGCAGCCCAGAGTGCACGGGTAAAACAAATGTATAGTTCTAAACATCACCTGATGTTTTAATTGTAATGTTTAATATTTAAACACTATATCATGTTTAGTTCTAACTATACATCAGGAGATGTTTATTTTCTTAACACTTTGCAAGTGTTCAGTTGGCTATACACTTGGCGCAGCGTGGTATTCCTATGCTTTTCCATGTGAAGCCTCGCCCAAGTGTATACTTCTATGCATCACAAAATGTTTAACCTCTATGCATTTACGAAGTGTATAGGTGTTAAACATCTTGTCATGTATAGTTCCTGCTACACATCATGTCATGTATAGAATTGCCAACTATACACCATAATATATAGAAACTAAACATTTGTTTTACCAGAGTGTGTCCAGGGTGGTAACCCATCCCCTTCAACCGCGTCTACACCCGAACATTTCCCCGGCGGGAAATCGATTATAAGCCGGAGAACAATGAGATCGCCCACCACGGGCCGGGCCGGCCCCCCGGGGGTCGGCTTTTGCGCGGCGGGCGTCTGACAAACAGCTGTTCGGCCCGCGCGCCGCACTCCCGTCGAGGTAACGTACACACCTCTCCCCCTAAGGACACGGAGTGGCGACGCGTGGCGGGGCGGGGCGTAGCGTATCGCCACGGAGCTTCCATGCGGAAGCGACGCCACAACACACACCCCTAAACGCGCACCACCTCCGCCACGGCCGGCCGTAAAAACCCGACCGCCTTCACACCTCTGAGAGCAGCCGCCTGGGGGATGGGGTAGGTGAGGTGGGCGGGAGGAGGCAGGAGGGTTGCGCTCGCCGCACGGAGGCCTTGCCGTGGCAGGCTGCTGCTGCTGCTGCTGCTGCTGCTGCTGATGCTGCTGCTGCTGCTGCTGCTGCTGCTGCTGCGTGGCCACCCGCACCCGCAGGCGTGTGAGGTTGCAGAAGATGAGTGGTGAAGGGACCTTGAACGCACGCGCCCCGCCCCCTCCCCGCCCCCGCCACGCCCTGACGGGGGCGGCTAGACTGTGTCGCGTCGTCACCCTCACCACATCACCTCTGCAGGGTCATCGTCTCGCCGCTTCGGAGAAGAGGCGCCAACCCTGACCTAGATCAATACCTAGTAAAACATTCTTAGCCTACCGCGTAAAATAAAAAATATATGTATAAGAAAACTGTCACGCTGGCAGCAACTTTCCCACAGCATGGTATTGAAAGCTTTTACTGTAGGGATGAAAATGCCCGGAAAGTTTCCGGAAAAATTGGAAAAAACACTGTTTTTTTCGGTTTTTTTCTCTAGCCTCGGAAAAATTGGAAAGATTCATCCTGCAAAATAGGCAAAAAGCACGACTTTTCGCCTGGAAATAGGCAAAAAGCATATCTTCATCACTATGTGAAGACGCTTCTCAGTGCACTCATCCTATTTATACCCTTTTACATTTCCTTCTCGTGCGTTTTTTGTGATTCCTGTTGGTCATCTAGAGCTGCCAGTGGAATTAAAGACCTAATGAAATACGAAAGTAGTCGGTTTTATGTCCATATCCCACTACAGGACTTAAAAACCAATTTTTCCAATTTTTCCGGTATTTTTCCGTTTTTTTTCCTATTTTTCCGGTTTTTTTCGGACACTTTGAAAGTTTCCGGAAAATTTCCATCTCTATTTTACTGACTCCACCTCAAGGAGTGAATAAAACTAATTTCAACATTCTATTTTCGAATTACTATTAGTCGCATTATTAATATGAAGCAGTCACGCAGAGAGAGATGTGAAAAAAGACGGGAAAGTAAGAAGGCAAGAAGGCGTTTTTTATCATTATCACCCCTTTTTTCCCACTCATCACTTCCACCTTGGTCTGGAATTCTTTGCGACAGTGTGGTCGGGCGCCCTGTGCGGCATGCTGCTGCTCACCACCCGGATCCTCGAGGCGCACCGCGGCCAGGAGACGGCCACGCACTTCACCAACGAGTGGGTGGTGCGTGTGGAGGGCGGGCCGCGCGTCGCGAGACTCGTCGCCGCCAGGATGGGCTACTCCTTCAAGGGGCCGGTGAGTAGTAGCAGGCCAGGCCGCGGGCCACCCGGCGTCCGGGGGGAAAACTAACCCTGAAACTTTTGTACACCTTGCAAATCGGAAGAATTCCAAAAAAATTCAGGAAAATGAAGAAAAGTTAAGGAAAATTCACTAGAATTCAGGAATATTCAGAAAAATTCAGGACAGTTTTAATATTTTATGAAAAAAATTAAGTAAAATTCAAGCAAAAATTCAGAAAACTTCAATAAAACTTCACGAAAACTCATTAAAATTTCCGAAAATTCACGCAAATTTACAAATTTTGTACACCTAAAATCAAAGTTGCTTCCCCTACGCCGGCGTCCCACGGCCGGGTCGGGCCGGGCCGGGCCGGGTCGCGGGTCGCACACAGCTGGCGTTGCAATCCCTGCTGTACACAGAGGGATCGCGCGCCAATTTCTCTAGATTAAGTCGATGGCGCGCCACTCCGCTCGCCCCGCCCGCCTCTCGCCTCCGGCAGCGCCTCGCCGCCGGCCGGCAGCAGCAGCAGCAGCGCCGCCGTGGCTCGTGGCCCACCGCCCCGTATCTGCCTGGCCCGGCCCGGCTGTATACAATTTCCGAGGGGGCTCTACACAAAGTTGCGGGTCCGTCTGTGTGGCTGATGCCACGGCGCCGCCGTGCCCGCGAGGCCTGCCCGAGGCCGTGCCCACGCCCCGATCCCGGGGCTCTGAGGCTGCTCTCTGGCGTCGCCCGCCGCGCCGGCCCCTGCCCCTGCCCCTGCCCCTGCCCCCGGGGGCCCCGCAGCCCCGCAGCGCGTGCAGCACCTTCTGAGCGCGGCCGCTGCTAAAAGACGACAGTCGCGTCGCACCTGACCCGACGAACGCACAAATAAATCCGAATTTCGCGTTTTCTTTCTCGGTTCGATGGTATACAACAGCGTTTGACGACCGCCGCGAAAATTCAGAATTAGAGTGTGCCCCTATGGGGGAACAATTCTGAATTTTGGTGTACAAATTTTGATAATTTTTCTTACGGTAAATGAATTTTAAAATATTTTTTTGTGAACTTTCGCTGGAATTTCCATTAAAATCTGAGTTTGACAGAATTTTGATAAATTTTCCCGATTTTTCCTGATTTTTTCTTAACTTCTCCTAAAATTGTCCGAATTTTCCACAAAAATTTCAGAGTTGTTTCCCCCTCGGCGCCGCGTGCACCGTGTATGCGTGATCGCGCGCGTGCGCGCGTGCTTGTGGCTGGGCTACACCTGCCGCTGCAGCTGATGGGGTCGAGTCGACCTCAACACGAGCGCAATTGTTTGAACACGGCTTCAGTGAGTGCACTCGCCTAGCGCAGCCCGACCCACGCAACCGGCGCGGCGGCCTAGGCAGGCAGCAGGGCGATTCCGCACGGCCACTTCGTCTGTAGCCTATGTCCTTGTCGCATTCACGGGGCAGGCCCATAAGGAGCGAGTGAGAGGACATTACAGAATGATACCCTGAATCCGCCTGCAGGCCAGGCCCGGCCCAGCCGGCCCAGCGGGAGCGGGAGTGAGGGAGACGGAAGACGGTGAACGCATGACAACCACGGCAGCGGTCTAGCGGCGCGGGGAGCGGAGGAGCGCGGCGGGGCGCCGGCCGGCTCGGCGGGCTCCGCGCGCCGGCGGGGACAAATCACGCGGCGGGAGGGGGGGGGGAGGGGCGGGAGCGGGGGAGCGAGCCGCGAATCCCCCGAGCGCGGCCGTTCGCTACCGTGGCGCGCAGTGCGCGCGCGGGTCGGGTCAGCCTCCTCGCCGCGCTGAGCGCCTGGTGGAGAAGGCCCTCGTGCTCATGCGTGGCCAGGAGACGCTCATGCCGCGCGCGCACCGCACTGCGCCATGCGCACGCCGGCGGGGCGAGGTGGGGTGCGGGACAAGCAGCGCGGCGCGCGCATCACAGCCGTCATCGGCGGGGACCCGGGCCCGGGCCGGGCCGGGCGCCGGGACCTGCGCGCAGCGCAGAGCACCGCGCGGTGCAGGCGGGCGGGCCAGGACGGGCGGGGCGGGGCGGGGCGGGGCGGGGCGGGGCGGGGCGGGGCGGGGCGGGGCGGGGCCGGGCGGCGCGCGCAGCTCTCTCACCCGCGCACCGCACCGCGCATGACGCCCGGCAGTGCGCGGGCGAGGCCGGCGCCGGCGCGGCGCAGCGCACAGTCCAGCCCCACGGCACAGCCCAGCCCAGCCCCCCCCGGGCCCAGCCCCGGCGCCATGACAGCTGTGCAGACCAGCGGTGTCTTGTCTGCCCGTGGGTTTAAAACAACGCGCAATAATGACCATGTCTATCTGGACGCAGGAAGCAATGGGGCCAAAGCATCTGCGCGCGAACCAGGCAGTGGGTGCGTGTGGGCAACAACCGAAGAGGAAATGACTCTGAGTTATGGTGCATAAATTTTGTAATTTTTTGTGAATTTGTCAAATTTTCTGAAGTTTTATGAATTTATCTGAGGTAATTTAGAATTCTCCTGAATTTTGATGGATTTTTCTGAATTACGAGGTGTACGAAAAATTCAGAGTTGTTTATACCGTTGGCGACAACGGCGCTGCTTGTGTAAGCCACTCGAAGCCGCGGCGCCTGAGTCCCCCGACGCCATACAACGACGCCGCGCCAGGCGAGGCAGCGCGGCGGCGCGCAATAGAACAAGCAGCAGCAGCACCGCCTCGCCTCCAGCTGCCCGGGCCGGCCAGGGCATTGCCATGCATGGCGTCCTCCTGCGCCGCTGCCGGTGCGGTGCGCGGCGGCCGACACGGTCACGCGCCCACGTGCCTCGCCGGGCGTGCGCCGTGCGCGTGCCGGCCCCCCGCCCGCCCCCTCGCCGCCCCCCGCGCCGCCCACTCGGCCCCCGGGGGCTCACCACGCACGCGCGCGCGCGACGCCGCGACCAGGGCAGCAGCCCGCCGAGGAGGTAGCCACACATACGCGCGCATAGCAGCCCAACGACGCCGACGTCGAGGCGTCGCGTCGGTCTGGTAGCTGCACTAAATTTACGTCGAGGGGGAGCAGGGGGATAGGAGCGCGGAGAAGGGGGGAGCGAGAGGGGAAGACCCGCGCTGCCGCGCGCTGCTCATCAGAGCGAACAGCTGCTGTGCGTGGGGAAGGGGAAAGGGCAGTTGGGAGGGGGGAGGAGCCGTCTGGCCCCCTGTATGAAACATATGGGGGAGGAGGAGGGGGCGTCAATTCAAAGTCAAACGTCAACATTGTTTACACACTGCTGCACGTGACGAGGGGTGATTGCCTCTCACACGCACAAGCGCCCCAAGTTGTGATTGGAAGTTTGGACATGCGCAAGGGAAGAGGAGAGAAGGGTACGCGGTATATGGAACTTGGAAAGCAAAGGACCCGCGAGTCGGGCGTCACGCGACGTAACACAGGCCAAGACTGGCGCGTATCAAAAGAAAACAATGAGGAAGTAAAACAAAACCGGCCCAGTCCATCTCTAGTTCCTGAAAATGTACGGCTTAGTAGTGGTGACGCTTACCTTATTGCGTTGTGTTGGCCCCATCTCCGGAGAGCAAACGAGCACCGCGCCGACCCGCGTCGCGAGGCTATATCGCGCGAACCGTAGCAGCTCCACCGCGAGCGCCGCGGCGCACTGAATTATTCGCGCTCCATGAGCTGCCGAGAAAAAATGACTGGTCCAATATGTTTTCACGTTTTCCAGATCCTTGGCTTCAGCAACACCTACCTCATGGTCAAGGCCGACCACCCACGGACGCACAAGCGGGCGAACCCTCACCTGACAGAGCAGCTCGTGCAGGACGACAGGGTGAGTGCGGAGTGAGCCCCGCGGGGACGGAGGCGAGCCGCGCCGCGCGGCGGGGGCTGAGGGAAAAGAGAGAAGAAGTTTTCGTTACAAATCACATTCGTAAACTTCATTCCTTCGAAGGATCCGCGGTAACTTTGACCCAAGTGTCGCACGAACCCCGCCGAAGGGGCCGTCGTCGGGTCGGGCGCGGTAGGGTTCGCTTAGCACCGCGCAGCTAGCTATCGGGGACGCACGCGCATGATAGTGGTGCTGTCCATTACTCTCTGTTTGTTCGCCATTACCGGCTCGAGCGCGCCCAGGTTATCGCCGTGTCCACCGCCCCCGCCACTGAGTGAGAGTATGGAGTGCGGAGCGGACGCCAAACCCATGTGACGTGTCATTCAAACAACATCCCGATCCGGCAGGTGGTGTGGGCCGAGCAGCAATTCACCAAGCCGAGGCAGAAGCGGGATTTTATCCAAGTTCTCCCGCCCGACGACGGGCCACCGGCCTCGGCCGCGAGCGCCCTCCACCGGCTACGGCTGCGCGCCCCGGAGCTGGTGCAGCCCCAGCGGCGCTACGCCTCGGCCGAGGCCGACGCTGAGCCCGCGGGCGCGGGCGAGGCCGGCGGCGCCACCTTGCGGCGGGAGGAGCAACTCAACGTGACGGAGCTGGCCGAGCGGCTGGGCTGCGCGGCGGGCGGGGTATCGCCGGCGCAGAGCGCGCGCCTCTTCAACGACGAGCTCTGGGCGCGCCAGTGGTATCTCGTAAGGAGCGCGAACTAAAGGAACGAAAACAAGAAAAACATAGAAACAGAGCGAGGGGGAATAACTCTGAATTTTTATGTACAAATGTTGTATATTTTCATGAGTTTTTTCTGAATTTTTATTGAATTTTCTGAATTTTTGTTTGAATTATTCCTTAAATTTTCTTGCTTTTTCTGAATTTTCCTCAATTTTTCTGAATTACGCGATGTACAAAAATTTCAGAGTTGCTTCCCCCTCGAAACAGAGACACTAACGTTTGAACGTGTGACAGATGGACACGCGCACGAGGCTGGACCTGCCCAAGCTGGACCTGCACGTGCTGCCCGTGTACTGCAGGGGCATCACGGGCCGCGGGGTGCGCGTCACCGTCCTGGACGACGGCATGGAGAAGGACCACGAGGACCTGCGAGACAACTACGTGAGTCCACCTCCCCACTCCACGACGCACTGCCCGTCTCGCGCCGCCGCTCACATGTCTGGTCCGTCAGGACCCCGCCATCAGCTACGACGTGGACGACGGCGACCCGGACCCCTCGCCGCGGTACGACCGCACGACCTCCAACGCCCACGGCACGCGCTGCGCGGGGGAGATCGCGATGAAGGCCAACAACCGCAAGTGCGGCGTCGGGGTGGCCTTCAACGCCAGGATAGGCGGTGAGTCGGAAAACAGCCCGAGGACGATTGCCCGCCGCGGGCGCGGGCGCGGGCGGCGCGGTTGGACGGACGCACACACATGTGAGGGTGGCCGACACGACGCCCCTGCCCTGGCAGGGTGTTTGCACTTTCACGGAGACGCGGTCGCGCGGGAGTGAGCGAGCATGCTAACGGGAGGCGCGTATTCCATTCCGCGCGCCGCTACAGCCTAACATAATTTTGCCGCTCGAGCGAGCAGCGCCAGCGAGCGTCGCGGCGCGGGACGGGACGAGGAGGAAATTTTGTATTCGCGTCGCGACGCCCAATACGGCAGCTAGCGGTACATCTCCAGCATCTCAGGCAATGGAATGAAAAATGTATGCGACGTCGGCGTGGCAAACAGGATGCGCGTCTTGGGGGGGGGGGGGGGGCTCGAGAGGAAGTTTACAGGGAAAGGGGCAGGGAGGGGGGGAGGGGAGTTCTTCTGACGAGCTCCCAGCTGAGCTGCTGCTTCCAGGCATCAGGCTGCTCGACGGCGAGGTGAACGATCGCATGGAGGGCACGGCGCTGGGCTGGGCGCACGAGCTGGTCGACATCTACAGCGCGTCCTGGGGGCCCAACGACGACGGAAAGACGGTGGAGGGCCCCGGGCGCCTCGCCCTGGAGGCCATGAGGCGCGGCGTAACCCAGGTGCGCTGGGGTGTGGCTGTACTGGAGGGGCAGGGAGGCGGTGACGGTACCTACATCAACTTGGTTGTCCTCGCTCAGGGCCGCGGCGGCAGGGGCTCCATCTACGTCTGGGCCTCGGGCAACGGCGGCACCTTCGGCGACAACTGCAACTGCGACGGCTACGTGAACGCCGTGTACACGCTGGCCATCGGCTCGGCCTCGGAGCGCGGACACTTCCCCTGGTACGGCGAGCGCTGTGCCTCCACCATGGCGACGGCCTACTCGTCCGGCGCCTACTGGGACCAGATGATCGTGAGTCCCCCCTTTCTCCCGCAAGATAACTAGGGTGATCCTGCGCCGAGCGACCCTTGAAAATCTGGCTTGTCCGTCACCACGCAGGCCACCACCGACCTCAGGAACTCGTGCACCATCCGCCACACCGGGACCTCTGCCGCCGCCCCCCTAGCCGCCGGCATCATCGCCCTGGCGTTGGAGGCCAAGTGAGTAAAAGTACCTACAACTTCTAGAGTGCTATAAAGCATTCCGGTAAAGCCAAAAAAAGAGGAATGCGGGGAACAAGTAAACGGAAATCCCTATGCTGTAACATGGTGATTTCCGTTTACTTGTTCCCCGCATTCTTCTATTTTTGGCTTTACCGGAATGCTTTATTGGGCAACTTGCTTAAAGTGGCGTAGCGTAGTGGGGAACAAAGCAAAGCACCATAACCTACGCATAGAACTGTTCTAAATTTTGAGTTAGACGCAATTCCATCATAGCTGTGTTCAATAATGAGAGGTGTGTTTCAGACCCGCTGATTCGTTTGGATCACTTTTTATAACATGTGCCCTTTTTAAAGTACATTCTTTATAAGGCACTTTCTGCCTTGTGTTTCCACGCCACACTTCGCCTCTCTGGGCAGTTGCCCATACAGGTGAAAAACAAATTAAATTACCAATATTTAATTCAAATAAATATCAGAAATTGAATGTCAAGAAACACAATTACAATCACGACTGACAATACACATCTGTTTGCATGCTGTTTCATTAAAATTTTCACAATGTAAGTTGCGCATGACACAATGTGGTCTATGCCCTAACTGACTTGCAACCAACTTTACGGGAGAAGGGAGAAGTTGCTTTGGCTTCCTTCGCTAATAAACTCGACAACTCCCCCTCCGACTGACTCCAGTTTGACTGACAGCTGAGCTGGGGCTGGCAAACTACGAGGAACCATCAGAAGGCCCCCATAACCTCAAACACGGTCCCTCCACCGTGCCTCAAATTACCTATTAAAACCCAAACAAATTTTCGTTTTACGTTTCGACGATTCTTACCTCGATTGGATCGTATAATAGATAGAAAAGAGTGCTTTCATGGCTTCCTCTTGATCTCAGTAAAACTGTGAAATCACACTTTGAACAAATAAAACTTTGCGCTTCGCGGTGAAGAGCGAGGAGCGCACCATCACCACGACCGTTGGGAACAAACGATGCTGCAAACCAAAGAAAGAAAAAACAGTCTCAGCACCAGAACTATGCAAACCGAAGAAAGTACTTAGTACACACGTGTAGGTGTGTACTTGCATAGTACACACTTATTTGCCGTGTAATTGACATATAGTAGACACATATATATGTGACAAGTACACACCTATACGTGTGTACTATGGCAAGTACACACAAATATGTGTGTACTAAGTACACACTTCGGTTTGCAGTGCAGGGAGACAACGGCTCTTCGTTTTCTCGAGAGATGATGGTGGCTAATATGGTCTTTTCTGTCGCTGCGCCTGCTGCGTCGCGGTCGCCGGTTGTCGAGCCCCGAGCTTCTCTATTTCATTCCCACGGCTCCGCCCTTGGGCCGCAACGTGCCGGTTCCTTTTGCCAGTTCGTTATCCCCACAGAAGTGGTACGCCTGGCCAAACCTGCGCCGCAGGACTTCCCGTACTCTCCTACCGCCTGGTGCTACCGCTCCCGCTGCTGCTGCTGCTGCTGCTGCTGCTGCTGCTGCTGCTGCTCGCTTGCTCAGCTCCTTCAAGGTCGCCGACGCCGCGATAACCCGAGGCGGGCGGTGGGCGGAGCGGCGGGAGCCTGACGCACTGCGCGACCTCCGCACCCCGCGGCGCTCCTGCTCCTGGTAGCGTTTTCTTATTTGTTCACCGGGTCAGAGGGCGCAAACTCCATCTCCATATTCTGTGAGAACGTGCCCCACACGCTCGGGCCGGCGGCAGACCCAGGCCCGGGGCCGGGGCCCCCCGGCGCCCCGGCGCCTGACGGAGATTTTCCGCTCGGGAAAGTTTTGGCAGCCCTCCCGAACCGCTCTCATGGCAGCGCAAAACCAAACTAGTTTTACATTCATAACTTAATCTGCAAAAGTCCTTTTTGCTCTGGAACGATCGCCGGCGGGCAGGTGCGGTGTACGGCTGTCAGGGTGCTGTTGTCTACTCTGCCCGCAGCCCCGCGCTCACCTGGCGCGACGTGCAGCACCTGGTGGCCAGCTCCTCCGAGTACGCCCCGCTGGCGGACAACGCCGGCTGGCGCCGCAACGCCGCCGGCTTCTGGGTCAACACGCGCTTCGGCTTCGGCTTGCTCAACGCCGACGAGCTGGTGCGCCAGGCGCAGCGCTGGGTCACCGTGCCGGAGAAGGCCGTCTGCACCGTGGAAGGCGTCACCCCGTGAGTCTCTGGGTTGCGTGGCAGGTCCGGCGAGGGGAATAACTAGGCGGCAGAGGGAGGGCCGAGGGGGAAACAACTTTGAATTTTAGTGTATACATGTTGTGAATTTATGTGAATTTTCGAGAATTTTTTATAGAATTTTTGTGAATTTTCACTTGATTTTTTGTAAAGTTTTTGTGAATTCTGAACTATTTTAAATTTTTCGAATTGTATGTGATTTTGTTCCAATTTTTTTTTTTCAGAATTTTTCTGAATTGCGAGGTGTACATACATTTCAAAGTTGTTTCTCCCTTGGGGAGGGCGCAAAGGCGAGTAGAGTCCGCCGATCCCAGTGTAGGTCTTCGCAGGGCAGGGGGCGACCTGGGCCGTGTGACCAGTGTGACCTGTTAAGCCGGAGTAGTCCCGGGCCGCCCCGGCGGGAGCGCGCGCGGTACGGGGCGGAGGTCCGGTCCGGTCAGGCCACAGTCCGCTCCAGCCTCCAATCCGTCTGACTTATTCACAGGCTCGTAACCTGGCCTGAAGCCAGCGCACAGAGCAGCGCACAATGCACCTTGGCATTGTGGCGCAACCTTCTCGAAGCCCTCTCCGCCGAGGGGGGAGTCACTTCGAAAAATCATTTATGCCCCCAAAAAATCATTAAATAAAATAAATAAACAAAAACATAGGGAAGAAAGATACAGAATCTATAACTGTAACGCTAAATAGGAAAGCTATTGGTTCCCTGAACCCGCACTGGGCAGGCCCGACCACGCCTTTCGCCGCTCCTCATGCGCGCAGCGAGCTGCGCGGAGGGAAAAGTGAAAAGTTATCGAGTGTGCTGTGAGTTGTTTGTTGTTTCTGAACGCCCACCTCCCCTCTCTCCACGCTCGACTCGGCAGGCAGAACGCGTCCTTCGCGCGAGGGGAGCGCGTTGCCGTGCTGTTCTCCAGCGACGGATGCGAGAGCGACGGCGTGCCCGAGCAGGCCGTCAACTTCCTGGAGCACGTCGAGGTGGTCGCCAACGTCGAGTACCCCGTCCGGGGCGCGCTCGAGATGTACCTCACGTCGCCGGCGGGTGAGCAGGAGTCGTCTCCACCGGAGGCGCGGATCAGCTGATCCCCTCTCGACTTGTCTCGTGATGGGCCGTGGACCGCGCCCTGCCTGTCCCTTGGTGGCGGTGGCCCCGCGCTGCCCGCGCCCTGCGCGTGCCCAGCCCCACCCTGCCCGGCTCCGCCCCGCCCCTTCGCGGTGATTTCCCCAGGCGACTCATCGAGGCCGGCGTCGTCGTCTCGTCCCTCCGCGCCGCCGCCATCCATAAATGACGCAATAACTCCCTCCTTCTTCCTCAACATCGCCTCTCAACCGTCTCTCTCTCTCTCTTTTCTTTCGCTCCTCCAGGCACTAAGGTGCAGATCCTGAGCCCGCGGCAGCGTGACCTCTCGGACCAGGGCTTCGAGGACTGGCACTTCATGTCGGTGCTCACGTGGGGCGAGCGCCCCCACGGCGTGTGGATGCTCGAGGTCGTGGACAAGGTATTGGCTCCAGACAACAGAGAAAATGACAAACAAACAAAACAAACAAACAAACAGGAAAAACAACAATAACAGGTTAATACTTCTACGTGAAGGGAGGGAAAGTACTATGAGCAGGGGCGTATTGATTTGCGGGGCTGCTCATCGTGTAGCATGCCTTTAATCTTTTTCGCGTGTCATGCGCCCCTGACTGATCCGGCACCTCCAACCACTCCACCCACCTGCTCGGCCCCCGACCCGACCCGACCCGACCCCCAGCTCTCGCGGATCGGAACACCGCCGCCGAGGCCACTACTGCCTCACCCCACCCCACCCCGCCACGCCCCACCCCACCCCGCCCCGGGCCCCCCTTCACAGTCTCAGCCAGAGGGTGAAAGGAAAGGCAAAAGCAGCAGCAGACCCTCCAGCCTGCCTCTTTTAAGTAATGGTCCAGGAGCTCACGAAAATTATTCCCATGTAACATCAAGACTTTTGTGATGTACGGAATTATACCAGGACGTATGCGTATGGGGGCTGTTCTCAACCAAGGAAACTCCTTTGTTTTTGGTTTTAGACCGTTTTAATACGAATTAGTCGTGGCCTTGGTGGGCTGGTGCTGGTGCGCTTGTCTTTACGACGCGCGGACGTTTACGTGAACCAATCTAAATCAATCGATCTCGTCGACGTATAGTCAATGGCCGAGCCAGAAGCAGCCCCCCCCCCCCCCCCGCCTCTTTTTTTTCATTCCCCCTTGCCACGCAAGGTTGTAAAGGTGGGTGCCGAGAGTGTCCGCAGAGAGATTGCGGGGGCAGAATAACGGGGCCACAGTGGCAGGGTGGGGCAGCAAGGCGCAATGATGCCGTCAAAGCTCCCTCCAATTAGCGATCATATCGGTTCCGGTATTTTCCATCCTCCCCCGCTGCTCTGAGCGGTGTGTCGGGGGAAAAAAATGTAAAGGTTGAGGGGAGGGAAAGAGATTTTAGCGAAAGAGGATGGGGTGGAAAGAGAAGGGGACGTCGTGTGTGGGGTGGGGGACGCGACGCCACAACCGATGCGACGAATCCGCTGAATTATTTCAGGTTTATTTCCGTTGGCATTCCGCGCGCGGGATGGGGCCGGGGGCCGGTCGGGGTGGGGGTGGGGCCTTCTGTCGACCGAGAGCTCCGGGGCTCTGGATAACCGCGGCGGGCCGTAAACCAGCAGCCGAAACACACCTCCCACCGCCCCTTTCTAAACTCGTGGTGCGGGGGCTAAAACTCGAAGCAAACCGGCTGGGTGAGTCGGCTCGGCTCTGCTCGGAGCTCGGCTCGGCTTGGCTCGGCAGCCCGGGGGCCCAGCAGCCCGACCTGGAGCTGGAGCGGAGCCGAGGGTGTCATCCCCACGCACAACATCAATCACGCGGTCTCCCTCATCAAGTGACCTCTCCCCTCTCTCTCTCTCTCTCTCTTCCTCCAGACGCTGGGCCCGGAGCCGCGCGCCGGCGCCCTGGGCGAGTTCCGCCTGCTGCTGCACGGCACCGCGCTCCGGCCCGCCTACATGGAAGCCGGGCCGCGCCAGTACGACCTCGACTACAACCGCGTCTCCAGGAAGGTCAGAATTGATTTTTCCGAGGGGGAGGGGGGGGGGTCACTCATACAAAGTGTGTACGTACAACTATTTTTTTAAAAATCTGTTTTGATTTTTCAAGAAAAATTTGTCACCTTTTGATCAATGTTGATATGTTACCCCCATTTCTGTTTTTTTCTCGGTTCATTTTTTCTCGATTTTCTGCAAGTTTCTGGATCTTTTTTTCTTGATTTTATTATTTTTATTTTTAAATGATTTTTGTATGGATTTTTGGGGGTTTGCAGAATGATTTTTCGAAAGTGCTCCCTGTTTCCTCGTCGTAGGTTTTTTTCTGGGGGAGCTGCAGTGGGATCCTCCCTCCTGTGCGTCTTGCGTACTCTTTTCTCCTTCATTCATTTTTATCTCGTGTTTACAGACGGAGGCGACTGCGGCCGACAAGTGGTGGCAGTACGACGGTAAGGAAGACGGGTTCGAGCACCTTCACGTTATCGCCTTCAGAGATGACTATATGGATTCTTCTTCTCTGTTTGGCAGACGCTGCGTGATAGAGGCTCGTCGCCACACCTTCAACTTGGACTTCAAAAGCAGGCCACCCGCACCATACGGGGACATTTCCAATTTTTATTTTTTATTTTTTTCCATTTCACTCTGGCTGACGTACTTGAACTTGAGCAGAACCAGGCCACAAATGACCCTGGTAGGACGAAAGAATTCACAAAAAAAAACGCGAGTTGATACTAATAATAATATTCAAACAGGAAGAGTAGCAAATCGTTCATTTCTCGTGAGAAGGCATAACTTACACAAAACCATTTTAAATTGGAAGGCACGCGCTGTTGTGCCACGACTACGAGTCTAAGAGGAAGGAGAGAGGTCACCCCCCCCCCCCCCCCCCCCCCCCCTAAAAAAAGATCACTCGTGCCCTGCTCTCTACTCCACCTTTTAGGGCTCCGACGGTGACCCTCTCCTCTTGGCATTGCGGCTCGACAGCGCAGCCGGGCCGGGCCGGGCCCAGCCGAGGCCTTTGTTATATTAAGGCATTGCGATCCTTGTTCACCCTCTTGTCCTTCATCATTAAAGCGGAAGAGGAAATCTCTCCTTATTGGATGAAAGGCGCGGTGGGCGGCGGGGAAGCGGGGCGGGGGGAGGGTATAGGGTGGAGGGGAAAAAGGCTGATGCTCAGGTGTCATTACGGCGCGCTTTTCACGCCTGCATTTGGTTAGTTGTTTTCTTTTCCCCGTTCCTGGTGGCGGGTCATTTTCTTTCCGCTCTTTCAGGCTCAGGTGCGTCTGCTGCTGCTGCGGCGGGTGTCATAGCAGAGCGATCGCGCTAGCTTGCTTGCGCCTCGACTGCTGCGCCCTGATCAAACGTCTCTGAAACTTTGATGACGCGGGCCAATGAAAGTTGGAGCGAGCAGCACGCAGCAGGCAGGCAGGCCGGGGCGGGGCCCGCCCAGGCCGGCTGAGGCTGAGGGTTACCCCCTTTACTTCCCATCCCCTGGCGCCGCCGCCCCCTCGACCTCGAGGGCACGGGGGGCACGGCCACGAGCCGGGGGCCACGCGGGGCCGGGGCCGGGGCCGGGGCCGGGAGGGTCCCGCAACACCGCACCGCACACCACTCTGCTGCAAACAGCCGGGTAGGGAGGGGGGGGGGGAGGCGTATCCGTGCGCGCCGGGCCGGCGGGGTGAGAGGCTGCGCTCAGCCCGAGCGGGAAACAACTCTGAATTTCGGTGTACAATTTTTACTCGTTCTTTACAACAGTATCTACATCTTAGGTAAATGTGAAGAGAACGAGTATTGTGTTCAAAACTTGGTTTTGTTAGTGACCTACCTTTTCTCACAAACCACATAACTAAATAACATAACTGTATACTTATTTTAAAGCTTGACAGACGTTCTTTCATCCGTAAACGAAGTATTTTTTTCGTTCCAATGCAAATTATTGAGTAAATCACGTTTGAAAATATCCGTTTTAACGGCGTTGGAACATATATTTGTAACTTAAATATCCCACGAAAAACATTTCAATCTTCAACATATTTACACTTGAAAACCTATCTTCCAGCTTTGGTAAACATTTCTTTTCCTCTGATGTAATGAGATAAAATTTATACTTTTCCTGTAAATGAAAGTTCTTTCAGACCCTGCAACTCTGGTATCGGGAAAGTGGGTGCTGACGCATTCAAATCGATATTTCGGTAATTTCGAAACGGCGCTGAACTCCAACAATAGCCAACAATCAAAAACCTGTTGGACTTCTTCCTAGGTGTAGTGTCATTGGGATCATGAAATTTCGGCAAGTTTATGTTTCAACATAATTCCACACTTAACAAAACCAGTTTTGATACACATTCTGTTTGTAAAGAACGAGTTCCTTCACTTTATATCAATTTTGCAAAATTGATATTTCCAAACATGTTATATTTAGGCTGATGTCTTTGCTTCTTGTTTTTTTTTTTTTTTTTTTGAATTTTTGAGAATCTTTCGTTAACTTTTTTGAAGTTTCGGAATTTTTGCATAAATTCAATAATTTTTGGGGGTGAATTTTTCTGAATTTTGTTGATTATTTTCTGAATGTTTTTGTAAGTACGAGGTGTACAAAAAAATCAGAGTTGTTTCCCCCTCGGCTCAGCTGGACCAACTGTATCGTGACGTTTTGACGGCTGCTCGAACAGTGATACATCTAGCCTGGCCGCCAACTCCGCGGCACGGGCTGGGATGGGACGGGGGACGGGACGCCGATACTGCGCTGCGGATGGCTTCTCAGTTTTTTTTTGTGTTTTTTTTTTTCACTTTTGCTGATGGCGGGATGCGATGCAGGGCACACCCACCGTTTAACATATATCAAAGTGCGTGATGCTAGGTGTGTAATCAAATGATTTAGACACGACCTTTGGGTGATTTTTTATATATTTTTTTTTATTCTTTTTATAACATTCTAAAAAACCTACGTCAAAAGGGGCACGCCACGTCTGAGAAAAAAAATGAGGTTTACTAATTTTTTACCTGTATAGGCGCAAACTAATTTTTTAAGCTTTCGTGCCCATTTTCTAGCTACCTTGCTATTAATTTCTCCTCTGTTCTAAGTTTTCAACCTTAGTGCCAATTTTTCACATCTAATTTCAGCTGAGCGATTTTTTTTTCCGTGTACAGAAGTGTTGCTTCCATATATAGGCAGGAAGACAGGCAGACAATCGGATCACTCCAGCTGTCTGTATTGTATGACGGGGACAACAGGAAGTGGGGTAGCGGGGGTTGTGCCATGTGCGCCGGGAGGCCGTGTAATCCGGGCCAATGCACAAAACCAACCACGAGGTCAAAAGCAGCTGCAACTGCCTCGGCTGCAGCTACTGCTGCTGTACGAGGCCGTGCCGTGATTAGGCCGCACCAAAAAAAATTTTTTTCCGGAACGTGTAATTTTTTCGATAGATAATGAGTAGAAACGTTGACCTGCGAAGTATGGGCGCGCTGCGACAACTCTAACCCGGTGCGCACAGCGATTTTCTGCCCGGGGCCGAGCGGCTCCATCAGGTGCTCCGCGCGGACCACCGACTTTGAGGCCCCGCTGCTCGCGAACGGTGCGGCCGAGGTGCGCGACCCGGGGCTCCTCGTGATCCCCAAGGGGTCTACTTTCTGTCGCTCACGTCCAATCCGCTGCGTCGCGACCCCCCGCGAGTACACTGCTCAAAACATTTTCGAGCGCGCAAAAACCATTTCGGCGAGATTTCTAGAAAACGAGTCGTGCGATTCGAGTCGTTCCTGCATGCGCGCGTTCTCTACCCATAGGGGTACCAGAGGCCCAAATGGCTTCCACCGGCGCCACCTGCATCACCGCGAAAACATCGAAAATGTTGATCCGGCCGGGCGGCGCTCGTTCGAATCCAGCGCGGGAGCGCCCGCCCGGGCCGGCTGGGCTCGACACGGCCCGGCCGCTGTCTCAGTAGAAGACTATTCGCGTCGTTATATGCTCTGGAGAGTCAACAACGTATTTTGCAAAATATATTTTGTAAGTTCTGTAATGTTGTCGCTTCGAAAACTGTTCTCTTTCATGATATTATCTGCTAAATAAAGAGTGTGACCGGGCCGTGTCGAGCCCAGCCGGCCCGGGCGGGCGCTCCCGCGCTGGATTCGAACGAGCGCCGCCCGGCCGGATCAACATTTTCGATGTTTTCGTGGTGATGCAGGCGGCGCCGGTGGAAGCCATTTGGGCCTCTGGTACCCCTATGGGTAGAGAACGCGCGCGTGCAGGAACGACTCGAATTGCACGACTCGTTTTCTAGAAATCTCGCCGAAATGGTTTTTGCGCGCTCGAAAATGTTTTGAGCAGTGTACTCGCGGGGGGTCGCGACGCAGCGGATTGGACGTGAGCGACAGAAAGTAGACCCCTTGGGGATCACGAGGAGCCCCGGGTCGCGCACCACGGCCGCACCGTTCGCGAGCAGCGGGGCCTCAAAGTCGGTGGTCCGCGCGGAGCACCTGATGGAGCCGCTCGGCCCCGGACAGAAAATCGCTGTGCGCACCGGGTTAGAGTTGTCGCAGCGCGCCCATACTTCGCAGGTCAACGTTTCTACTCATTATCTATCAAAAAAATTACACGTTCCGGAAAAAAAAAATTTTGGTGCGGCCTAGCCGTGATGGGGAGGCTGGGTGGCACTGCTGCAGCTGCTGCAGCTGCTGCAAGAGGTCATGTTGGATTGGCTGGACGGTAGATGCTGCAGCTGCACAAGGTCGTGTCGGGGAAGCTGGGCTGCAGCTGCATGAAGCCGTGCTGGGATGGCTTAGCGGCATGTGCTGCAGATGCACGAGGCCACGCAGGAGAGGCTGGGCGGCAGATGTGCAGCAGCACGAGGCCACGTTCACGCTGGAGTGGCTGGGCGGCAGATGTTGCAGCTGCACGAGGCAACGTTCACGCTGGAGTGGCTGGTCGGCAGATGTTGCAGCTGCACGAGTCCACGATCACGCTGGAGTGGCTGGGCGGCAGGTACTGCAGCTGCACGAGGCCACGATCACGTTGGAGTGGCTGGGCGGCAGATATTGCAGCTGCACGAGGCCACGCTGGAGTGGCTGGGCGGCAGATGCTGCAGCTGCGCGAGGCCACGATCACGCTGGAGTGGCTGGGCGGCAGGTGCTGCAGCTGCACGAGGCCACGCTCGCGCTGGAGTGGGTGGGCGGCAGATGCTGCAGCTGCACGAGGCCACGATCACGCTGGAGTGGCTGGGCGGCAGATGCTGCAGCTGCACGAGGCCACGATCACGCTGGAGTGGCTGGGCGGTAGATGCTGCAGCTGCAAAAGGCCGCGCGAGGGCCAGGCCTGCCCCACCGGGCCAGGGGAGGCTGGGCGGCAGCTGCTGCTGCGCGCGCAGGCCGGGGGCGTGCCGGGCCAGGCGGGCGGGAGGGCGGCGCGCGGCCGCGGCGCCCTCGCCAGTCCACAGTGGAGCGCCGAGCCGGCCGGACGCACCTCGCGCCTGCCCCGCCCCGCACCGCGCGCCCCGCGATCACGCGCCCGCACCACCATGTGACTGACTGGCCGACGCGAGGAGGTAGTCGCACAACGCCCTCTTTCCGCCTGGTGCCAAGCCTGTCGCGGCGTCCGTCGCGTCCCTCGCGCTCTCAGCCCGGTCCACCCCCCGGCCCGCGCGCCCGCCCGCCCCGCGCCCCCCGCGGCCGCGGTATGCCCCGCTGTGGTCGGCGCCGAGTCCGCCCGGAGCGGCCAGCCCCGCGGGCGTGCGCTCGCAGGTGAAGCAGCTGCAGCAGCTGCAGCGGCGGCCGCCTGACCCTGGTAAGCTTGACCGCGAGGACGATGACGAAGGCCAGCCGACGGCCAGCACCTGTTGCTCACTCACCGAAGGCCGTCCCGCTGGAGCAGCGAAACCCTTAAGACCGCTCCGTCACGGAGTTGTTCCTCCGCGGAACTATCCGCTCGTTTAGCAACAGCACATAGAACACCGTGATTGGTTCAGCTAGATTGTCCGAGGACAAGGTCGCGACCTAATTTTGTCCAACCTGGTCCTGGTGATTTCCTCGAAATCCGAAAAAGCGCTGCGTCCGACCTGGGTTTTGTCCAACCTTGTTCAGACGGGTGAATTGGAGAAGGAATACGTATCATTGACGACCAGGCTGGAGCATGCGCCAAAAAATTTACACAACGCCTCTAATTCATTAAAACAGGGGGCGGGATCCGGTGTGTTCCAGGCGACCGCCACCCCACGGCCACGAAAAGTCCTCTCCAAAGAGAGTCCCCGCTTAAGGCTGGCGGCCTTGTTGACTAGGCACCACCGGATCGCTTGAACGGTCAGTCTGAGGTAAAAGCAAGGCTGGACGACAGAGGGGGAGAAGGGCAAAAGGCGAGGCAAAAGGCGAGTTTTTGCGGAAGGGGAATAGTAAACGTAATTACAGCTGGTTACACTTGTACTGACCCGCTCCCGAACAGGTCGTGGAAAAGCTGTTTAGTAAGGAGACAGATTCATAGGCCTTATTTCCCCACGACGGACCACGGACCACCCGTCGTGGCATGGGACGGAACTTTCTGACAACAACTCTCTTTCGCTGCCAAAGAGGAACCTGGGAAGTGAACCCAGGTCCCAAGTGCCGAGTCTCATGACAACCTGCAGCTTTCGTGGAACTATGACCACTAGGACATCTGCGTTTCCACAAGGGAGCTTCGTTGCAATGGGCGGTTAAAATTCCACTCCAAGTTCTTGTCCTCACACGCTAACTGACAATGTACTCTTTCGTACAAGTGAAATGTACGCATATAAACGTGCGGATTTATGTAAAAAATCGTGCAGAATTATGCAGAATATTGTACATGAATCTGTTTATTATTGTGCATTTTATCGACATGTAATAAATTCTGCAGATCTATGCACAATATTTTACATAATTCTGCACGATTTTGTACATAAATCCGCACGTTTATATGCGTACATTTCACATGTACGAAAAAGTACATTGCCAGTTAGGGTGCAGAAAAAGAAAATTATGGAAAGATTCCAACGTTGCGGTTCCGCAGCTTTTCGGGTGAACACTATGCCGGCGTGGCTAGGACGCCATGTTGTGGGATTCCTGCCCACTAAGGGTCATGCTGCGAGAAGGCGTAGTTGCCGGGGAACCGCTGTACCGGTAGCGTCATAAGCACGCCTGTTGTCCCTGCTTAAACGGCCCGGCCGCGTGGCGGCATTGATATCGAGTATCGACACTGGTTATAGCACTATAGCTAGGCAGTGGATCAAGTACCACTTCTTTTTCTTTATTTTATTGAATCCTTGTTGGGTAGGATTTGAACGACTGCACACCTACTAGGCCGCCACCATAACGAAACCGGTGTCCAATAAGAATTGAATTCCTTACAACGGGAAAAACTCCAACGCAAACCTATCCATCATGAGATCGCCCATGGTTTTTTTGAGGGGGGGCTGGAGGGCCTGGCCTCCGCGCTCGCGCCTCCAGGCTTCCTCCTCCAACTCTCCCCACCCCGCACAACGCCAACCACCCCTATGTGCTGGAGGGCAGCCGAAGGGCAGCGCGGTGGCGCGGCCGGGCGGGGCGCTCAGGCTCAGACTCCCACCCCGACCCATTTCAGCCCTGAGAGGGAATGCTAATAATTGTTTTGCCATATTGTGCCAAAGCGTGACGCCCAAGTAGGAAAAAAAAAAAGACGGCTATAGCCAAAAACTGACAATTTATGAATCAAACAAACCTCAAGATGCTTTTTTTTGGCAGAAGGAGAGACAGAAATGGCGCCGCGGCCTGGTTGCAGAGCTTGTGGCCATCACTCCTGCTCCGGGAGAGGTTTCAGAGGGGAAGGGCGCAGGGCCTCCTGAGCGCACGGCCCGGGCGCTAAGTGCACGATGACGACGCTTTTTTTTTCCGCGGCAGCCTTCGCGCCAGGGGTAGAAAATAACTCCAAGGTCTGTCTGGAGACCTGCTGATATGAAAAAGTGAAAAGAAAAGATGTGTCTCCTCGTGCGCGCTACGCTCATCTCGTCTCTCCGATACAGAGCGACATGCCCAATTTAAGCTGATACTCTCGCGAGTCGTTCGTGAGAGGCAGGAGAGGGGAGGGGTGAGAGAGAGACGGGGACCTGCCGGGTGAGCCGTATATACGGCTAATGTTGTCCCCTTCCACCCTCACGAACCCATTAAATCCCAAATAAAATCGAAAAAGGCACAAACAGGAAGTATATAGACGCAGTATCATTGTGCGATGAGGGGCGGGGGAGGGGCGCAAAAGTATTGTGGCGTCACGCGATTCGAAGCGAGGGTGGAGAGAGAAAGAGCGAGGGACAGAGACAAAGAGAAAGTGAGGGAGAGAGAGAGAGGCACAAGATAGAGAGATACGTCCTCCAGTACGCAGGGTGGGTCGAGGGGGGAGGCGTGGAGAGACTTATTTGGCGCGACTGGCGAGGAACATAAAGCAAACTTTACAGACCGATAAATCGGTACAGGCACGTCATAAACGCAATATTCATGATCAGGGCGGCGTAGCAGTGGAGGGAACCTAACCTCGGTGAGAGCTGCCCCGTCTTCTCCAGGCACAACAGAGCAGAGGAGCGCCGGGCTCCGAGTATAAAATTTGGATTGCCCGAGGCAGATGAACGCGTCCGCGCAGACTCCTCTCCGCTCTGGAGCACTCTCGGGCCTGCGACACACGGTGTCCGTGAGAGAGAGAGAGAGAGAGAGAGAGAGAGAGAGAGAGAGAGAGAGAGAGAGAGAGAGAGAGAAGGTATGTTTGTTTAGAGCACACGTGTATGTGAAATGCCGTGTTGTAGAAAGCGAAAGTATGCGGGGGATGAATAATTTCCTGAAACCCCAAAAACATGTGTAAGAAATTCCTTTGATAGACTAAACGCGCTCAGACTTTACCTGAAATAGTAATATTTTAGAGGAACTGATTCATTATTTTGATTTTTGCAATTTTAAATTCTATGTCATTTATTTCGGATGTCATTGTAGAAAGCTAAAAGTACCATATGCAGTAGGAGGGAAAGGCTGTAAAACTTTTAATATGAAATGTGATCCCAATCTTTCGACCGCCCCCCCCCCTCCCCTTCCGAAATGTGGCCGCTCGTCTCGCACTCCTCCGGTTAGTCTTGATGACAGTGTTGTGATCCCACAAACCCTTTCAGACAGGGGCCTGCAGGGGCCGGAACAGAGGGTCCGTGTAGTGTCGTAGTATGTAGTGGTGGGCGAGAGAGCAGGGGTACGGAATGGGTTAGGGCTGGGGGGGAAGGGATGCGGCGTGTCGTGTTTCGTGGGCGCGTCGGTAATGGCTCCGATTTAAATAATGCAGGCGGCTCGATTTGACGCAGAGCGGAGCAGGGCGGAGTGGAGCAGAGCGGATGGGTTGGCCAAAGGGGGAGTCACTTCGAGAAATCATTTAAGAAATAAAAAAAAATCAAACCAAAATCAAGAAGATACAGAAAAATACGAAAAATCAAGAACAAAGAAACAAAAAAAACTGGGGAAAAAAGAAAAAGAAAGAAGTCAGAAAGAGGGGGAAAAGACCGAAATTTTTCAAAAAGTGACAGAAATTTTCTTGAAAAATCCTTGAATTTCTTGAAAAATCAAAAGAAAAATCAAAAACTTCAAATTCAAAAAGAAATTATTGTACACATTTTGTAAGAGTGATACCCCCTCGGGGTTGGCGCTGCTTCGCACGCGGGGCTTATCTTTTCGGGGTGCGCAGAGCGAGCGCAAGACGCGAGAGATATTGAAGAGAACAGAACGTGATTACAGTCTTAGCGTGTATGCGTGTGCGCGCGCTTAGAGAGAGACGTGGGCGGCCCGAGACTTTGGTCGATAATAAACCCGTACAGCACTACTTGCCTCCAAAGGGACCAGGCAGCAGGACAACTCCTCCCCACCCCGCCCCACTCCGCCTCACCGCGCCCAGCACCACTCCGTGCCGCCCCAGCACGCCCCGCCCGGCGCCCTCAATAATTATTTCCCCCACAAGAAGCTCGCCTTGCCCACCGTCACCCTGCCGCTGCCCTACCGCGCATACTCACCTGCACTCTAGCGGTACCCACCCGCACACCCGATTTTTTCCCCGATTCTAAAACCTCGGCGCTCAAGGTCAACCTAGCACTCACGCCTTCTCCCCATTATTTTCTTCTTCTCTCATGATTTGTTTGATTTCTTTTCTAAATTCTGGTGAATGGTGTGGAGGTGAAACTTTTGAAAATTACAACCGAAATTTTGACCCAATCGATCTACGAACCTCTCCCCTACTTTCAACGACTTTCAATACACGGCCAAGGACCAAACTTGAAACGATAGTCGCATATTCTGAACATATTCTTTCACTCTTTTCATTTTTACGGGACTTTCCATGCCCAAGCGCCCGTAATTATCATCCTTGGTTTCCCCGTATTTTAAAGCTAATGACTACAACGCAATTAAAAACAACAACAACAACAGCAACACACACACACACACACACAAACGGTTTGCTTTTCGCAGTTTTACTGTAATAAGCCGCACGGCATTTTTAACAGGGAACACCCGCCACGTTGGCTTCACCTCCCAGTTCGAAATAAAGTAAATAGGGCAAAAGGTTTCAGCTGGCCAGGCAGGGCAGGCAGGGCAGATAGGACGGGCGCCGAGTATAAGGTGGAGCAGGCGATTCCGCACGCGCAAGGGCGTCCAGAGGTGGGCTTGAATAGCAGGTCGTTAGGCCCCTGGCGCTCTGCCAGTCCACCCCGCCCCGCCCCGCCAGGCCTAGAAGAGGAGGCAGCGCGCGGCGGTTTAAGGAGGCTCCCAACGGCTGGCTACGTGGCGTGCTGCTCGCTGTCGCACTCGCGCGGGCGCGCACTGTTAGCTAGCTAGCTCGCTCCAGCAGCAGCCCGGCAGGTAGGCAGACCCGCGCAGCGTGGCGGAGCACGTGGCTGCCTACCCGGCCGACCGCAGGCGCTCGCGCGTCGAGAGCCTCTCTCGAGGGGGAAGCAACTCTGAAATTTTTGTACATCTCGATATCCAGAAAGGTGTAAGAAAAATTTCGGAAAAATTGTGAGACATTCGAAGAGACTCAGGAAAAATCAGGAAATTTTAAGGAAAATTCACAAAATTTTACGAAGACTTACAAAAACTTTGGCAAAATTGCAGCAAAAAGTGCACAGAATTCAACAAAAGTTCACAAAAATTCAAAAAAATCTGTACACTGAAAATCAGAGTTGTTAGCCCCTCGCGAGCCTCTCCTCACAGCGGAGCATCCAGAGCGGGATAGCAGGGCTTCGTCACATAACGAAAATTGTTTTGGCCTTTTCCAGAATTTTTCGTCGACATTTGCTCATGTAATGAAAGCTGCCAGGTATCTTGTCAAGCTATGGTTCACTGTAAAGCCAAGATTACACTTTCATTTCGTTACTCTTATACTCTTGTAAAGTCTTAAAGAGAAATTTCTTGTATTACGAAGAATTCTGTGCAACCGTAATATAAAGAGAAATTGTATTTGTACTTACAAAGAAAAAAAATAATACAAGAAAATTTACAATATTTTATGCTTGCACAGAGTTCTTTATATTATCCGAAAAAAATTCTTTGTGGAAGATTTAGAGTTTGTGACTGAAAGTGATAAAATTGGTCATTGTGCCCTCCTTTTTTTTTGGGGGGGGGAGGGGGGAGTAGATAAACCGCCTCGCAGTATCTCCTCGCAGGTCGGTCAGAACTGAGGAAAATTGAGATCCGTGCGCAACGCTGCGCCGCCGTAACGGCGCGGCCGGGCGCGGGAAGTTCCACCACACTCTAACAGAAGCCATAGCTATGGTGCGTTCCTCCGTCCCACAACCCGCCCCGCCCCGCCCCGTACCCTGGCCCGCCAGGCCCTTTTGTCCCCTGCCAGTCCTGAATGGTCGCGGCCGGGCAGGGCCCCGTGTGCCTGCAGGTGGACCGGGGCGGGAGCGAGGCGGGGCCCGGACCCGGGCCAGGGGCCAGCCCCGCGCACGCTTCATTATTCTTGTTTGATCTGCCCCTCCATCGAGTGGTGGCCGGTAGGGAGCGCTTGTGGCTGCTGCTCCGCACCCAGCGCGATGATGGCGCAAACACTCGGGGCGGGAGAAGGAACACACCATCAGCAGCGGGCGCGGGTGCCCAGCCAGGCGTACTTACACCCGGTTACGAACCCTCAGCGGGAAGGAGACTGAAATGAATATGGGCGCTCCGCATTCCAAATGGGTCGTTCACTATAAATTTAAGCCGACGCCTATTTTTCTACTTGTTTTTCGTAGTTTTCCTTGAATTTTTCCGGATTTTTTTTTACTCGTTCTTTACCACCACCTCTCTCCTGAGTGGTGAAAAGAACGAGTATTGTTCTCAGTCGGGTGTAACGCTTAACTGTCCACACTTTCATCTCAGATCTCACAATACCTACAGGCATAATAGTTATACCATTCTAAACTGGAAACGCTGGTCATTATTCCAACAATGAACTATTTTTCAAGTTTAATAGTATTATTTTGAGAACACTTAACAAATTTTGCGTGTTTTCATTCTAAGTCCCATAACCCAACTATATGAGTGGAGTTTTCAATCTCATCAAGCACAATACCCACAGACATGAAACTTGCGCTGATCTCAGCTTGAAGCCTTCTTCTGCATTGCAGCAATGAACCTTTTTTAACGTTTAATAGTATTATTTTGAGAACTCTTAACAAATTTTGTGCGAGTTTTCATTCTAAGTCCCCGAGTCTAGTCCTAGCCCGAGTCGGCTCGCGCCAGCTCGCGCTCCTTTATGCGCCCCAACAATCGGACCCGAGCGGGAGGGCCGAAGAAGGCCCGAGCACCCCGAGACGAGCAAGGGCGAGTGTCCCGGGAAAAACTTCCCCTGCACACACGAACTGTGATGAAATCTGAGATGAAAATGTCTTCACTCGACTCACATCATGTTTTACACTCCTACCTCTGTAGCACATAATTATGTAAAGAACGAGTTCCATACTTATCACAAAATTCATTTTGTGTTCTATTTGGCCCTTGTTTTAGATTTTTCCTGATCTTGCAGGTTTTTCCGGATTTTTCCATGATTTTCTTTTTCAATTGATCTTTTCTGATTTCTTTCTGATTTTTCACTGATTTTGTTTTACGCGGAGCATACTGTTTTTTTTTCTCTTTTTTCTTTAGTGAAGGGAAGGACCCCTCGGCACGATATCCAAGTGAACGAATTTCGTTCGCCTGAAAGACCAGGCGGAGCCCTCACTTCCTATCAACAGACATGTCAATGATTTTTAAAGACCTGCAGGGAGCGGAAGTTATTCGCATTCACCGCCAACTGGGACGTTTTGCAGAGCGTGCACATAGCGAGCTCGCACAGACAGCGCCCTTGCACCCAAACCCGACAGCCCTGTCGTAGCGGCGATGCCGCTTGTGTTTTGTCCTGACGAAAAGGTTGGCATCCTCCCCCTCCCCTCCCCCTCTTCCTCCTCGATCCATTTTGCCCCACCTACGTGATGCGAGTCCCAACGCCATGTCATCAGCGCGGGAAGAAAAGCAGGCGAAGGTGGCGAAGAAGTTGAAGAAGAAGAATAAGGAGAGAATTCCCTCCTTGCCTCTTCTTCCAACCGATTTTCGTCCTCCTCTTACATGGCCTTCCCCCCCTCTCGCCGACCCGCGCGCCACTGCTCTGCTCCCCCTGTCCCGCCGGGCATTCTTCTGTTGTACCGCGCGCCCCCGAAAACACTCTCCTCCTCGAGTTCGGCGCGCCCGTCTGCCGGCCCCGCCCCGCCCCGCCCCACTCCGCCTCGCAGTGGCCTCAGCCTCAACCCTCAACTCGAAGAAATGAAATTAGCTTGGTGGACCGGGGCTCGGCCCGGGGGCGGCCGGGTCAGAGCGTGGCGCGGCGTGGCGTGGCAGCCGCCCTTAAGCCGTTGGCCACCAGCAGCGCAGCCAGCAGTGCGTGCTTGGGGGCGTGGCGGGGCGGGGCGGAGCAGGGCTAGAGTCTTCATCCCTCTCCAGAACCCCGTCCCGCCCGGCCCCGCAGGAGCCCTTCACTTCACAACCGTTGAGCATTTGCGTGTGGTGGGGCAGGGCAGGGCAGGGCAGGGCAGGGCAGGGCAGGGCAGGGCAGGGCAGGGCAGGGCAGGGCACTGCAGGGTAGGGCACTGCAGGGCAGGGCAGGGCAGGGCAGGGCAGGGCAGAGTGGCAGGGCAGGGCAGGGCAGGGCAGGGCAGGGCAGGGCTAGGCCGCAGGTCCAGGGCGCACGCGTTGCGGGCGGCCCGCTATTCGCATTCTCGCTGCTGCCGCTTCTGCTTCCGCTTCCGCTGCCGCCGCTGCTGCCTGGAAGCACCGCCTGCCTATTTCCCCTCGCTGCTCGCTGTTCTCGTCTTCAGCGCTCGTACCAGCAGCCAGCAGCGGGGCGCGGCCCGGGCCGGGCACTCGCCAAACCGGACCGGCAGCGCAAAGGAAGCACCTGGAGCGGAAAACGTGGCGCATGCGTGTCTTCCAGAGCAAACAGGAAAAGGTCCAGCCAAGGGGCGCCCGCTGCGACGGACGAAGAAGGCAGCCCGAACAGGACGAGAGGAGGTGCGACGCCAGTGAAAGGGGAAACAACTCTAAAATTTTTGTACACCTCGTAATTCACAAAAATTCAAGAATATATTTTTTTAAATTACTAGAATTCAGAGAATTCTGGGAAAAACTAAACCAAAGAATCACAAAAACTCACAAAATTTGTACGCCAAAATTCAGTTGTTCCCCCCTCGACGCCGAGGGGTACCTCACTCTTAAAATTGGTGTACACTGATTGGAGGGTTGTTTTGTGATTGGACGGAAAATTTGTCCAAACTTTAAAGAAAGCAAACATTTTTTGGCAGCAATTCGATATTTTGCAATTTTAAGGTGCCAAAAATAGATTTTTGTCGAAAAATTATGTGACTGGATAGTGATTCGAAAATGATTGGAGCTTACGATGTACACTGATTGGAGAAGGTGAGGTACCCCTCGCACTACAGGGAGCACCAGAGAAAAGAGTCTGAGGAGAGGTGATGGCATAGCGGTGTGTACGCCCCTCAGACCGGCCAACAACAGGAGCGTCGGAGGGGAGAATGGGCGTTTGGGACAGGTGTGCGTGTGTGTGGGGGAGGGGAGGGCGAACCGCACGGCTCCATGAACACGGCGACGGCACAGGGGCCGTCCAGCGGGACGGGGGCGGGCCGCAGGAACAAGGGAGAGGGAGGGGGGGGGGAATCGAGGAACAGCAGAGAGCAGTAAAATTTGGACGGTGAGGTGAGGTGGTGACACTTTCGGTTAGATTGTGGAGAGCCGCGGACAGGTCAAAAGTTTCAAGTTTGCGAAGGGCCAATGCTCACTCAATAGAACATGTCATGTAATTAACATTCACAAACCTCACAAATCACCTTGCAAATCTAACACTTTCTACTTTTGTTTTTCAAACCTTCCCTCCTGCTCCACGAGTCTTTATCTATGCGATTCCTCGTTAAACTGCGCTTGTTTCTGGCGGTGGCGCGTTGCGCGTTGCTTCACGCCAGACCCGTCGTCGTGTGCCGAGTAGCAGTCGTGTGTTCCCGTTCGTTATCTGCTTACTCCCCCCCCCCCTCCCCCGGAGTGTAAGTCCGGGAGGAGGGCACCATCATTACATCACGTTGTAGTCGCGGAGGACAATGCTCCCGCTGGGTGGCCAGAGGGGTTTGTGTGTGGGGAGGGTGGAAGGAGGGGGGGGGAGGGGGTAACACTCCCCGGGGGTCGCGCGCGGGCAGCACGCAGGAGGGAGGGGTGAGTGCCAAACTCTTTTGAACCCCGTGGCGGGAAGTAGACACTGCGCAGCCTAGCCGCGGGGGCCTGCCGCCCTAGGCCCGCCGCCCCGCCCGGGCCCAGACCGTGCCGCCTCGCTAATGAAATGAAATGCGGCGCTGCTATTGTTTCCTTTTTGTGTGTACGTACTTTATTTTTAAGCCATCGGGCAAATTCTGTTGTGCAGCCAGTATACGGCATAAAAGGCGCCCGCCCCGCCTCGCCAGTCTACTGCTTCACTTCATAACGTTGCGTGCAACGGTTTCACGGACCGTGACGATGACGTGGGAGAAAGATCAGAAAGATTATCTGGGTGCGAAAATAAAGTCATCTGTAGTGTGTATTCGGAAGCGCTGAAACCAAGAAATGGACGTTCAAGACTTTCTTGGCGCTTGAAGTCGGATACGATAACTGTCCACAAGGACGGGATCGAGATTTCCGCAAAACGAAACGAGTTCACCGTTTTCGTTTTCCTGTAAAAATTTGTTGTAGATTAAACAAGAAACAAATTTACAGGTTTCGCTGCGAAATCGGTAAACAGATTTTTCCTGTAGTTTGATAAAAAAAAAAATTGTAGATTATCAAGAAATATCACGAAACAACAGATAAAGTTTGTAAAAACACGGAATTATTTTTCAAAATTTACGGAATTCTTCTGTGTATGAACGCGATTGAAAAGTAAATTTACAGTCATGTCTTTGACAAAATCGCAAGATATTTCATATTAATCTATGAAAAAAAAATTATTACAGAGTAGGAGTACGGTGCGAGGCGCACTGGAGGTAAAGGTAGAGGGCGTCTTTCGTTCTCCTTCCCCTTCTCCCCAAATCCACTCCATTATCATCTTCTTGCGGTTTCGCTTGAGCGGTGGGAACTTATGAGTAGGAAAACCATGATGAGTGCCCCGTGCTCCCCCCCCCCTCTCTCTCTCTCTCTAAGGATGCTTATACCTTCTCGGGCGGGGCACGTGAGGGAAGGGGTGGGGAGAAGGATTAAGACCCTCCACTCCACGCCGCCCCAACGCGCCAGCTCTGGAGACAGACACCCCACTCCACCCATAGCGTGAGCGCGCGCGGCTCGGAATTAACAGCCGCTCGCCATTTACTGCGAGCGAAGAGGCTGGCTGGCTGGCCTGGCGTGTCTCCTCCCCCCTTCCCGCTCCCCCCTCGCACACCCTCGCCCCGCAAATGTGTTTCTCTCCCGCCTCATTTCCCAACCAACGGCCTCTCGCCGCTCCGCACGCTCCGCACCCTCCGCACCCACACGCCGCCCGCACCGCCTAATGGCCCCGCATCAATATTCATCATCATCGGTGCGAATTCGTATGAATTTTTCATCCGGAGCAGCAGCGGCGCTGTCCGCTCCGGTGCCGCGGCGGAGCGGCCTGAACATGCATGCAGCGCGTTGTCCGATACGAACAAACCGACCACCGACCATCCCCTCATGGGGGTGTATTTTGTACCCTATTGGGGCGGGGCGTTGCAGAGAGGTGCAAGGTTACGGCCACACTTAGAGGCACGACGGAATCCGATCGCATCGTCGTTTACGACCGCGGTCCTATACAGTGAGCTTCCGCGCTTTGAAGGTGATTAGAGCGCAACTCATTCCTGGTTGGGGCTCGCGTGGGCCCGCGGGTCCGGGGACTCCTGGGTCGCCACACGGTAAAAGCAATGTCTGGATTTCTGAGGAAAGAGGGAGAACTTTGAGGAACTTACGTAATTTGAGGGAAACCCCTCAGATTTTAAGGAAGACTCCACAAAAAATAAGGGAAATCTCCAGAAAGTTTGAGGAGACTTCCTCAAAATCTAAGGAGTTTTCCTCAAAGTATACAAGGTTCTCAAAGTTTTTCCTTTCTCCTCAAAATATCAGACATCGTTTTTACCGTGCACTCCGACCCGCCACACACTCAACAGTCGCGAGCAGCGGCTGCGCGGGGGGAAAAGGGGGGGGGGCAAAGTGGAGGGCCTGGACCGGACGGAGAGGCCACTCGAAATCGACAGCTCGGCGTTCACGTCATCCCCTGTGACCAGACACCCCGGTCCCCTCCGGCCCCTAACACCACGCCATCCCTCTCATCGATGGCATGGCTATGTATTCCCCCAAGGGCAGCAGCAGCAGGCTCAGGCTCATGGACCGAGGGGGAGGAGGGGGGGGGGGGCACGTCACGTTAGGTACTCGCCTCGAGCCACCCGGCCAATATGCTGCCAGTCTTGCATATACACATACGTTGCATAACCTGCCTGTCACTGCTTCCCCTTACGGAAAATAGACGTCTATAGACAATCTAAACATTGTGTGCATCGTCTATTTTGCTAGACATCTACCGTAAGATGTATAATAGACCCCTATTAGTTGATTACATCTACCAGTAGACATTGGTCGATTATCTATATTGGGTCTAACTCATCTATCTGGATAGACGTCTATGTATGTACTGAAAATAGACGGCTGTAGATAATCTATATTGTGTCTAGCTCCTACAGAGCATAGACGTCTAAGTATGTACTGAAAATAGACGGCTGTAGATAATCTATATTGTGTCTAGCTCCTACAGAGTATAGACGTCTATGTAGGTACTGAAAAAAAAACCGGCTGTATATAATCTATATTGTGTCTAGCTTCTGCATAGTATAGACGTCTATGTATGTACTGAAAATAGACGGATGTAGATAATCTACATTGTGTCTAGCTTCTGCATAGTATAGACGTCTATGTATGTACTGAAAATAGACGGCTGTAGATAATCTATATTGTGTCTAGCTCCTGCATACCCGTACTGAAAAATAAGTCCTGTTCTGTTCTCGTTCGTCTCTCGTTCGTCTCTCGTTTCAAAACGGGACCGGAACGGATCTTTTTGAAAGTCCTGTTCCAGACCTGTTTTAGTTATAGTCCCTTTTACCCTCTGTTTTTTTTTGTAGGTGAAGAAAAAAGTCTCTTTTCTGTCCTGATATCGAAAAGTGTATTGTTTATGTCTCGATATGGAACTTAAAAATTTCATGATTCATTTGAAGCTGCAGTATGCAAATACCTTCGTTATTTTAATATTTTCAATTTCATCAAAACTTCTTCCCAATGCTAGAACATAGAATGTCTCGTAGTTACACAGCCACTTTATTCATAAGGCATCAAGCCATAAGGTGCGCACGTTTTTAGACGCAAGAGAAAACAGTTTAAGGTTTAATCTATTTTATTACAGTCCGCTAAGTGATTGGCGGGCGTGGGTCCGAGGCAGCTGGGCCGGTGGCCGGTGCGAGTTTGGCCGCGGTGGGCTTGGCGGTCGCGGCACCGCGAGACGTGGTGGAGGCGTTTGGTGACGGCGCCCCTCGGCGGATTCTCGGAATGCTGCATCCGATGCGGCTGGGGACCGGGGACAGCCTGCCACAGCGGAGGGTCGCCAGATCGACGGAAAATCCTTCCCCGCTGTTAATCCCCTCTGGGTGAGCTCAGGTACCCCGGGGTGAGGGGAGGGGGAGGGGTGCGCTGCACAGGGCACAGGGATTAACCCAGCGGCGGTGTCATCGGCTACCTGCTATTAGCTGTTGGTCGGTTAGTCACTGGTCAAGAGCTCCTTGCTCGCCCGCCGCCCGCCGACCGCCTCCTCACCTCACTGAGGAGTCCGGACCGGAGTCCTCCTCCTCCTCAGTCCGACAGCAGCTGCCGTTGTGTGAGGATGTGTCGCTGACGCTGAGCGCATGATGTCTTTGGAGCAGACATGCACTGGTTGTACTTTGTCGTGTCTTTGTTTTTTTCAGTAATTACTCGTGCGGACCGTATGGAGAGATGTATATGTTTAGTTGTGTATGGCAGGACAAGTTAGCACAGCTCGGGTAGCAGCAGTCACCACGGAGCACACGGAAAGTGCAGGCTTCTCGCGCACGGCAACGGGCGGGTTGGACTAGAGCAGCGCGCTGCCGTGGAGAACGCGGAGGGACTTCTTGTGCACGGCAGCGGGTTCGAGCTGGCGCTGAGCGCTCCTTGGTGTGCTCCGGGACGCGCAGCGCGCCGTGCGGACGAGCCGGACCAGCTCAAGCTATGCTTGGCGTGCTCCGGGACGCGCAGCGCGCCACGCAGAACCGTGTCCAGCAGCCCAGCGCTCATCCGTATAGAATAGTTACGCATCACACATAAGTGGAACATTCGCCAAATTATGCATCCTACAGAGGCCATCGAAGTATATCTGGCCATTATAAAAAGAAAAGGTAATGATGATAGCTGGATAATTACTTATTTCTTGATTGACTGTGTTGACTGGTAATTTTGACATCTGCTGGTTTTTACTTTACAGTTCTCTTTCTGACGCGTCAAGTAATCAGACATATAACAATACATATAACAATATAGCTTATTTATCACAATATTTTGTGTCATATTTTCAAACCTCAAATACCCTATGTCTAGTTCCTAGATGATTTTTAGAGTATCTTAACTCCTACCTGTACAAGCATCTAATAAACACCTAATGGATGTCTATGTGCAGAACTCTATTGGATGTAAAATAGATCTTTAATATACATCTAGCAAGATCATCTATTAGATGTTGGATAGATCTATGATAGATTTCTACCATAGATGTCTAATAGATGCAATGATAGCAGTCAACAAGATGATCTACTAGACATCTACTATAGTCATCTAATAGACCAAAATCCGTCTATCGCTGTACATCTTTTCAACATATAATAGACATACATTTTCTGTAAGGGTCCGAATCCGTAGGACCAAACGTCCCCAGGAAGAATGTAGTAAGCTCAGGGACAATCCATAAACCTTATACGGTGAATTTCTCCGTAAGTTACGTTAAAACCTGCATCACCGTAAGTTACAGTGAATATTCACCGCAATGAACAGTGAAACTCAACGTAGTGCGCAAAATGACAATTACCATAGTTTATTACCGTAGAATAATCGTAGAATATTAACTGTAAATCACGGTGATGCAGGTTTCACCCTAAGCTTTATAGAGTGGACAAACTAGGGGTTAAGACAGCAATATGTTGATTTTATTATTTTGACCAGGATTTCGGTGAACTCGGCTGTAACACTTTTATCTCCATCTTAACTAGACTTTTACGGTCGCCCGACCGCATCCCGCACTCTCAGCCCACTAATGACTTTTTCTTTCGTAGACGACTAAAAATTTTAAACTTTGGAAAATATTTAGTAATTTCTAAGTATTCCTTACAAATTCTTAAGTATTTTACGAACTTTTTTCCTAAGTAATTAAATAGTTAATATTATCGGTAATTGCTACATAAATAACTAAGAAATTGTGCTTATTACTTAGTAATTTCCTAAGTATTACAGCTGCCCCAAATTTTTAGTGGTTACTTACAAAATGTACGTAAGTGGGCTGAGAGTGCGCATGAGGTAACCATAACCATTCGATAGTTTTTAATTTTTCTAGGTGCGTTTTCTTCCTTTTTTTTTAGGCCTTACGTTGCCTATTTCCTATTGCTCACAACCGTGAGTTTTTTTGTTGTTGTTTTTTTTTGTTTGGCGTGGGGGGTTTGGGGTGGCTTTCGCGTGATGTCTTCTGTTTGCATACCAGAGGTTTCAGCATCCCTCCCCATATATCATGCGTTCTGCAGCACACTACCCGCGGCTTTGTTTTGGTGGACAGCCCTCACGCTGTGTGTTTGCTTGTGTAAGAGAGAGAGAGAGAGACGCGCGCAGGTACAAAACACCTGCCCCTGCCCTGCCTATGGCCTCGCGCCTGCAGACAGCAGAGGTAAGGCGCTTGTGTTTCACGGCTCTACTCTACCCGCGCGCGGACAGATACGGACGAGCTGGTGTCCCCTGTCTCTCTCCAAGTCCCACTCAGCGCAGCGCCTTCGCTTCGATCACACTGACAAGGACGCATCGCGTTACGGTCACGTGGCCCGGCAAGGATAGAAACTCTCTCTCTCTCTCTCTCTCTCTCTCTCTCTCTCTCTCTCTCTCTCTCTGCCTATCTGCCGCACGTCCCCCCCACAACCGCAGCCGCATTGAGGGAATTACCCGAATTACCCCGACAGACAATAGAATCAGCGCCAGCGTCCGGTTTGTTTGAGTATGAGGGTGGAGTGGGGAGGGGAGGGGAGGGGAGGGGAGGGGAGGGGAGGGGAGAGGAGAGGAGAGGAGAGGAGAGGAGAGGAGAGGAGAGGAGAGGAGAGGTGCTCGACATCTCCTACTCAGAACACACACCGTTCGGGCTGCGGTTATTATTTGCCGACCCGTAAAAGGAAGAAAGCGAGGAGCGAATGGGGGAGTGAGAGAGCAGGGCGACAGGAGGAGAGGTAGGGAGAGAGAGAGAGAGTGAGACAGAGAGAGAGAGAGAGAGATAAATAGAAAAGGGGCAGGGTGGGGGAGGAGCTATCGACGGGTCCTATTAACGTTGTCCGATCTCCCAGCGACGCTTCAACGTTGTCCGATCTCCCAGCGACGCTTCAACGTTGTGCGATCTCCCAGCGACGCTTCAACGTTGTCCGATCTCCTTTTCGGTCTGAGCGTGCATTGGTTTACTAAAAGCTCATTTTGGAAGTCAAATCTTGATCAAATTTGACGTGCTTTGGTAGCTTTTGATTTGTCAGAGACCAAGGAATAAGGATATCAGTTTATATTTTACAAAACTTGAAACACCGCGACGTGGTATGATGTTAAACTTCATGTTTACGCCGCGCGCCGAAAAGGACATCGGACAACGTTGAAGCGTCGCTGGGAGATCGCACAACGTTGAAGCGTCGCTGGGAGATCGGACAACGTTGAAGCGTCGCTGGGAGATCGGACAACGTTAATAGGACCCGTCGCTATGTAGGCGGATATCGGGTGTCAACACGCTTCTCTCCGGTCCACTTTGTCGTGGTCCCGCCTGTAGGCTCTTTGGGGTGCGCCCGCGGGAGGGCGGCGGAGGGCGGCGAACCAAGGCATATTGTTCGGCCATGGAATTATTCACAAGCGAGTTACGTACACGCACGTAGAGACGGGTGGGCGGGCGCACACACGCACACACACACGTCAAGTCTTAATTAGTTACCCCCCCCCCCCCCCCGCTGCCGCTTCTGCCGCTGCGCGAAATGATTTGCCGCGAGCCGAGGATGAAAAGGACTCTTGCGCGGCGCGCGGTGATGTTTGCAGCTTAGGTGTGGCGGGGCGGGGCGGGGCGGGGCGGGGCGGGGCGAGGCGAGGCGAGGCGGGGCGGGGCGGGGCGGGGCGGGGCGGGGTGGGGCTACGTCAGTCTGCTGCATCCAATTACTGCCCCGGCGTTCTTGGAAGCGGAACTGCGGTGCGGCGCGTACAGCAGCAGCGACAGACTCCCCGCCCCGCCCCGCCCCGCCCCGCCCCGCCCCGCCCGGCGCCTCTTCAAAGTTGCCCTTCCCGGCCCGGTTCCTTTCCCACCCGCCTAACTCACCTCACCTCTCGCCCCCTCAGCAGGTTTGCCCCGAATGTGACGTGGCTCGTGGCTTTACCTCAGGGGTCGCCCCAGCCCCCCGCGATCCCGCGAACGCCCCCCGCGCCCTCGCCACCGCTGCTCAGGTCGGCCGCATGGCTCGGTCGACGTCAAGCTCCCCCAGAGGACCCTCGATGGCAGCACGCCCGTCAAGGGCCTCCCTCGCCCCCCCCCCCCTCCTCTCCCCGGGGTCCCCAACCCACTGGCATTGCCGTCAGACAGCAGGCTCGCTCCGAAGTTGAGCGCGGCCTTCTGGCACTGCACCGTGCTCACTTCACTTCCCTCTCCCTCCCCCTCCCCTCCATCCACTGCCTGCTGCCTGCCGCCGGGTCTGACCTGACCGCCGACCGCTCTCTCGAAAGCGCCATACCATCAATCGCAGTACAAGATGAGTTCGATGTGGAAGAAAGCGGCTGCACTAGAGTTCCTGACCTAGAAAGGACAGAGCGAGGAGTGCGTCTTCTGTAGGGATGGGAGTAAACGACGATTTCACTCAAAACTCTGCAAGCATCACCGTTTTCCGCACAGTATCGCTCACGATTTAGCTGGATTATACCCTTCCATCACTCCCCTACCCCCTACCCCCTCGCCCGCATCCCCCGGCGTGTTCATGAACAGCAAATGAGACCGGCCCCGAGGCTCGTGGCTGCCGTGCCGCCGCCGCGGGACCGAGCCCTCCCTCCCCAGGGCGTAGGGCGGGGCAGGGCGGGGTAGGGCAGGGCACGGCAGGGCTCCATTGGCAGTGCGGCCGCCATGGACCGCTATTGGCAGCACAGCATACCGGCCCGGCGGGCCCGGCCCGAGGCTTAGAGGCCGCGCCAGACCAGGCCAGGCCAGGCCAGGCCGGGCCACAGGCGCCGGGCTGCTGTTTGCTCAGGAAATACTCGACCACGATTGGTTCTGTTTTCTCTCGAGCGTCTATAAAGCCAGATTCAAAGGGACACCCCCGGGTGGGGCGGGGCGGGGCGGGGCGGGTGGAGTGGTGGCGGTGTAGCGAGTGGCGTGGTGGACTGAAGAGGTCTGGGACGAGGGGAGAGTCACTTCGAAAAATCATTGTAAGGTCCCATAAGAAATCTTTTTTAAAATAATCAAAATAATCAATACAAAATCCAGAAAAAATATATAGAAAAATCGAGAAGAACATACAAAAAAAAAAATGATAAAAAATGGAAAAAGTCAGAAATAGGGGGAAAGATCGGAATGTATCAAACAATACCAGAAATTTTCCTTGAAAACTAAGAAGAAAGTCAAAACAAAAAATCAACAAACTAAAAAAGTCAAAAGGAAAAAAAAAAATTTCAATCAAGATTGTAAATGAAAGCAGATGATACTAAAATCTAATTTTTATTTTGGGATTTTTTTTTTTTTGTTTTTTTGGCTGTGTTGCGCCTCGCGGACTGCGAGCCATTGAGCCGCATTCATCAGTCCCCCCTAGGTACAATATACCCAGGGTACGCGCTTGGTTTTTGAACTTGGGAGTAAAAGCTAGCTGACACCTTATTATGTCTTGCACTTTTGTGTATTAAGGCGACGTTACGAAAATGTGCGTACGAATAATTTTATTTCAGCGCCTTCTGCACTTACGGGGTGTGGGTAGTCAGCCACCGTTACACATGTGTTTGGCGGGTCGACCCACCCAGGGTCTGGCACATACTGCTGTAAATGTGTTACACTCGGGAGAGCCGCGAGCGTGGCGCCGCCGGGCGCCGGGCGCCGCAAGGCAACAATACCATGGGTTGGAGCCTCGCTTGGTCCCTGCCTCGGCCCCGCTGGCCCCGCCTCCCCCTCCCGACCCCCTCGCCTGGCCCGCCTGGCTTCCCCCTCTCCAGGCCTGCACACGCCGCCGCACCGCCGCCGCACCGCCGCCGCGCGCTGTGACAACCCGGCCCGCTCTATACTATTGCGAGAGTACAAGCCGATGAAACATCAATTCTCTTTAGTTTCTTTTTATTTTATTTTTGCTAAGATGTATCATCTGCTAAAAACATTATTGTACACATTTTTATGAGTGATTCCCCCCCCCCCCCCCCCCCCCCCCCCCTCGGTCTGGGAGTATACTCCCCACTATAGTGCACGCCGAGCCGGGGGGTCCGGAATGGAGAGGCCCGACCGTGCCCCAGGAGACATTTCCCCTCCCACAGCACCAGCGTGACGCCTGCCTCGAAATGTCGAGATGTGCGAAAATTAGCGAGACGGCATAGCTTCGTCACGAGAAACGGTCGGGCCAAGCCAGGCTAGGCCGGGGCCAGGACTGCCTCACATGCGCGCCCGCGGGACCCGGGCCGCGTCCCGACCCAGTCGCATGGTCTCCGCGGGAGAGGAGAAGGGGCGTTCTTCCCCCGGGCGGAGGCGGCACATGGCGGGGCGGGAAGGGACGGGTCGAGGCGCGCCCCCTGGCGCTCGGGGAGGTGCTGTTACCCATTCGTCTTACTGAGGGTGACCTCGGGGTCAGCAGAGGCTGCGGCTGGCTGTGGCCCACCCGCACGCCCTTACCTGCTACCCTCTGCTCAGTCGTTATTTAACACCCTACCCCCCCCCCCCCCTCGGCTGCCGGGTGGTAGGGTAGAGCGGCCTCTCTAAAGGCATGAATCACGCAGGTGAAGCGGCCTAGTAATACGGGAAAAACACTTTTCGCGCCATATTCTTGAATAATTTCTGAAGAGCTGGCGAAAATACCTCCGATATTTTTGACCTGCTGCTCCTCTCACACCCACCCGGCAATAACCCTGTGCCCTTATTTTCTCGTAATTACCTTTTGCTGGAACAGAATCTCCGTGCGGCGCGCACGGTTCGGGCTTGGCAGGGCGGGTTGGGGCGGGTGGAGGCCGACGGGGCCGACATTCTCCCCAGGCACCTCTGCGCGCTGTTCCAAGAATTTTAATCGCTCTTCAACCGCCGCTACTGCTGCTACTGCTGCTGCTTGCCACCAGCAGCCCCGCACCGGTACCGTGCCGAGCCGCCAAGCTGGCCACCACTGGAAACAAAGAATAAGGAGGGGCGAGGTTAGGTCCGTGGATGCGGTTGGGGCGTGAGGGAGAAGAAACGTGCGTTGGATTTCTGGATTTTTCTCGCATTTCTTGCACCCCCGCGCCGTATTTACACACACACACACACACGCGCGCGCGCGCGCGCGCGCCCCACCCAGACTCAGCACTTGCCGGGCGACAGGTGGTCACATTATGGTGAGCTCCACAGGCGTGACCTGGAGTGGCGTGGCGCAGCGCGGTGAGTTAGAGGGCGCAGAAATGACAAAAGAATACGACGCGGGGCGCGCTTGTGGCGGGGCGGGCGGGGTGGGCGGGGTGGACCCAACCCTCGAGCTAGCGCCGGTCCGGGGTTCCTTTTCCTCTCTGTGTCGGGAGGAGAAGAGAAGAAAAGGTGGACCACAAGCACAAGCAGCAAGGCGCGGCGCGGCGTTGTGTGACGACCAGCTCGGCGTGGTGGGGCGGGGCGGGGCGGGTCGGGGCGGGATATCAAAGTGGCATGGGGGAGGGAGGAGCGAGGCCGCACGTGTTGGGGCGGGGCGGGGTGAGGTGGGGTAGGAGGGGGAGCACTCGACAGACTTATTGCGTCCTACCGCTCAACATGATGTGTGGACACGTGGACACTGGGCTCGCCCCGAATTGAAATCGCTGTGTCAAGGCCTTGTCGCCTGTTTGCTGCTGTTTGCCCTGTCTCCCCCTGCTCCCTGCTGTCCCTTACACTGTACCGAAAAATTCCGCGATTTCGTACAGAAAATGGATGGAGGCATACGTGTTTGTTTCTTTTTTTTTTTCGGAGTTGTCACCGGGGCACCGTAGGGAAACAGTTCATAGGTCGCACAAAATGAACACTGAAAATTGACTCGTCATAATTCTCGCTACCATGCAAGTGAGCATTTTAGGGCAATTTCATTAATCTCTGGAGAGATGAGAAATTTTTTCCTCGCTCTATTTTGAGAAAGAATTTTTTTAGCCTCGCCCTAGTAAACTGAGTATTCGTGCTCTAATAAAGTGAGGCTAAAAAATCCTCACTCATATAGAGTACGGCTAAAAAAAAAAAAAAAAAAAAAAAAAAAAAAATAAAAAAATTCTCTCTCAAAGAGAGTGAGGTGAAAAATTCTAACTTCTTTCAAGTATGGAAACGTGCCCTCACCCACTTTAGGAGAGAAATTGGATTTGAGCGTTTGCAATGAATTTGTGAGTGTTTGCCTCCCCCGCAGCCCTAAGCGGCTCCGCCTCGGACATCGTCATCCCCGCGCCTCCTGCCCCGCCCCGTGATGAATTCAGGAAAAGCATTCTGCTTTCACCTGCTTTCGGATAAGGGAGCAACGAGCGGAGCCCTGCCGGCCCTGCCCTGCCGCATGAGGAATCATCCATCATCACACCTCTCCCTCCGTCCTGCAGGCGCGCCTCGCAGGCAGCAGGCCACAGGCCGCAGGGCGCCAGCAGATCACTCTCGTACCTCCGTCCTCGTCGCACTTATGGCAGTGCTCAGTGTTGGGGGTGGCAAGGCCCCATGAGTGCGACAAGGACGGAGGCGCGAGAGCGATCTTCGGAATCAGCCTGCTGGAGCCACTAATCAAACCGGCCCCTCCGGCGCCAGCCCGATACAGACCCACCACCTGCTCGGCCACGCACCCGCTCATGCTTACTATCCCGCGCCAGTTGCCGGTCCGGCGCCCGGGCAGGGCAGGGCTCCCTTTCCAAACTTCCGAAACTCTACCGCGCGCGCGATATCAACTTTTCACCCAGCTTTTGCCGCTTTGCCGCTTTGCCTCGGTATACCCAGGAAAAACGCTTCCGTTTACCAGACCGCGCGGTCTAACTCACAGCTGTCGCGCGTGTCTCGAATTCACACTGGTTTTACCGAATTGAAGGCGACAATTCTGAAATTTTTGTACACCTCGTAATTCAGAAAGATTTTAAAAAAATTAATAAAAAAAATTCAGCACAGTTCTACAAATTTAGAAAATATCAGTGAAAATCAGGGAAGTTCACTAAAATTTAAGAATTCTAGTAAAAATTAAGCAAAAATTTGCCACAAATTCCCCTGAAACTCACTAAATGCGTACACCAGAATTCAGAGTTGTTCCCCCTCGATTGAAAGCCTTTGAGGAAACACACCGCGATCTGTCAGCAAACGTATGACAGATGCGCCATCATACCAATTTCCAGATTGATGTAACACACTTGTTGAAGCGTGACAGAGAGAAACTCATTCTCCCAGCTCGTTGAGCGTTACACCTCATTAGTGAGCTGGTCGCGGATAAGGCAGGCTCCCCTCTGCTGCGGTGATGCCGTGGTAAAGGCGCCACGTGGTGTGCTGTGCTGTTGGGGGAGGGGGGGGAGGGGGGAACGTGTGAGCTGCGGGGAGGAACGAGGGCGGCAAGGGGCTCTCTTGTTACCATGGCGACCGCATCAGCTCATCATGATCATTTTATGAGGACGGCTCTGGGCCCGGCGGGTCGGTCCCGTTCCATAGGGCTGCCTGCCTGGCCTGCTGCTGGTGTGGGCCACCGCTAACACCGCGCCCCGCCCTGACCCTGCCCTGTGGCGCCCTGGCGGCCCTGGCCCAGCAGCACCATAGGACCCGCCGCAGGCCCGGGCCGGGTCGGGGCCCTTTGAACTGAATGTGGTGATTTCCAGTCAATTGGGCTTCACTAGCAAGCTCGCGCCGTGGTGCCTGTCCTTGCCGGGATGTGCGTGTGTACGTGTGTGTGTGTGTGTGTGTGTGTGTGTGTGTGTGTGTGTGTGTGTGTGTATGTGTGTGTGTGTGTGTCGAGTGCTAGGGGGAAGGGGCGCACCAGTGTGATGGGGACATGCCGAGCCAGGCCAGCAGGCCGACCTTCTTCGTCCTGTTCGTACTCATCGCGAGAGTGAGAGTGAGAGCGATAGCTATCTCTCAATAGAGAGCAAAGGTATCATGACAAGAGACAACAACAATAACAACAACAAAAAGAACACCTGGCAGCTGCCATCGATCGGAATTGTTTTCTGCCTCCTATCTTGTTTTTCGCAATCTCTTATATGGCACATGCGGGGTTGCTAGAGCAGCATACGCTGCAGCATCTCTCTGAGAGCGGGCGTGAGGGGCGGGGGGGAGGGGGAAGAGGGGGGAGGGGGAAGAGGGTGGGAGGGGGAAGAGGGCGGGAGGGGGAAGAGGGGGGGGGGAGGAGAGCCCCGTGCTCTGTCGGCACCGCGCACCGCGCGACCCCGCGAGTCATCCGCGCCACGCGGTAGACCTGGAACCTCATCATGGGATGGATGTCGCCCGATTGAAGTGGAGGCATGGAGGCTTTCAGCGCCCCCTGAGTGAGTGAGTGAGTGAGTGAGTGAGTGAGTGAGTGAGTGAGTGAGTGAGTGAGAGAAGGGATAGTGGCAGAGAAAGAGAAAGAGAGAGAGAGAGAGAGAGAGAGAGAGAGAGAGAGAGAGAGAGAGGGAGGGGGGGAAGATGGTAAACTGAAAAAGGTGCTGGGTGGGTGGCTGGTTTGTACCCGTAACGATAAGCCCCTATAAGGTCGCGACGATGAAAACGCAGTAAAAGGCGGGCCTTTTGTTTCATGCGATGACCGCGATGGGTATTGGGGTCGGGTCGAATCGCGGGCCTCTTGAGCCGAGACGTCGAAGCACGAGCATGGCTCGAGGAGCCGGTTGGGGGCGATTAAAAGTAATTGAAGAGGTGGGGAAAAAGGGGGTCGACCTGTAATAGGGGGAGGGGTGGATGAGCAGAGGACGAAGAGCATTAGCGAGCTGTCCACAAGAGGAGGAGGCGGGGCGGGGGCGGGCAGGGGTCAGCACGTCAGGGAGAGTTTATGGCAGGTTTGACAAACCCCGCCACCATAAACGCCTGATGCTGTTACCCGCACCGCCCACCCCCTGCTCACGCTCCGGGGCGTCCTCCCTGCGGCAGGTGTGGAGGTCGCGGCCGCGCCCCGCTGCGCGCCATGGAGGAGCAGCACCCGGAGCCGCAGCAGCGGCTGGAGCAGCACCTCCTGGAGCAGCGCCTGGAGCAGCGGCTCGGCCTCGGTGACGGCGAGCAGGTCCCCGTGGTCAAGCAGCGCCGGGCCACCCTGGCCGTGCTCACGCCCGGCATCGACCCGCCCAGCGACGAGGAGGCCGTGTCCGCGTCCTCGTCCCGGCGCAGCAGCCGAGGTGAGATCAAAATGTCGCATTTTAGGTCTGTTTCTCCTCTTTGTGAGTGTGTGAAATTCAGGGGAAACAAGAAAGAGCACTGTAACTCAAAAGGCGACAAATTTGTGACCTTTTGTGGCGACACATCAAAAAAGGTAACATCCCCTTTTTGTGACCCTTTTTTCGGCGACACATAAATGTGTGACCCTTTTCGGCGACAATTTTGTCGCCAAAAGCTCCGAGTGTTACCGAAAAAGGTCACATGCGAGTCCGTTTCGGTAACACACGGAGGTTTTGGAAACAAAATTGTCGCCGAAAAAGGTCACACATTTATGTGTTTCCGAAAAAAGGAAACACATTTATGTGTCACCGATTTAAGGCAACATGTGTTTCCTTTAAAATTACAGTGAGGGAGACTTCGAGGTGAGGCTGGACAGGGGAATCATAGTAAAAACAATGTCTGATTTTTGAGGAAAAAGGGAAAACTTTGAGGACCTTGGATACTTTGGGGAAAACTCCTAAGATTTTGAGGAAGTCTCCTCAAAATGTGTGGAGATTTCCCTTATTCTTTGAGGAGCCTCCCTCAAAATCTGAGGGGTTTCCCTGAAATGACGGACATTCCTCAAAGTTTTCCCTTTTCCCTCAAAAAATCAGACATTGTTTTTACCGTGAAATATTTAAAATAACTTAAGTGACTGGGAAATGAATTTTCCTCCCAGGAGGACCGATGCTTCTGAGTAGGAAGGAATGACAGGCTACCTCGGGAATGAGGAAAAGAGCTGAAGAACTTTCATTTCATACTTGAAGTGAGGAGGAAATGTATTTTTCTTTCTTATGGCGCACATTGTAACTCTAGGTGCCGCTCATTAACTTCTAGCAAACTGACTTCGATGCGCCATGTCATCGCCCGCATTTAATTTTCGTGGAGGCGGGCAGGAGGGGGCCGGGAGAGGAGAGGAGAAATGGCTACAAGAGTGGTGGTCTCTTACGTGGGAAAGGCTGGCCGAAAGCTCCGGGCTGGGCTGAGGGCCAGGCGGCTGTCGGGCCAGCGCGCGCCGCGGCGTCGCGTAGTGAGAGGGTGACCATTTTGTCGACATTTTGTGGCCTAAAGTGGGTCAATTCTCTTGGAAACATCCCAAGGTGCGCGCGCGGCAGCAGGACAGCAGTGGCCTTTTACCCCCGAGTTGCGGGCGGCGGTGGGGCTGGCTGGACCGGGTCGGGTCTCCGGTCGGGCGGGAAATGACACGACTAAGTCGAATTTAAGGACCGCCGTAACTTTGCTGCGGGCGTGAGGCACACGATTTAAATGGCCGGCGTGGCAGCGCGCGGGCGCCGGCGCTCATAACTCCCTGTTTTCCTCGACGGCGGGGCGGGGCGGGGTGGGGCGGTGAGGGGTGCCGCCTTATTCGCGTGCTAAAGAAGAATAACGAATGCTGTAATCCTCCTTGCGCTGCAAGTCCTACTGGCGCGCGGCGCTGCTGCCCGTTCCAGGCTTTTTGACCGTGTGTGTCTTTATGAGCCCCAGCGGGACAGTGCGCGCGGCTCGGGTGGAGCAGCCTCACGCCACGGGGACCCTATACGGTGACGCGCGTGAGCACGCGCGCCCGAAATTTTTTGTACACCTCGTAATTCAGGAAAATTCAGAAAAAATCAGCAAAGTTTATAAAAATTCAGCAAAGTTTAGAAATATTGACAAAAATTAAAAAAAGAAATCAGGAAAATTGCAGGAAAATTTAGGAAAATTCTCACATATTAGGGTAAAATTAACGGAAACTTAACAAAAATTCTATTTTAAAAATCAAAAAAATAATAATCACAAAATGTGCACATTAAAATTCACAGACGGCTCCATCTCTTTTTAGCAGATGATACATCTTAGCAAAAATAAAATAAAAAGAAACTAAAGAGAATTGATGTTTCATCGGCTTGTACTCTCGCAATAGTCTAGGGCAAGGTTGTCACAGTGCGCCGCGCGCCGCGTGCGGCGTGTGCAGGCCTGGAGAGGGGGAAGCCAGCCGGGCCAGGCGAGGGGGTCGGGAGGGGGAGGTGGGGCCAGCGGGGCCGAGTTGGAGGCAGGGACCAGGCGAGGCTCCGACCCATGGTATTGTTGCCTTGCGGCGCCCGGCGGCGCCACGCTCGCGGCTCTCCCGAGTGTAACACATTTATAGCAGTATGTGCCAGACCCTGGGTGGGTCGACCCGCCAAACACATGTATAACGGTGGCTGACTACCCAAACCCCGTAAGTGCAGAAGGCGCTGAAATAAAATTATTCGTACGCACATTTTCGTAACGTCGCCTTAATAGACAAAAGTGCAAGACATAATAAGGTGTCAGCTAGCTTTTACTCCGAAGTTCAAAAACCAAGCGCGTACCCTGGGTACATTGTACCTAGGGGGGACTGATGAATGGCTCAATGGCTCGCAGTCCGCGAGGCGCAACACAGCCCCAAAACAGAAATCCCCCCCCCCAAAAAAAAATTAGATTTTAGTATCATCTGCTTTCATTTACAATCTTGATTGTTTTTTATGGAGTACGGAGCGTGACGCAGGCGTGTGCGAGCCAGCAGGAGCAAAAACGAGCCGGTGTATGCGGAGCCATGAGAGAAGGGCGCCCTTCTCTCATGGCGGAGCCGTGCGGAGCGGCCCAGACAAGTGTATTATTCCATTCGGGGTGGAGTATGGAGCGGAGCAGCAGCGCGCCTGTGACGCCGCGGATAGGAAACCCGCTCCCCTTGCGCGTCCGTCGGGATGCCTACCCGCCTCCGCGCGGGCGCCCCGCCCAGCCAAGTCGCGACCGCGAGCGGACTGCTTTGCCCGACCCGCGAGGGGAATACGCAAAATAAGGGTAAGCCGGAACGCTTCCATTTGGGCAATATAAGCGGAGTGATCCGAGTAAATTCGAGATAATCCGTGGTAACTCAGGGGTAATCCGCGGGGTACAATCTTTGTGAAAATTAAGTACGGAAATCTCCGGCTAATTTTGTCCGGTACACTGCCGTACTTGTACGTACGTGATCAAAACGGAAACGGACCTTCAGATCTCCGTAGAATATGGTGTAGTTTCTGCAGTACCGTAGGAGAAAAACTATAAATACATGGCTTGGAAGTAATTCGGTGGGCACAGAATTTGATTTCCCCCACGGCATGGCTTCGCCTAATGGACGGTCGGGTTGGGGCTGGGACACGCGCCGCGCTACTGTTGTTAATCGCACAATAAGCGACTGCGCATGCGCAGGTCATCAGCGCGCGATTATTCCATAGCCGAATGCGAGGCGTAAATCCCTCGCGTGTTATCGCTGGAGTAAAACTTATCGTGCGTCCCCCGGCCCCCCGGCCCGGCCCGGCGCAGCTGTGCGCGCGGCCCAGTGCGGTGCGACATGGATATTTACTGCCGCGCTCGCCAGCGCCGCTGCCGCCGCCATTTTCGAAATATTACATGATAATGCTGCTACTTGGTGTGTATGTGTGTGTGTCAGCAGCCGTGTCCGCGACCGTGCTCAAGAACGACCTGCTGCTCCACGAGGCTGTGATCAAGAACGACCCGGAGGCGGTGCGCAGAATCCTGAAGGAGCCCGTCGACGTGAACTGCAGAAACAACGTGAGTGTTGAAGTTAGTCCACGACTGCGCGACCGGAAATTCTCCTCACTGATGAAATCTTGCAAAAGCGAAGCCTTCTTTTCCGGATTACACAGAAAAAGCTTACGAACTGATTTCCACCTTACAAACAAAATACGTACAGTTTGTAAGATGAGAAGATATACTTCGCATTTGCGAAGCAGCCAAACATTTCGCAACTTAGAAAGCATTTTGTTTGTAATGCGAATTTTTTCCTCCCAAAGATTCACATTGCCTCTATATTTTCCAAAGCGAGACATTGTTTTTTGTTCCGGCCGCGCTCTGGAGAAAATAATAATTGAACTCGGACTGCTAACTGCATCGAAACTCTCGATGTACATTACATTAAAAGAAGTGCAGTTGAGAGGTATCAGTTTGTCAGCAGTTTAAATTTAAATGACTAAAAGTAGACTTTGAATGGATGAGAAACTCTAGACAGGTAAACTTGAATGAAGCAGTATTGAATATAAAGAGGATGCGCTTGAAGATGTTCGAGGCTGCGCTTGAAATGCAGCGTAGAAAAATAAATTCTCCCATGCATTTAGGTAGGACGGAAAGGAGTGGATAAACGTGTTACGCTTAATTTCAGGCGGAATCTCGCAGTACATTTAGAAAAAGGGGAACGAAAAGGTCACGCCTTAGTTTTACCAGTGAATCCTTCCACCCGAGCGGAAATGGATTGGACGAAACAGCAGTGCGCTCGAGCGGGGGGCGGCGGGGCGGGGCCGGGCCTAGCGCGCCCGCGGGCGAGCGCCAGCCCCGGCTCCGGCGCCGCTCCAGGCAGGGGATGTATCGCAGGGAGCCGTTGGGAGATTTAGTAAAACGGAACGAAACGGGTGCTCGGCGGCGCGCTTCTGAGAAACAGCGGGGAGAATCCACTCTCTGCCGGTAGGTGCGACCGGAGAGGAGGAAAGAGGAGGGCGCTGAGCTGAGGGCCTCAGGCCAGGCCCAGCCTACGCCCGTCTCGCTCCTGCACCCCGCCCCGCCCCGCCCCGCCCCGCCCCGCCCCGCCCCGCCCCGCCCCGCCCCGCCCCGCCCCGCCCCGCCCTGCACGACCCTGCCCAGGGCGGACATAAGCGACGATCCGCCCACCTGTAGGCCAAGAGGCTCCGCCGCGAGGGGGAAACGACTCTGAGTTTTGGAGAACACTTTTTGTGAATTTCTAAATTTTCACTTAAATTTTACCTAAAGTTTGTGTGAATTTACCTAAATTTTTGTGATTTTTTTCAAGTTTTCTTTTTTTTCTCTCTGATTTATTTATTGATTTTTTTTTCTGAACTTTCCTGAGTTACGAGGTGTAGGCACAAAATTTTCAGAGTCGATTCTTCCTCGCCCTCGCTCCTCGCCCGCCCGCCCGCGCCGTTCCGTCGCGTCGGCGGCGGTCGCCCTAGTGACGGGCTCGCATTTACCAGGCAGGATGCCCGCCTTCTCTCTCGCTCTTCCACCTCGACGCTCTCCGTCGCACTCTCTGCATCTCTCGCACCGTCCTGTATTCATCCGCCTATGCGCTCAGCGCGGCGCCTCGTGCTTTATGGTCGAGCAAGAGAAGGGGAATGCGCGAAAGCTGTGGGAGAGGGAGGTGGAGAGAAGGGAGATAGAGCGAGAGGGAAGTACTGTATCGGGCACGGCGAGAACGAGAGCGCAGCCAGACAGAGATAGGGACAGCAGTTATTATGCAGGAGGCCGCATCTCCCAATGAAATTCATAAATATTTGAGAGCAGGTTGGACGGATTGCGGTGGGCCGGGACACGGCCGGTTGTGAGGTGGGAGAGATGAGCGCCCTGTTTAACAGCAAAGGTCCGTGATTCAATACTAGCACCGCGTCAGTGATCAGCACTGCAGGACGGGGAACGGAGAATCATTACATTGTATTTAAAAAGGATTTAAAAAGTGCCATGGCCATTGGCAGTTTTAGGCAATAATTGACCTTTTCTCTTTGTGGCGACGTAACGAAGGTTGGTGATAAACAGCATTTTCGTGACAAGCAATTTTCATTAAATTTAAAATAACTAGTTCTTTCAAAATATGCGGAAACCCTCATATTTATGAGTTCTCGAAATAACATTGATCGGGCTCCAAATTTCAGTGATAGCACAGCCCTCAATGGTATAGCAAGAGCATAACGGGTTCAGATACTACTGTCCGTTTTGGAGTCGGCAGCGGCGCTGGACCTGACCTCAGCGCTGCCGGCGGGCGGGGGTAGGACGCGGCGCGGAGCGCGGCAGGCCCGCTTGACCTGGCCGCCGGGGCTGACGTGTGAGGGCCGGGCGGGGCGGGGCGGGGCGGGGCGGGGCGGGGCGGGGCGGGGCGGGGCGGGGCCGCGGCGTGCGCGCGCGGGGGGATCGGTAAATATTGACCCTCTCTGCCGGCTCCCCCCGCCGCGCAGCCGGACGGCACCGGCTCATAAACGTCTACGTGGGCGCGGGCGGAGCTGAGGGCGAATAACATGGTGGACAATGGTTATTGGCAGTGCAGTGCAGTGGCGCCGCCCGCGCACACATATGAGTGGAGGTGGGGTCCTATATGCGCGCAGACAATGCGCGCCATTGTGTATGCCCATGCTGTGCACTGTGTTGTGGCTACCTCGCGGTGGGCGAGACTCTCGCTGCCCACACGTGGTGAACACGTGGTGAGTCAGAATGGAGAAAGCAGAATATTTTATCATAGGTATGTTTCTCGGTAAAAAAAAAGGGGGGGGGGAGACCGCCATGTTGTTCGACTTTGCGGGTCAACGAGATCGTCGAGTCGAGAGGGCCGTGGCCGTGAGGTCGTGCCACATCCGCTGCGCCACCCCCCTTCCCCCTCCCCGCCATCTGAGATCAAGTTTTCGAATAAAAATCTTCCCTTTGTCTTTCCTGTCCCTCCAGTACGGCCGAGCCCCCATCCACTGGGCGTCGTCGAGGGGCTCCACCGAGATCATGGAAATGCTGATCTCGGCCAAGTGCGACATCGAGGCCAAGGATAAGGTAAGGCCCGCGGCGCGGGCATAACTGCTGGTAATAACGGCAGCAGGTATAACGTTCGCTCGTCTGTCCGCCATGGGATATCTCCATGACCGTCTGTCTGTATGTCTGTCTCTGCCTGCAGTACGGCATGCGGCCGCTGCTCATGGCCGCCTGGCACGGCCACAGCGACGCCGTAAAGATGCTCATCAACTGCGGGGCCAGCGTCAACGCCGTCAACAAGGTAACGACCGCCACAATCAGCGTGACGACCCGCCCGCGCCGGCCCCCCGTCAACTACCTCTAGCCCTGTCTCATTCTAACCCTCTCGCATTCCTTATATATAATCTCGCTCTCTCACTCACTCATTCTGGCGCCGCGGCGCTTTGCCGAGCGGGGCGCGCCGCGCTCACTACTTGTTTGTGATGGGATTACTCGCGGGATTTTCTCGTCGAAACGCGCGGCGTGGCGGGGAGGCCGTACAACGCTATCGCCACTTTGGCTCTGGAGCAGGCTTAGCCGCGCCCCGCCCCGCCCTAGTGCCGCCTGCCGATGATGCTCTGCCCGCACTACTAATGAAGATAACGACTCTGCCTTTGTTGGCGCGGGGCGGGGCGGGGCGGGGCGGGGCGGGGCGGGGCGGGGCGGGGCGGGTCCCCGTGGTCCCGAGCAGCTCAGCAGCACCCTGTGCGCCCCCGCTCCGTACGCCCACGCGCCCCAGGCAGGGTATCGGCCCGATCAGCCGACCGGGCCGGGCGGGCATCGCTACCCTGTCCTGTCCCGGGCAACGCCCCGGCGCCCCGGCTCCCAGCCCTCCGGCTACACGGCTACGGTAGTATCCGACCGGGGCACTTCGAAAAATCATTGTACGGTCCCAAAAAAAAATTTAAAAAATGAAATAAAGAAAAATCAAAGTAAAGTTGAGAAGAAAGATAAAGAAAAATGAACAACCAAGGGACAAATAGAACACAAAATGAATTTTGTGTTAAGTATGGAACTCGTTCTCGCTCGTTCTTTACATAACCAGGAGTGCGTGAGGCAGGCACGTAGTTGCTGAGCGAATTGAGCGTTAAAAGAAATATACCCAACCCAACCCAACCGCCGTTTTGGTAGGCAACCCACAAGTCAGTCAGTCAGTCAGTCAATTAGGGAGATATGGGCAGAGGGGAAGGAGGGAGGAGAGGGACAACCTCCTCGCGGGCCGCAATTCAAGCAACGGCATTTGCTGGCCGGCTCCCGCCCTGCAGGTATGCGCTAGCGCTGGCCAGGTAGCGCCGAAATTCAAGTGGTGCCCCCCCCCCCCCCTCACCCCCTCCATTTTAACCCTACCCATCTGAGATCAGGGGGTAAGTATCACTAACACGTTTAGAAAGAATGCACCTGCATCACATGCTGACAGTCCCCCCCTTCCCTCCCCCCGCCCACCTCTCATTCTTTATCCTTCTGAATTAAGTTTGCCCTCAAACTAACTCACCACGGTAAAAATAGTTTCCTGTATTTCAAGATCTTTCTTGGATCTTATGGAGAATACCAATGGACATCCAAGACAGATCTTGAAATACAAGAAACTATTTTTACCGTGACATGAATCCATGGTAAGCCAGAAATGGCTCACTTAGAAAATGTTTTAAAAAGACATTGCAAGAAATATTGTAACAGAGGCCAGTAACTTTAAATACGATCAAGACATTCACAAAGACTCCAGACCTTAAAATGATGAGGCGTATCTATTTTGAAATGAATGTCTACTATTGAGGATAGGATTAAAACAATTGTGCCATTTCAATGGTTATATGGCTCTATATTAATAATAAGTATGTACTTCAATGTTTTAGGAAGACTGTTTTAATGTTAACACTCCTGGCATAACTAATGTATTAGAAGAACGGTCTCTCACCTAAATCCTATCCACAGTATCGCCCCTAATATTTGTAAGAGTCACATCTTATTAAAATAACCATGTTTTCAAATCAATTTTTTTCTCTATCAATGACTTAGTGGAGTGACCTTTTTTCAATCTAAAGTTTTAGGCATAAAGGATCAATGAGTAAGTTTGGGGAGGAACATGATGTAGTTCAATCGGAAATCATATCACTGGGAAATACGGAGTGGGCTAGGAACCAAATGCTACAAAATTTACCAAAGTAATACCCAAACTCTTTTCTCGTTTCTTGTTAGGTTTAAGAGAAGAAAGATTTAAATACTCAAACCACACTTTTATATATTACTGTACCTTTAGTAGAATAATGAGACACCTAATATTCAGTTTACAATTTACAAACTTACTATTTTTTTTCATTACAAATGCCTATTGTCGTATGTCAAAAATGAGCACACTTCCACCATTACAATTAAACATCCACACTGCACAAAAGAAATCATTCAGGTGGGTTTAATTGGTTTAACTTGGTGACGCAATAACAAATCAATACGCTGGGGAACCAAGCAAGGATTCAAAACTAAATTATACGAAGTATGAGGAAATCATACTGCTGTTAGTAACTCTCACTTGTCAGGCCATGAGGTTACCTGATTTCAATACTCTGACCACACTCTAATGTTCACCGAACAGTTTCACAGCTTCACTGTAAACAACATTGTCTATGCTATTAGGTTATGTCGCTCACTCACCTAGGAAGAACACAACCAAGTTGCATCGATACTGGCTGCCATTTCAGTGGTCCGTGACGTTCATTTCACAAATCCAACGAAATAAAAAGTATTTTGAGGCACTGCCACCTGCCACCATCTCACTCCTCCCCAAGCCACAGACGTAACCAAACAACAAATCACTCGAACCCACACTTCTACACAATGACGACACTTGAAACTTCGTGCAGCGACGTCCGCAAACTTAAAAGAGACTTCAGACTGCACATTACGTGAAAAAGACTATTAATCATTTAATTTCGATAGTGTAAACAGCCGAGATGTACGCCGGGCGCCGGGCGCGCCGAGTCAGCTGGAGTCAGCTGGGTCAGCCTCAGCCTCGTCTGCCTTTAGGCCGACGCGAAGTAGTTCCGGCGCAGCCGCTAGGTGGCGCTATCGGCGCCCCCACAATGGCCGTTACCGAGGCGGAACGCCTGCGACAAACTGGATAGGCCAACCCGCCAAGCACTCAGGTCAAGGTGGCGGCCTACCCGGAGCGCACAAGCGCAGGGGGAAGCAGGAATTAAATTCCTGGTGCCCAAAATTTCGAACCGTCACCTACCTCCCCGATGAGTTGATTGTGGGGGCACCTTATCTCTCAATGTCTTCAAAGTACTCTCCCTGCCAACCTTCCAGAAGTGAATTTCAAATTAAACTTTTAAATATTTTAAACTCCTTTAACCTGGACAGCTTGGATGATTATTAAAACGCTGAAATTAGTAGATTGCGGAACACTACCGCTTTTTACGATAACTTCTATACTTTAAGAGGAGAACCGGCTAGGACAGACAGACGGACAGACTCACGACCAAGTACACTTCTTCCGATCACCTGCAGGAGTAAGCTTCGCTTCGCTCAGCGAAAATCAATTAAAAAAAAAATCAAAGTAAAATTGAGTAGAAAAATCCAGAAAAATCCGAAAAACCGAGAAAAATGAACAACCATAAGGGCCAAATAGAACACAAAATGAATTTTGTGTGAACTATGGAACTCGTTCCTTACATAAATGTATGCTTCAGAGTTAGAGGTGTACAACGTGATGTGAGTCGAGTCCTGGTCGAGTGAGTCCATTTTCATTATCTCAGATTGTGTTAGTGGGTGTAGGGGAAGTTTTTCCCGGGACACACGGGCCCTTGCTCGGCTCGGGCCTTGTCTCTCCCCCCCCCCCCTTTTCCCCGCTCGGGTCCGATTTTGGGGGTGGGGGGCATAAAAGAGCGCTAGCTGACTCGGGGACTTAGAATGAAAACTAGCACAAAATTTGTTAAGAGTTCTCAAAATAATGTAATGCGCCATGGCCCCTGTAGCCCTGTAGCACTGGCGAGTATGCCATCCCGCAACACTATTACGCAATCAAAGAAACGCCCGGTACAGTACACATTTTGTATGAATGATCCCTCACACGACGGTACCGTACCGCAACCCGCACTCACAGAGGCAGTCGGAACCGCAAAGGCCGCCCCGCCGCACCGGCGATAGCAGGGATAGCAGGACGCAGCAGCAGGGCCCCGCCCCGCCCCGCCCCGCCCCGCCCCGCCCCGCCCCGCCCCGCGCCCTGTTGTGTGTGTACCCCATGTACACTTGCTGATGGCGTTTTGTCCCTTAGGCCACGCCGCCCGCCTGGGCGCTACGCGTGTTGTGTTGTATCGTTTTCCCCGCGGACGAAACAATCGCGACCGTAACCCACCGTATTGTATGGCCCCTCCGACACTCCTTTTCCGTCCCTTCATCCGTTTCGCTCTTTTGAAACTCTGGTATAGCCACCTCTCTCTGTTGCCGCGCGGTCGGTCGGCTGGCTGCCGAGCCGCCGGGCGCTGGTATTTCAAAAAGAGGAGTGAAACAAAACAAAACAAAAAAAAAATACGCGTTTTTCTTCCGTTCCCCTCGTTGAAAGATGTGCAGCAAACAAAAATGTGCGTCAGGATCGAGGCAGAACAGCGAACGGAAGCGTGGATCATGACAGGCGGACGGGGCTCGTCGAGCGCTTTCCGCCGACACCCAACACGCCGGGGTGCGCGGCGGCGGGGGCGGCGGCGGGGCGGCGCGCGGCCGGCGGGGGCGGCCCGCGCACCGAGTTACAGGGCCACGCGACCCTCCGGTGTAACTGGGCCGGCGGGTGGCCTTACATCGGCAGGCAGGCGAAGGGCCGGCGGGCCAGGGCAACAGCGCGCCGAGGAGGTGGCCGCGGCCGGGCTGCCGAGCCTACCGAGCCCTTCGCGTGCCCCGCCCCGCCCCGCCCCTCCCCGCGCCCCGCGCCCGCGCGCCCTGCCCTACCCTCTCCGCCCCTCCCTTAGCGCCGGCGTCGCGAGTCTCTCCCTTTGCGAGCCCTACGCTACGCACAACCCCGCACCACCCACCCGCCCGCCGCACCCCCTCCATACCCACCCCACCACCGCCGCGACCGTCCCCACCCCAGCCACCACGCCCGCCCCGCCCCGCCCCGCCCCACCCCGCCCCGCCCCGCCCCACCCCGCCGCGCTGCGTACACACAGCCGGCCGCCTCACGCACAGAGCCGGGCCGGGCCCTTTCCCTCCACCCCATGCCAAACGGCGCTCCCATCCCAGTCCCCCGGCCGGCCGCCCGCTCCCCGCCCGCCCGCGCCTGCTATCGAGCCTCACGCCCATCGTGCCGCGAGATCGGATAGCGCAGATGGCATTTTAGTGGTGGCCTCGTTGGCGTGCGAGCGGCCATGTCGTGCTGCCCGGCTCCGCCCGGCCCCGCGGCCCGGCGTGTGGGCGTACATGCCACTTATTTCTACACCCTCCTACCTCCTATAACCAAGCTCGCGGCCGACCGAGTCGTTCTAGCAGAGACGTGTGCCTTTACGTGTACCTGAACTCGCAAGAAGATAGGAATAGCCTAGGCCTGGCGGCACTGCAAGGAGGTGCGCGACCGGGGTCGTGCAGAGGCACGCTGTTAAAAAATACCACGGTAAACGTAAACGTGAATACCTGCGGTACACGCCGTGAATTCGTTACCTGGTCCAGGGCCGTAATTTTTGACCACGTTCTAAATCTTACGGCACACTCCGTAGCCTGCAAATATGTTGGAAAGTTCAATGGAGCGCATTCCATCCACAATGAAGTACAGTCCGTAACTTTTGGGTACACGTTACGGTCTGACCGTGCACGAAAATTACGGTGAGGACCATAGGCATATATACGAGATGGAAACAACTCTGAAATTTTTGTACACCTCGTAAATAAAAAAATATCAGAAAAATTCTTAAAAAAACATTCAGGAAAAATGTATAGGAAAATTCACAAAACTCACAAAAATTCAGGAAAATTCACGAAACAAAATGGTAAAATTCAAGTGAAGATCCACAACAATTCACAAAATGTGTACACCAAAGTTCAGAGTTGTTTCCACCACGCATATATACCGTAACTCCCTACAGCATTTCTAACAATGACCCGGGTGGAGGTATGAGGCCGTTAAGCTCGCGGTGCCACAGACTCTGGCACCAGGACCAGGCACCAGGCCGGCATTGCACACTCCCCGTGACGAAGCGCTGGCCACAGCACCACGACCACGGCCCACGTGACACCACCGCAGACAAGGCAGGAGCCTTCTCCACACCCCCCCCACCCCAAGCCTCACTCCGCCCCTCCGCGGTCTGTGGGCGCAGCAGCACTTACTGTCCTCAGGGTGTCCTCCTACTTGCTCCTGCTGTGCCGTGCCTCTCTCCGGAGTGTCTGTCTTTCAGGATTCGGGAGGGTGTCTGGACGTCGCAAGGGGGAAACTCGGGGAAACTACTCTGAATTTTGGCTTTTAAATTTTGAGAAGTTTTGTAAATTTGCGGGGTTTTCTATAAATTTAAGAAACTTTTTCTTTAATTTTTGTGAAAATTCAGGCTTGAATTTTACCAAAATTCTTACTAATTCTACCTAATATTTTTTTCTAAATTAAGAGGTGTACAAAAATTTCAGAGCTGCTTCCCTCTCGGGACTTCGTCATTGGGGACACCTTCCCCTCCCCCAGCCGCATGGGCACAGCTCCTTCCAGCCCCCGCATTACGACCGGACCCGCGGCCCGCACTTCCACCTTCATTTCCCTCCACCACCGGTCTCCAGCCTCCTTTCCGCTTTCTACGGACGGCCTAATTCATATTCCCGCCAACCAAAATTTCTCAACGAGTTTTCTCGGGACGTCATCACTCTTTAGCCCTGCCTGCCTGCCGGCGCGGCCCAAGCGCTCCACCCCGCCTCGCCCCGCCCCACGCCCGCCGCGCCCCGGCGGCACCGGGAGGACGAATAGCGTCGACAAACCCCCAAAACTTTTATAACCCGCTGCCGCCGCGCCGGTCACGGCCAGCTCCTCCTTGTACCTGTCCGTGCCCCAGCCTCTGCGCCTGGCCGCCTGGCCCCACCGAACAAGGTTTCTTAACAGTGCACTGAGAAGAAGTTTTTTGGTTGCAGCGATCAAACTGTATGTGGTTTGATCCATCGAAATAATCATAGGCATCAAACTTTTAGTTCTGGAAATGGAACTTTCAGTTCAGTTATAGCGACTGAATTTTTCAATACCTATAACTACTCTGACGGATCTGACAACAGTTTTGATGTCTGTTGTTGGGCTTTGAGGATTTGACGACTGCAATCAATCTTTTTTTCTCAGCGTGTGGTACATCGGCACTCGCGCACAACCCTGGTCCTGGTACTACAGCGCCGTGCCAGTGCCGCCATCAGGCACTTGCTCTCCGGACAGGCGTCCTTCTTTATCATCCTGGTGATCAATTTTTCATGAGTACCTTCCCCCGCCCGCCACCCTCCCCCCAACGCAAACTCACTTTCTTCTTTGCTGCCACCGCATAAAATTAGCGGAGTCCTCGCGGTCCACCCCCGTGCCCCTGCTAGCCGCAGACCGCGGGGCGCGCTGCTTGGCTCGACGCGCGGCTGAGCAGATTGAGTTGGAGTGTGACCGCAACGCGCGCCACCAGCAGCAGCAGCCGGGCGCAGCCGGGCGCAGCCGGGCCGGAATGTACAAAGCCCCCCGCAAACACAATAACGTTTTGTTCTGCCTTTGCATCCAATTTGCCGCCCCTGCTCGGGGAACGGGAGAGAGCAAGGAGAGAGAAAGGCGCTGGGCGAGCAGCAGGGCTGGCAGGACTAGCGGGGCGGCTCGCAGGACTAGCAGGGCTAGCAGGAGGACTCGCAGGACTCGCGCAGGGCTAACAGACGCCCCGTCCCGTCCCAGCCACGCGGTCGTGGCCCCCAGGCCGTGTGTAAGGACTGAGTCCAGCAGCAGAGTTGGGGTGTAGTTAGGGGTAGTTCGAGGTCCGTCTCATACCACCCCAACAAACAAGAGTACCCTCCAGTCTGACCCGCCACGACGCCGCAACGCACATGAATGGCATGCAGGGCTCTACCCGAGGGGGAACAACTCTAATGTAGACATTTTGTGAATTTTTGTAAATTTTTATAGTTTTTTGGTTGAATTTCCCCTACATTTTAATGAATTTTTGTGAGTTTTGCTGAATTTTTCTAAATTTTCCTCATGCATTACGAGGTGTACGTACGAAAATTGCAGAGTTCTTTCCCCCTCGGCTCTGACATGGCTGCCTCTGCTTATTCCCAGCATACCCCGTTCGTACAGGTCAAAGCTATGGGATGGGAGATCAAAAGATACCCACTTGCACCGACACTGACGTTGATCTCGGCCGCACTGCAGGTTCGCGAGCTCCGACGTCGCAGACTCAAACTCTAGCTCCCATCTCCTACCGGCAGCAACGATTATTTAAGTTTGCCTACGAGCCGATGAAAACGTTTTAAACCAGCATCAGCCGACCACAGGCGACGAACTGCCCGCCGAAAGAATTCTTGGCCACACTGATAAGCCCAGTAGCCGACGGAAGAGAACCGCTTAAGCTGATTAAGCGTAGCGCGGTGACAATAAAAAAAACTATATCCAGGTTTTCAAGCAGGTTTAAAAAAACCGACACAGCACAATTTCTCTGATTTCTCCAATTAATTTCTCCATAAGAAAATTCTATCTGCTTAATTGAAAACCTGGACGAAGTTTTTTTTTCGTGTACGCGGCAGCTGCGGCGGCTCCAGGGTAACAGCGGGTTGGGGTGAGGTGGGCTATTGAGGGGGGGGGGAGTGGGCTGGGGTGAGGTCCGCGGGGCTGCTGCTTTCCTCTCCTATATAATCTATGACGATAGCACAGGAGCTCGACCCGGCTCGGCACGGCCCGGCCCGGCCCGACACCGTACGGCAGGCCCAAGGGCAGGGCAGGGCACGGCCCTTGGCCTCGCCTCGGCCAGGTCCCGCGGGTCGGCATGGAGAAGGACTGAGTATTGGAGAGGCATGTGTCGGTGGCTCGACCCTCTTCTTGATGGCTCAGAGAGCGTATCCTTTCACTTAAAAACATATGGATTGCAGATTTCTAATCCTTAAGGTCCATAGATGGACGATATATAGTTAAATATAAACAAAATGGTGCCTGAGAAGTTTGAAATGCGAAGAAAAGTGATGCACCGCACTACGACCTAAGCTAGAGATCGACAGCAAGTGTCTGAAACCAACTAGATGGCTTAGCTACCAAGATAAGGCGATATTTCCTTCCGAGTTGCAGGGATTGTGTTCCTCTAGTGACCTCGACGTACGAGTTCAAGTTTTAAACGCTTGTGATCTGTCGCGCTTGTGACCTACTACGTCGGTTTTAAAACTTCGAAATCAATCCGCATGCGTCATAAGCAATAAGCAATAGTGAAAGAATCGCTCTCTCTCGCGCGCGCGCTCTTCAGTCACCGAGTGCGGCCCCCGCTCGAGCGCGTCGTGTTGCCTCTCCACCAGCCGTTCTCCATGGCGGGATGGGTCGGGGCTGGGCTGACGGAGGATGAGCTGTCTGGGGCTGAGCTGGGCTAGGCTGGGGTGTGTAGACCGTAGGGCAGCCGGCCAGCTCCGCACCGGACAGGTGACCCCGCCCCCCGGCCCGCCCAGTCCGTCCCAGGTGACCCCACTGTGCTGCTTGCTGTCCCTGCTGCCGTCTGCCGTCCGCTCGTCCGCTGTACATCCGCCGCCGAGCCCTCGCCTCCTCTGAAATTTCCATATCGCGGACGCCAGCCAACGAACACAGCACTCGCGGAAATAAAGGGAACAGGGATGGGAAGGCAGTCGGTAGGGATAAATGTGGGAGGGCTGCGGGGTGGGGGACATGAAGTGGAGCGGGAGCTGGACCCCCGAGCAGCGCAGGGGTCGGCTCGGCGCCATATCCGATTGTCGACGCAATAGATTGTGCTCCCGACGTTTTCATCGCGCCGCTGTTCGATTGGCTCGGAGAGAAAAGAAAAGAAGAAGGGCCAACGAGTGGCACAGTATATCGACTTTTAATACGGCCGAGCCGAGCGGGGCTGGTTGAGGAAGGAGGAGTTTATTGAGGAGAGAGGGAGGGGAGGGGGGGGCGTAATTACATCGCAAACCTCGGCAGCAGGGCGGAGGGGGGCGGAGCGGGGCGGGCGCGCTGCGACTGTTTCTCGGCGCCGAGCCATCACCCGGTCCAGTCCGGGGCTTACATGATGGCCGCCCCAGCCCGCCGCCTCGCCGGTGCCTGCAGCCGGCCGAACTCCATTGTGGGGCGGAGAGGGGAAGGGAGGGTGGGAGAGAGAGAGAGAAAGGCAAGTTATCGAGGCATTGTGTAGAAGGGAGAGGTTGCTGCTTGCAGAGACGGGGAATCCAATTTCCCCCCGCCACCCCCTTCTCTCCCCTCCACTTTGATGCTACCTCCGTATGCTCCCCTGGAAGCCATAGCGGGTAGGCACAACCGACGGAGCAGCGGCGCGGCGGAGCCTGGACACCCTGGCCTGGAGGAGAGCGAGTGGGAGCCGTATCGCGCGTAAGGGATGCAAAAGAAGGATTGGTGGTGGTGGTGAGCAGCCCTGGGAGATGAATGGGATGCTCTCTCCTCCGGCGCGTCACGTACAGTATGCGTCGACCTCCCGCCTGGCGCTGCCCCGCGGGCGCGCTTGTTTCTCTCGAGAGGGGAGTCACTTCGAAAATTCATTGTACACACCCCAAAAAATAATTTTAAATAATTTAAAAAGTAAGAAACTGAAAAATAAAATGAAGAAGAAAAATACAGAAAAATCAGAAAAAATTAGACAACAATGGAAAAAACTTAAAAAAAAAAATCAAAACAGTCGGAAATAGGGGGAAAATATCAAAATTTATCAATGAGTGACCGAAATTTTCCTTGAAAAATCAAAAGAAAAATAAAAACAACAAATCAAAAGGGAAAAAAAATATTTCACACATTTTGTGTGGGGGATCCCCGCCTTGGTTTCTCTGCTGGAGTCAGAGAGCAGCATCACCGCGTCCTGGCTGCGTGCGGGCTGCGAGGCGCGGGGTGAGGTGGAGGCTGGGCTCCTTCCCGACCAAAAGTGTAGGAAGGGAAGTTTTCCAGAAAGGGTCTCCCAGAACCCCTCCTCCGCATTTAGACCGCCGCGCTGGCCTGGCCTTGCTTAATAAGCGACGAGGGAAGCGGGGAGTTTTCAAAGTCACCCGCCGACACCCTTGTGAAGACCGTGGCCCTGCTCGGCGCGGGCCACGCAAAGTACATTGTAAGGCATAGGTAATTGGGTGGACTTGAGACATGATGTAAATAATACTGTTGAAAAAAACATGTCGGTGCTATACGGGCATTCACATTTCCATATCAAACAACGGTAACATTTCGAAGGGAAATACTTTTCAAAATTTTTAATGCTTACTGGGCCGTTATGTCATGCAAATCTCTCGCACTTTGAGACTGGTCCATCAAGAAGCCCACACCTCGAAGCAACGAGACACGCCGATGTAAAATAAAAAGTAAATGATATTGCAAAGAAGCCTACACTTCTTTACGCACGTGTCGAAGAGGACGCAGATCGCGTTCTTTCGCTGCCGTTCTTGGAATTGCGTACACATCAACGACGCCCCTGTTGGGGATCAGACGCCTGCTGTTTTGCTCCATTCACTCAGCCATGTCGCGAGGGGTGAGAAAAGGAGAGAGGGGGGTCGGGGTCCGGGCCGGGCGGGCTGCTACCCGAGGAGCTCGCGGGGGAGCAGGAGGGAGGGAGGAGCGAGGGGGCAGAGCGAGATGCGGAGCGAGCAGTCGGCCGCGAGGTTTGCGCGAGAGGGATAGGGAGACGGGGTAGAGGGAGGGGGGGGGGAGGTCAGGGCAGGGCTTTGCCGCGCTGCTGTTCACATAAAGCTAGAAATGTTCAGGCAGGATCCAAAGGGGGAGGCGCGGGGAGGGTTCCGCGAACAATGGCGGGAGCCTCGTGAGTGCCACTGCCATCCCTCCCTACCCAACCCACCCTCCAGCCCAGCAGCGGTACCGCCCACCCGCCCGCACCCCGCCCCTCGCTTTGGCGCCGGCCTCAAGTCGCCTGATCCATATCCTGCCTCGCGCACTCCACCACCTCCTCCTCCTCCTCCTCCTCCCGCGGGTAACTGGAGCGATGGCTCCAAGCCGTCCTCTCCCCGAAGACCGGAGAGAGATAATTTCATCGTCCGATAGCTTCACCGGTTTATGTCTCGTCCCGGCTGACTCGACAGCCTGCCTCCCGGTCCCCCGGCTGCCCTGCTATACCCCTCAACTAGATCCTCGCCGGCCCCCTCCATCGGCACCGCCCCGCCGCGCCCCGCCCCGGCCAGCTCCGCCTGGAGCTCACGGGGCGCAAGGGTGACAGGGTGGAATATCTATCTCTCCTCTCCGCCTCTCCAGGGCGGTGCCGCCCGCCCGCCCCGCCCGCGTCGTCCGGAATGCGATGTGCTGGTCCGCTGGGTCGCCCCCCCCCCCCCGCCTCGCCCGGGCCGCTTTCACGTGCGCAGCACGCGCAGGTGAGTCTCGGCGGCCCGGGCCGCGCGGCCTGGCGTGGCGTGGCGTGGCGCGGGGTCGCTTCTGCGTGGAGAGCGCTCGGGATGCTCGGAATGCTTGTGGGCCTCGCGGGTCAGGCCTTTCCGCATCCGAGTGTTGCATAAATTATACCCTCCCGCTTCACTTCTCTCCTCCTTGCTCTCCCCTGCCCTGCTCCCCTGCACTCTCTCCTCCCCGCGCAAGTCTTCCTCTGCTGCTGACTCCACCTGGCTCCTCCCGGCCCGGCCGGTGCCCCAACCCCACTCACCTCCACCGCCCCCACCCCCGCGGCTGCCTGGCATCTGATATGATTGGACGCCCCCCCCCCCTCACCCTGCTCGGCCCCGACGGCTCGGCCCGTCTGGCGCGTGGCGTGGCTCAGCACGGGCCGACGCCGCTGCTGGCCTGGTCCGCTTGGCCGCCTCCCCCCCCTCGCTTTGTCACAAGGAATAAAGTTTTCGCCACGTGGAGAGGAGAGCAGGGCGAATAAGAGGGGAAGTAAGCGCGGTAGGGTTATAGAAAACGAGGAGTGACATCGGCGACTGCTGTGACGGCGGCGCGGCCCGGCGCGGGGGAGGAGCGGCTGAAGTGGGGGAGATTGTCGCCGCTCCGCTCCCGAGGGAGAAACAACTCAGAGTTTTAGTGTAAAGTTTTGTGAATTTTTGAGATTTTTTATTGATTTTTTTGAGTTTTTATTGAATTTTGTGAGTTTATGCTTAAGAGTTACCTAAATTTTGGTAATTTTTTTTCTGAATGTTTCTGAAGTTTTCCGGATTTTTCTGAATTTTCCTGAATTTTTTTGAATTTCTCTGAATTTTCCTGACCTTTTCTAAATTGCGAGGTGTACAAAAATTTCAGAGTTGTTTCCGCCACTCGACATCTCATCCTGCAGCTCTAGTCGGTGACGGCGGACGACTTGTTGACTGTGCCACCCCGGCCAGACCGACGAGAGAATGACCAACGTGTTTCCGTTTCCTCTCTTCCAGAAGGAGCTGACGCTGCTCATGTGCGGCGCGCGCAACAGCCGCCTGTCCGTCGTCAACCTGATCCTGGAGAGCCTGGAGGAGCCCAACCTGGAGGTGGTGGACGCGGAGCAGCAGACGGCGCTGTACCACGCGGCCATGGGCGGCCACGGGCCCATCCTCGACGTCCTCATCCGGGCCGGAGCGGACGCCAACACCAGGAACAAGGTGAGCGCGCTCCGCTCCGGTTGCGCCGCCACGCTCAGCGATGCCAGATGCCAGCTCCGCTGCAGCCAGATTCAGAAGATTGCTCTCGTACCTCTCCGTCCTTATCGCACCGATGGCGATGCGCCATATTGGGAGTGACAGAGCCTCTTGAGTGCGACAAGAGCGGAGGCGCGAGAGCGATCTTCGGAATCTGGCGGCGGAGCACGTCTCGTTTTCAGGGGAAACTTTGCCGCCCCGCACGCGGCGCGGCGCCCCTCGCCACGGGGCGAAAGCGTCTTATTATTTGATTGTGGAAATCGGAGTGGTGGGTGTGCTCCGGGAGGTCGAGAGGCGCTATGGTGGGCGGGGTGGGTGGGGTTGGCAGAGGGGGCAGTTGCGGCAGAGGAGGTGGGGGGGGGGGGGGGGCGGAGAAATTAGATGACGAAGGAAGTGGGGAGGGACCTGGAGGTGGAACAAGGGGATGGGGGTGGGGGGTGATGCTACCAACCTTCTGCAAGCAAGGTGAGCGGCAACGGGGACACGTCCGGACAATTTCTGCTCCGCCCAGGTGTGAATCCCCTGTCACAGCCGGAAAGGGCTGGAGGAAGGGGAGGGGCGGACTGGGGCGGGGGGACGTGGTGATGTTCGGCAAATTAGGGCGGATGAGGCCCAACTCGTGCCGTCCGGCACGGCCAGCCAGCCAGGTCCGTTCCATCGCGTCACCATCCGGGGCGGAGAAAAAAGTGGAGGCGAGGCCAGTTAAAAATGAACAAAAAATAATAATAATAATAATAATAATAATAATAATAATAATAATAATAATAATAATAATAATAATAATAATAATAATAATAATAATAATAATAATAATAAAAATCGGTCAGAACGGGAAACGGCAGATGATAATTTATGTAGAGCAAGCTGAAGAACTATATCTAACTTTTCCAACTGTGTCAGCATACTGACTCGCTGAAACTGTTTTTTTTTTCCTAGTCGGTGACACCTCTCAGGCGATGGAGCATAGAAGAGTCGCGCATGCTCTGGAAAGCCAAGTGCACTGTAAATCGAGGAGTCTCGTAAAAGGATTCCGGGGAAGCGACATTGTGACCCTGATTTCTTCGCTTCTCCACGGGCGACGTTTAGTAACATCGCTCGTTTAGTGTCGTTTTGAGATATTTTCGGTCACAAATAAGACTCAAATTGAGTCGTTTTCTGGAATTATGCTCCATTGAAGCGATGAAGACTTGCGTCACTCTATTTGGGCGAGGAGAGTGACTCCAACTTTTACAGTGTATGCTATACGTATTCATTCTTTACTGCATTCGTACTTCGAAGTGTTCAACGAGCGTACATATGCCCACGTTCACACAGAAAGTACGATTGTACAAGGTATCCAGCAAAGTGTGCACATGGGCATGTGTCGAGGGGGAAACAACTCTGAATTTTGGAGTACACATTTTGTGAATTTTTGTGAGTTTCCATAGAATTGTTGTGAATTTTTACTTGAATTTTACCTAGATTTTGGTGGATTTTCTTGAATATTCCAGGCTTTTTACTGAATTTTTCTGCTTTTTTTTGTGAATTTTTCTAAATTTTCCTGATTGTTTCTGAATTACGAGTGGTACAAAAAAAAAAAGTAGAGTTGTTTCCCCCTCATCGGCACACTATTTCCAGTGAATACTTCAAAGGAAGCAGCAATAATGAATACTTGTGCACACGTCTTTCCAGAGAGACGCAAACATGATGATTATGATTGTCAAGTCCTTGATCTTTTCCTCTGTGGGCGCAAAGCTGGGGCGCACGCCACTACACGTGTCCGCGGAGAAGGGCCACGTGGAGGCGGTGCGCGTGCTGCTGCAGCACGGCGCGGACGCGGCGGTGGCCGACCAGGACGGCAACGCCCCGCTGCACGTGGCCACCGAGAACCAGCAGAGCACCATCGTCCAGGAGCTGCTGAGCCACGGCGTGGACCCGGACGCCGAGAACAAGGTCAGTATGAGTGGCTCACAAGAATAGTATAGCTATAGCGTTGCGTCGGCGTTGCGTCTCAGGTCCGCTGTGGCTTATGGTTCTATCGAGTCAAGTCAGGTTGGAGATTTGTGTCCTCAGATATGGGACATCCACACGGGTGTTGCTACAGTGATCACCCCTTTAAGCACACTTTTCTCTGTTTTACGTGTTGCAATGAGGTGCTATATACCCGAAATTTCGAAATATTTCTTGCGATTGATTTGAATACCTCTGTGCATATGTGAGGGAGACCATGCATATTTGCAGACAGATTTTTCCACAGCGAAACGCGGGTTTAGTTTTCAGCACACGTTTTCACTGCACTAAAACATGCCAATACAGTTAGCATGCTGCGAGTGGAAAACAACTCGT